>CM066031.1:292934162-293433491 GCA_033557465.1 Ichthyophis bannanicus | reverse complement strand
CCACAAACTGCTGTATGTGCAAAATCGACCACCTTATTTGTGGCACAGGTAGCGCCAATGGACATTAATTTGATGAGTTGTACAAATTCAGAGTCAACTGGTACTTGTCCAGTGTGGGTCATCCAGATATCCAATAGAAATTGACCATTCAAACAAAACATAACACAATAAACATTACCACCTATAGTATATCACATTTTGTTGTCGTAAGCTAACTTTAATACGTACATGTGAAACAGGCATCGTGCAATCAACCTCGACGCCATAGAACAAGAACTGATAACCCCTCGCCAGTGTGTCACCACTCACTGCAGCTACAGGAGGGTGCACAAAAATGTGCAATCCTCCTCAAGATCCTCATTATTATCTGCAGTGATACGTGCCTGAGAGCAATGTTGTGCAGGAAATTCAACCAGGAGGAGGAAACTATTGCATTCAATACTCGGCAACAAGTGCGTGGTGCTCATATTGTAAGCCCACCCGCGCCGTGGCTCCATACACAGACACCTGAAGCGACGTCTTCAACACAGCCGAAGGTGCGCAGTCTATGACATAGCGGGCTGGAATGAGGCATGGTGGCCTCGAGTTGTCCATCTGTCAATTGCTGCACGTTGTTCCCGTGGCTGACAAGCACATGAGTCCAGCAGCCAGGGCGCGACAACCATATCCTTCGGATCGACCAATGCAGAAAGAGAATGTTGCATGTAAATTGTAGGGGTCCATGTGACACAGTCCTGACAGCTGTGTCGACAATGAGAAAGAAACGGCAAGAACACAAGCCATTCTTGACAACAATATAACAGCTTGCAAACTCTTCCGTCTCTATCCATATACATATGATGACATCCAAGCTCAACCAGGCTTAATCCACGCCCGTAAACACATATCCACATATCACAAACTACCATAGTTCCCCTTAAAATAATGTGTGTGTGTGGTTGTGCAATACATGCGATGGTGAATGCAGTTACTGATCCACGGATCTGGCAAACCCACAAATGGTGGACACCGGACAATATCAATCCACCAATGCTAGCACCATAGATGCACAGAGGTAGGTCCAATCATCAATAACCAGGGAAAACACAGCAGCCATTTGCCGTGTTGGGGGCACAACATACACACCATTATGCCATGGTGGTATGGTAAGAATGAAAAGCATATCACAACTTTAGACATCCTGGTTGTATGAATGGCACCAGGTATGAATGTTTTATATTTTTGTCAGAGGGCAAAATAAGACTGATGTATTTGTTGTCGGTCGCCACATGGGCAGCTGGTGCAATATCCCTAGTCTTTCCCTTCTCCACGTCCCCATCCTGTACACATCATCTGAAGGAAATGCGGTAAGTGATCGTCCACCCTCCAACACTGTGCCCGAATCTTTAGTTTGCCCCAAAACATATGCAATAGCCACATAACCGTCCGCTGGAGCTGGTTCCCATAACAAACAGCTGGTAGTATGCACCCACGTAGTCCCCTTGCTGTAACTGTACATTTGTACAGGCAATGTGATGTGAGAATGAGAATGGCCAGCCCAAGATGGCACAAACGTAAACCTCAACTAGCAGTGTAACAAAAAGAAAAAGAAGGACAACTGTCAAATCACGACATATTGGTGGCAGCAGTCGGCTGACTGACCACTAGTCAAATATGTCTGGCCAAATTATAGCACACTTGTTTGTCCGCGTGCTGGAAACCTCCACATCATCTATCAGATATTCATATACACCTACTCCATGTCAGATATGGAGCCCTGGTGATCAACATCCGTCACAGAGTGCGTGTGTCAACTGACACGCATCATGACATGTGTGTACTATTAGGGTTATCCTAACCAGACACTGGTAAATGACAGGAGAAACATTATCCAGCAATTAAACAGTCATCCACAGGTGTAGGTTTGTGGACAAAACCACACCCCATGTTTGCATATGCTAACCACCATGCACTAGATCGAGGTCATCATCACCAACATAGATGTCTGCACGAGGTGGCCAAGCACATGTAACAACATGTGGCATATAACGTTCAGTAGACTGTGAGGATACTCCAGGATGTATTTATGTTAATAACTGTTTTGCTAGTCGGTACACCCGAGACTCACAAAAACCTGTACATACATGTAGGTACCACACACCATCCTAAATGTCGACTCACATCCATCATATGACAAAAGATTGCACGTGTGTCAAGACTATAAAGTAAAGCCTCTACTGGTGAATCAACAAATAGAAACGATGTATAAAATGCAACATACACGAAATAACAGAACCCTGACATACTCAACCCATCACGATACATTTCGCCAACTAACCGTCCCCGCCAGGTCAAATTGGATGTGTCAATATTGCCGAGTTATGCAGGATATAGGAGTCTATAATGGGTGGAACCCCTGCATAACCTCAGGGGACACACCACTTCAGAGATATGGCTGAGTTTGCATCACATACAACCTGAACAATGTCGGAGGAATGGTAAGTGTTTTGCGTGTTGCGGTACGCTACCAAAAAAAGAACAAGTCCACTGTCTCACACTATGCGGGAACCAGGGCAAACTGTTTGCAATCATATCGCTCCCATCCCGGGTGGTATCCCCCGCTAATTGCACTCAAAGAGCCTTGTTCAGGGTCCCACAAACATTGTTGCCCTGGTGAGTGTGGGGTATGGGCTATGTCATCGCCCCATTCCGGCTGACCATGGCACGACCAGTACCTGGTGGAGACTCGTGGGAGGAAGGTTGGTGGCCGGCTCATGCCACCCACTGCCGCCACAGATGCATCTGAAAGCCAGCCGGAGAGGCCAAAGAAATAGTACGGCAGCACAGGGAGCTTGATAAACCAAAGTGTATGGCATTGGACCGATCAGGCTACAATGGGCTGTGCTCGAAAGGTCAGGTCTTACGATCCTCATAGAGACCCCTAATGGATCCCTTGTTGCTCGAGGAACGTCGGTAAAAAGGAGAGATGACCTGGTCCTCTCGCAATGTCATAGAGACTGGGGACGGGGCCTGTAGAGGCGTGGCTGCCGAGCCTGCACCTCGGCACACCTCCCATGCGCCGTGCACGAACAGCACACGCTTGGACCGCCACACAGCTGGCCGGCTGAAGTTTGCTGCGGGACTATACCCATGCCCTGTGCCCCAGCCCGCATCGACACCATCTCCCGTTTTCGGCAAACCACGCATCTGCCCACTGCACAGGACACATTCAAGCAGCATAGACATGCGCCATAAACTCCTCCCACCAAACTAAGAAACAAATAACTATGTCACACACAATAAACTATCTAAGCACTGTACAAACTACAAGACACACCATACCATACACACACAAGACAATACAATCCTCAATACAAACACCAGCCAAACAATCTACACATACACCTGTTCGTACTCCCTTACTGTCTCTCACCAAACACACTTCTACTCTTCTCCGCCTACAACCCGCAACGTCGACAAGCTGTTCTCCCTCACCTATATTTCCTTTTCCTTGCCGTGACGTCCAATGCGCATCCGCATCTGCTCACAGACGAAGTTCTAGAGTCACGCGCATGCGCGACTCTCCGCATGGGTGTCGGCATGTGCGTGGGGACACGCAGATGCGCATCGCCTTGCGCATGCGGAAAGCACCCAGACGCCCATGCGGGACTCCAACGTAATGCGTATGCGTGACCATACACATACTTAGCCCTATTTCCCTCGCGCATGTGTGTGTTGACGCCTGCAAACGCCCATGCGTATGACGTCACACTCACGGCGCACGAGCGCGACGCACGAGCGTGTCCCACCAATACACGCCTGCACAAATGCGCATGTGCAGAAATCAAACGTGCAAATACCGTATAAAATAGGCCTCAACACGTGTCACACGTTGAGGGATGTTAGAGGATTTTCACCAACAGACACAGAGTTAAATAGTGAGCAAGAGCCAGAGGATAGGTTAGAGGTAGTCCAGAGGAAGGTGTGAGACATAAAGGAACAGTGTGCAATAGGGAGTGAGGCTGTGGTGGCAAGACGTCAGAGGAAGGCGGTATATAGAGATTGAAGCAGAGTCTGAGAGAGAGATGCTGTGGTAGGTGTACGGCACATGATAGAGGGAGATGTTAAATTTTAATATCTCTGTAGTATCTGTGTATATGTGCTCATTTACTTGACACAGAACCTGTGTTTCTGTGTTCTGTTTTGTGTCATCTATTGTAGTGTTATTTTTATCTGTTGTGTGTGCTGTTTCCTGCTTTGTGTTGGTGATCGGGGGTTGTTTGAGTGGTGCCTGTGTTCAAGGTGTAGTTGGAGTGGGACATTTTCAGAGAGGGACTGTGTGAGGTGTCTGAGGATGTGGGGCAGCCAGTTGGTGATGAGTCACACAGGGCACAGACTGCACAGCCTAGCCACGAACAGGCAGGGCCATCTGCTGAGCGACAGCCGTCACATTACAGCCAAATGGCCAAAATAAAAAGGGTCCCTGTGCCAGCAACACATAGGAGGAGAGCTGTTAAGTTCAGTGACAGTGAAAACCATATATTACTCTCCCATGTCCTTGACAACTACGATGTATTATTTGGCAGAATGAGCACACGCACATCTGTTGCAAACAGTATGGCAGTGTGGGAGGATCTTGCGTACTGCACTGTGTGGGGCAGGGGGCCCCACACGTGATGTAGAACAGCTTTAAAAAAGAGGGTTTTTCTGACATCAAGAGAGGTGTGTCCGTCAGCACATGGTTGCTGTAAGACAACATGCTATGGGCACAGGTGGCGGACCCCCCCTCACACCCACACTCTCGCCCCTGGAACAAGAACTTGGCAGCACGGCTGGGAGAAGCTCTACCTTCGTGGACTGGCCAGAGGCCCTGGATAGCGCACATCCACATGCAGGTATGTACACTAACTAATCATTTCTTTCTCATGTACAATCTCCATATTCCGTACAGGGCGGTCCTATGCAAATACACTCCATATGTGTCCACCAAACCCCACATCATGTTGCCAATCCTGTTGTGATATGTGTGTGCAATATCCTTACCTCACCATTTCTGTTGACATGTCTGGGGTTACATCCAAACCTACCTCCTCAACCCATCCCACGAGAATATGGCATAATGAAGCACACACACATGAGTCACCAGACACAAAACAACTGTGATTTCCATACAATGCATGACTGTGTTGGTCATTTCAAAGGCATGTTTGTATGACATGACAGCAATACAGTGCTGCATGTGCACCCCAGTGGGCCAAAGGTGATGCCTAGTTGCCATACGCTGCACTATGGGTCACTGCGAGTCACATGTAGCACTGAGACAATCATATCACATACAAATATGACCCATACTCACAAACCAACACACACATGCAGTGATTTGCATAAAGCAGGTGTTAGGGTGGGGGCAGTAACACGCATGTGCGGAAATATGTTACATAACAGAGGAATGGGATGCTATGGGCAAACATGTGCAATGTGACCATGAACAGGAGAAGGGGCGATCTGCCACCTGTGCATGGGCACAGCACACACATGTGTCCCTTACCCAGACACATGGTGGTGACACACACGTATGGGAGTGTGTCCGGTGTCTGGTATGCAGCACACATGAACGGATGCAAAACATCCTGTCTGTGTGTTATGTATCACACATGTATACATATGTGGTTTGCTGAAACATATGTGTGCTCTCTCTGATTCCTCCCAATGCAGGTGACTACAGTCAAATGGGTGCGGAGGAAGAGGAGGAGGAGGGGGCAGAGGAGGAGCAGGAGCAGGATGAGGCGGTGGTGGAAGAGGAGGAGGGGGAGGTCTACATTGCAGCCCCTATGAGTCTGATGGAGGCAGAGGCTGCTGTCTCTGGGGGCAGCACAAGTGCTGGCGATGAGTCCCTGGAGCCACACGTGCGCGCCATGACACCATTGCGTGAAGCAGCAATAGAGACCAGCCAACCACCCATGCCAGCAGAACCAACACCTACACCTCTCCCGGAGTTGATGATGGCAGAGATGAGGGCCTATGGTGCATCATCACACCGTGATGCTGAAGGTGGGTGACAATAGACTGTCACAACCACAACACACACACCAGTAGTCCACAGTTGGTGTGTGTGTGGTGGCTGTTCAAACATTACCTCCACACGTTACATGTTCTGGTTGATTACCTTAGATGTGTGATACCCAAAGGTTGTAGGGTACCTGAAATGATAGCATTCTACCCCCAATAGAATAGTGTATGTTCAGGTTGATACACATGGATGCAGACATATGAGGAATGTGTCTGACGGCCCAGCACTCTATGACAACATAAATTGATACAGACATTGGGAAAGCTACATCCTGCCGCTCTGCAGATACCCAAATGTCTTGTACACAGCAGGATGACAACTTAGCCATAGTCTGCTGTGTTAATGAGCATATGTTAAGCTATATGACCATTCCTCAATGTCTGCATTTGCGGGTAGCGGGAAACATAGCCATGTCTTTGTAGAGCTCTGATGTCCCCCCAGGTGCTTCCCCAGCTGTGTCCAAACAGAAAAGCGTGTAAATGTACTACACAAAGGGCAATTTGCTTTATCGGCCCCACTTATATGGAACTCTCTCCCTCCCGATGTGCGATCCCTGGATGATTTAAAGGAGTTCAGAAAACAACTGACATTTGTACTCTTCACTGAGTACTATGGCACAGACATCTAACAGTCTCTATTATTATAGCCTGCATGTAACGTGTTTTACTGTAACAGTTCCTTGATGTTGTGTCACCCAATTTTACCTTCACTGTTACGTTTAGTCAGTGTATGCCCCCCTGTCTCTGTTCTCCCCTCTTGTGTCTTGGTAACCGCTGTGATTAAAGGAAACGGCGGTATAGAAAACATGTAAAATACATAAATAACTATATAACTACACATTTGTTACATGGCCTACATTATCTGGACCAAGGACCCTCCTCTGTGTTACAGTGAGGGTGCACATGTATCACTCAGGAGTCACATATGTGCAGCAGAGGTGCACATGTACAGGTAAGGTGTGTCATCCCTGTGCCTACCAGACATCCCATTGCTTCATTAACATACACATGTCCCTGTCAGAGAATGTATTTTTCCCTCCACATGTGTCATCAATTGTGATGTCATATCTCGACCTTCCTGTGTTCATCTCCGTTGGTGTCCAGCTGATGTAGTTGTGGCTCGTGCATGCGCAAGCTCCCCTACACGATGGTTATGTGAGAGCTGTCATTGGCCAATCCTGTTGCCACAGCTGTAGTATATGGGTGTTTCACCACAGCCTGTAAATCGTTGTGAGGGCATACCACATCTACGTCGTGTGATGTGCCCTGTGGGTTTGTCTGCCTGCCATATACTACTGTGGACATTATGTATATTGGCCCTCTCCATCTCTGTGATTGAGTCTGCCCTATCACATCACCAATCATGTGGCATGTACATTAAATGTTTGTGTATGGCGTTGGAGTAGTGGAGATGTATGGAATATAACACGCTGTATCCCATGCACAGGCAGTCGACGTGTTCTGGAGCGGATACGCCTTGCAGTGGAGCAAAACACAAGGCAGGTGTGTGGTGAGATCCATCAATTACATGAGGCGGTCCAAAACATGCCCGTCACCCGGATATGTGAGGCCCTTGAGGGCATGCTGGATGTCATGCGCCGACTTGCTCCTGCACCACCACCAGCACGGGTTCGAGAAGAGGGTCGTGGCCGGGGGAGGGGGGAGGGTGCCCGACGTGTCAGGCGTGGCCGACCACGTCGCCAACAATGAAACATGATATATGCAATAACATGGTATAATCCTAGTTTTTGTTGATCTTACAATGCTCAGTTAGAGCAATTATGTATCCAGTACAACATGTTTTTGAGGTGTTTGTTATGTGTGTCATGTCAATAGCTTACATATGCAGATCATATGTTGTGTGGGTGTCAGGTAACACTTTAATTTTTAACGCACACACATTAGAATATCCATGTGTATATGGAAAGCTAATTATGAGACTTACTCTGTGACAATAAACAGCTGTATTACTATACATACAGTGTGTGTGTCCAATGAGTGTCCATGTTGTCCCATGTGTATCAGGGAGGCGGGGGGTGTTTGTGAAACCCTAAATGAGCTGCGCCCAGGTCATCTAGTGATGGGTACAGTAGATGACCCACACACAGGTTCCCTGCTGCAACTACCTCAACAGAGTCAGCTACGATTGTCATGCTGCACAGACATGTGATGTGTCACGTGCACCTTGTTTCCCAACATCCTTGGGGATGCAGCGGCACAGTGTGCACAGACATCCATGTGGTCACAGGGGGACTATGTTCCCAATGGCGTGTTTACGTCACATACTCATCGCCGTGTGAAACCCATCATAGAACACTCATTGGTGGCATATATGTGGCTTTTTCCCTTGACCACATCAATAATCTCCTGCCTCCCAACACACCATAGGTACGTCTGTGAGAGAGGCAGATATGGGTGGTCTGCCTATGTTTGGGACTCAGATATGTGAAGACCTTTGTTCCACATAGGACCATTCCTGTGCCATGTACATCAGTGAGACAGCTGCTACGTTGCAATGGTTACTGTAGACCCCTAATTATGAACATCTACACCTTATTTGGGGGGTGCTGTTGGTTTCACACACATGTTTGCACCACAGAAACATATGTGCACCCACACATATCACATGCTGACATCCGCACACTTTGCCTAGGTCAAACACGTGAGCAATACAGGTTTTTACAAAACTATATTTTATGATGGAAAACAGAACTGGGATAAACTTTACAGACGTGGGAAGGGGGAAAATACCATCACCCTCCCCCCCTCCCCAAACATCCTCCCCTCCCCGCAAACGCCCACACGCAAATATAAAACACACACACACACATAAAACAGACACACAGGTGACACCCACCCTCCCCCAGCATGCCCACTGATGGAAGACAGGGCAGCACAGGGCACATGTGGTGACGTCACTAGCACAATCACTGACGCCAGTGACGCCATTGAGGGGGTGCTTGCCGACATGGCAGACGTACCACCTCGGCAACCACCCTCTCAATCACTCCCGCCAGCCACTGCTGAGAGTGACACATCTCATGTATGCGTTGCTCCATCCCATCCAAGGCCACAGACAGGTGGTCCACGCTTATGCACCAACACACAAACATTGTCAATGCTGTCTGTGTGGTGGCATCTGCATAGGGCCTGTCTGTGGCCCTGGATGGTGGAGGCAACTGCAGTGGCTGGGGGGAGGCCACAGTGCCCTGTGATGCCCTGTCTTCAACATCACTTTCCCAAACCCCTTCTGGGAAATCCTCCACCCCTGATCCCTCCCGAACATCCCCCCCCTCCACATCCCCGGCAGCAACCCTCAACCCTGCCTCCCCCACAGACACCCCTTCAGAATGTCCTTCTTGGCCCTCCTGTGTCCTTTCTTCAGGTGCTGCAGGTGTTTGCGCCTCCACCACCTCCACCTCATCATCCTCGTCCACCTCCTCCTCCTCCTCCTCCTCCTCCCCCTCTGTGGTGTCCAGGACCACCACCTCTGCATCATGTGGTGTTGGTGTCCTTCTGAAGAGGTGTGCAGAGGTGGTGGCCTCATCCTCGGTGCCATCACCATCTGTGGAACATGACAGCCATCAGCACGTTTCTCTGTCAGAAATATAGCACATCTACATAGGCAGGTAACACAAAGGCATCTCTGATAATGGGACATAAGTTACAAATACGTGACATTCTCATTATTATACATCATCACCCTTTTGTGAGTTCTCACCCTGGAGGCGCTGAAGGTATGCAGCATGGTGGAGGCGCAGCTCCCTGCCCTTCTTCCGGAGATCCTCGATCTGTGGATATGCAAAGGAAAGGTGAGGGCATTAGTGACTGGTCACCTTCTGCTGGTTTGCCCACACACACACACACACACACATCACTGTGCACAGGGTCTTGCTGCTTCAGCGACAGTGCTGTGTGTGTGTGTGTCATGTACTGCATAGTTTGTCACCTGTCAGCAGGCAGTTCCATGGGCAACACGCATATGTCATGCCATGGGTTCTCCGCTGGTGACAAGGGAGCCTGTGTGTCACAGCTGACCCTCATCCCTTGTGACGGTGTGTGTCAGCATCCCACAGTGTGAATGCACTTCCCCTCCCCTGTCCAACATGTCTCTCTCAGGTGAGGTATACAGCTTACACAGGGATCAACATTGAGAAAAACGTGTGAGAGTGACACGGACATGGATTGGGCCCCCCCCCCCGGGGATTGGGGGGGCTGTTATGTCCTCATGCTGCTGTTACGCCAGGTAAACTCTGACAGGGGTTTGGCTATGCTGTCACCAGATACACACATAACATGGTCTATCACCTGGCTGCAAAGTATATGTACATGCTAGTTTGTTTTCACAGGTGTGCTGATGGACTGTGGCTGCCTTCTTATTCCCCACCTCTTTCTATAGCATCCTGTGTGAGTGTCAGATAAAAGTGGGTGACATCATTTGGGTGTGGCCCAGGGCAGTCAGCCCAACCGGCCATGCCTGGAAGGGCCTTCAGGGAAGCTTACATGGTTCGTGGGGGGTGGCCAGCAAGGCGTCTTAAGTATTCATATTTCATTACGGCCTATTGGCAAACGGGGGGAAACCTACAAAGTGACATACTCCTGTTATCTCATGGCTCACGTGTGTGGGGGGGGTTATGGAACCTCCATTTGTGTACATTGTGACATATAGGTCAGATGACACACAAACTAAACATACACTGCCACACGTGTTTCACTACAATAACTAGTGTCATGCAATGACAGACACAGTGACCTGCTTGATGTTTGGCAATCCATGACCTAGGAAGAGCCATATTGCACGGCCAACATCACAACACACATACACATTAGTTTGCTTATGATGTCATTGAAAATGGACACTGGGGTGTGTGCTCATGCATCCTGGGGTTTCATCAATATAGATACACATGGAAGGCCTACCTCCTGTTGTTCACAGAACATTCGGGGGTCACAGTACCACCTGCATTAGTTGCTTTGTCTGTGCACATGTGTGCAGTGACACCTGTGGCCAGTGTACATGGCTCCCTCAGCACATCCTGTACATACCCTATCGCACCCTTGCATGACCTTGTAGCAACATTGCACAGTTTGGTGCCAATGATGTTGTCCATGCTAGTCACAGTTACACTGCATGTGCTGTGTTACACACATCTATGTTGAGATTCTCTTTAGACATCCTGGTACTCAACCCCACTGGCAAACTGATATGCAACCAATCATTGGCGGAGTGTGGTGAGAGGAGTCATTGTGTGGGTGGCCCTATTGACTGTGACAGGGGACACTAACATAAACATTCACCTTTGACAGGGCCAACAATATCAATGCTTGCACCACTGGCTGCATTGTGGGAGGTGTGTCATATGGGCAAGCTGCTGGCTATGTGCAACCTACGTTGCACACAGTTGATGTCAGCGTAATGTAGGGGTAGGGGTGGGTATTGTTCCTGTATGGCCTAGGTTATGTTGTTATGTTCATATTCACTGGTTCAGCTGGGCTGACAGAAGGTGTTTTGTGGAAGCAATATCGACAGGGGCCAAACCAACATAACGGCTCTTTGCACCAGTGCTCATGTGTGGGTTTATGTATGTGTTATCCAGCAACATCAGTTGCATGTGTCACTGAAACACCATCAGTGATGTCCATGTGTCTGATGTTGTTGGATTTATCTTAGGTGTTAAGGTTTTGAACCACATTCTGCATGGTGGTATGGGGACATGTCTCTGCTACAGGTTTCTGATAACACATATAATGGCTAAGGGCTGTTACACACATTAACCTCTGCAGCTAGCATATCATCTGGAGACATCACAGACATGTGTGATGAGATATTCACTTCACAAACTATGGTATAGGTCCAACCTACCTGCCATGAACATACACATAATCTTACTGACATACCCACCATAGCTATTGCTGATCTGTCCCCTGTGGGCTGGTTGTCCTACCACAATTCATCAGCTGCACACACATTAGCAAAAGGGTGACTAACACGACGCATTGCGCAGCTCACAGGAATCCTGGGGATAGGGAGAATGCATATAACCTGTTAGGCACACACAAGCATATCCCCATGGTGCCAGATTAGACACTGGGATGGTCTTCCTGGCCTCCAGGGGATAGGGAGCATAGAGCAAAACTGTTAGAGCACACACAAGCATATCTCCATGGTGCCAGATGAGCCACTGTAGTGGCATACCTGGCCTCCAGGGCATAGGGAGCATAGAGCAAAACTGTTAGTGCACACACAACCATATCTCCATGGTGCCAGATGAGCCACTGTAGTGGCATACCTGGCCTCCAGGGCATAGGGAGCATACAGCAAAACTGTTAGAGCACACACAACCATATCTCCATGGTGCCAGATGAGCCACTGTAGTGGCATACCTGGCCTCCAGGGCATAGGGAGCATAGAGCAAAACTGTTAGTGCACACACAACCATATCTCCATGGTGCCAGATGAGCCACTGTAGTGGCATACCTGGCCTCCAGGGGATAGGGAGCATACAGCAAAACTGTTAGAGCACACACAAGCATATCTCCATGGTGCCAGATGAGCCACTGTAGTGGCATACCTGGCCTCCAGGGCATAGGGAGCATAGAGCAAAACTGTTAGTGCACACACAACCATATCTCCATGGTGCCAGATGAGCCACTGTAGTGGCATACCTGGCCTCCAGGGGATAGGGAGCATACAGCACAACTGTTAGTGCACACACAACCATATCTCCATGGTGCCAGATGAGCCACTGTAGTGGCATACCTGGCCTCCAGGGGATAGGGAGCATACAGCACAACTGTTAGAGCACACACAAGCATATCTCCATGGTGCCAGATGAGCCACTGTAGTGGCATACCTGGCCTCCAGGGGATAGGGAGCATACAGCAAAACTGTTAGAGCACACACAACCATATCTCCATGGTGCCAGATGAGCCACTGTAGTGGCATACCTGGCCTCCAGGGCATAGGGAGCATAGAGCAAAACTGTTAGTGCACACACAACCATATCTCCATGGTGCCAGATGAGCCACTGTAGTGGCATACCTGGCCTCCAGGGGATAGGGAGCATACAGCAAAACTGTTAGAGCACACACAAGCATATCTCCATGGTGCCAGATGAGCCACTGTAGTGGCATACCTGGCCTCCAGGGCATAGGGAGCATAGAGCAAAACTGTTAGTGCACACACAACCATATCTCCATGGTGCCAGATGAGCCACTGTAGTGGCATACCTGGCCTCCAGGGGATAGGGAGCATACAGCACAACTGTTAGTGCACACACAACCATATCTCCATGGTGCCAGATGAGCCACTGTAGTGGCATACCTGGCCTCCAGGGGATAGGGAGCATACAGCACAACTGTTAGAGCACACACAAGCATATCTCCATGGTGCCAGATGAGCCCTTGCGATTGTCCACATGGAATCCAGGGGATAGGGTGTATGTGTTAACCTGCCCATGCACAGACAAGCATATTCCATGGGTTTCTTAGAGCCTACTGGGATGAGCTCTATGGACCTCTGCAGTTAGGGGAAGTGTTTGGGGCTCTGACAGCACACAGACCAATATCACAGGGCTGACAGCAAACACACTGTGATGGGCTCTCTGTCCTCCTTGTGATAGGGGGGATGCCTGAAATTGGATGGGCACGCACACGCATTTCTCCAGGGTGATTGCTAGCCCACTGTGATGGGCGCTGTGGACCCATGCAGATAGGCGTGTGTATTGAACAACATGGCCAACACTGCCCATCTCATCTGGGTGTGTGACATACCATCAATGCTACGTTTCACTTATCCTTGTGCTTGTCCCAGGGTGCTTTGTTACAGGTACTGATCCCACCATATCCATATGTTGTTGTTTCTATTTACATCTGCTGATCTAGGGTCTAGCATAATTACAGTATGTTGTGGCACAGCCATGGCAGCAGCTGACATGCCACAAGGGTAGCATGGACACCTCTATGACCATGTCCATCACCACCTGGGTGCAGGTCACCACACTCACAAATGACACAGATACATTTCGCTATGTCTTCTCATCTTGTGCACATTACTGACTCACAGTAACTCATGACAACAGCATGGATATTTGCAATTAGCACAGGCTACAGATCTCATTTTGAGGTACAGGCGCCATACACTTACCTCACGTGGGTAGTCTGCTTCACTATTGAAGCGTCTTTGCAGACGTTGCCACGCCCTTAGGACCCTGGAGCTGTCCCTGTGCCCGGTGGCCCCTGGGAAGAGCTTGTGCTGGCGTGGTGCGATCAGCCGGGACAGGTGCCTGAGCTCTCGGAGGTTGAAGGAGGGCTTCCTTACTCTGGGCGCCATTTTCAGATATTATCACCTGATTGGACGCAGCGTGCATCACGCCCATGCGTAGGGCACCTGACGCGCAAATTTACGTGCACCTGCGCCACGCATATGGCGCAGTTCAGGAACGTATGGCGTCCATGTGCGCACCGAACGCAGTACGTGCATGTGGCCTACGCAGCTGGCGCATGTTTGCAATATATCACGTGCAACTGCGTCACGCAAATGCGCACAGAAAAGTTTATCGCTAGAACCTGCGCGACACACACATTACATATACACTGTTGTGTGTCATTTATCTTATGGAACTGAACACCATTTGCGAATGTTGATGTGTATACACATTTGGGTCTTGAACCTATCAACACATACACAATGGTTCTTTGGCTTCTGTATGATGTGATGTGCTATAGCTTTCACATTGCAATGACTGCCAATATTAAGGGCGATGTTAATTAAAGTAGGTTGCTGTGTGGGTACCCGTTAGTGTACTGGTGCCATATACGGAGTGGCCGTTTCAGGGCGGACATGGACAGACACCAGAGCAAACCTGTGCGTGTCGCAGTAATGTGCGGGGCCCACATTGGCGCGTGGGAAGGCTACGTGGGCCGCTGCTGCATAAACATACAGCAGAGCCGTAGTACAATGGTGATGACACTGACCCATGGTGCAGGGGCCATGGGTTCAACACCCCATTGTGCTCAATGGAAGAGGCCAGCTGCGGCATCAAATGTAGTGGGAAAAAGTGTTGTGGGAGGTATAGTAATTTTGGGCGGCAGAGAGCGGCGGCGCACGGTTTATTTTTAACGGCATGAGTCGGCGCACCGTTCATTGGGGGCGGCAGGGGGCGGCGCACTGTTAGGTTTGGGGGGCAGAGGGCGGCGCGCTGATGTATGAGGGGGCAGTCCGATAGTGGGCGGCATAGGTGGCGCACTGATGTGCACAGCAAACAGTAACAGAGCCTTAGCACAATGGTTGGGATACTGACCAATGGTGCAGAGGTCAGGGGTTCAACCCCTCACAGTGCCCAGTGAGCAAGGTTGGCTGGGGCAGTAAGTATTATGGTGAGGTGTGCTGTAGGAGGCCTTATAGTTTATTTTTATTACCCACTACCAGTATACCCGCTCTAACAGCGTGTTAATATATGGAGGCCCGTAAGGCACATGTTACAGTGCACAGTCCGCAAAGGCACCCTAGCAAGTCCCCTATAGGGCACCATGTATGCTGCGCCACAGGATAATGTATAGTGCACGCAATATGGATGGCAACCATAAGGTGGCCTATAGGGCGCCCTATAATGCACCCTCAGAGGCACCCTTATGGGTACAGTATGGCAAGGGTATGTTTGATGCCATAAACATATGTCCAGTAAAATGTACAATGCTCTGGACAACCCTATCACAGAACCCCTCTGTGGACTTGAACCCATGACCTCCTGCTATAAAGGCAGTGACGGAACCATTGGGCTACGGCACTATAGCTCTGAGTAAGCGCCTGTGTGGCTGCAGAGAGCCTGCACGTCACCCCACAGACAGTCTGCTGCTGTAGACAGGACGGGGTAGGCCACCCGTACCCATGATGCAATGCACATGCAAATCAGCTGCCCACAGATGCACACAAGATGGGGACTGCACCCCAAAAGCTACACGGCATGGTAGGGGGAACTGTCCGTGTCCACCCACACAGAGCCTCGGCCTGGTGGGGGGCCTGAGCGTGAGGACTGCCGGCGAGGGGTAGCTACACACCGTCACATTGTGCAGGTAATGTGCTCACCCTGAGGGTGGGTGGTGGTGCCCAGGACCAGGTCCACATCAACGGCCATGCCAGAGCTCAACATCAGTATTAACCTGTGTGATAAGAAGGTGTTGCAAACTCATCATGGATACCCCTTCTGTCTTAGTTGGTGGTTCTCCCCCCCCCCCATAGGTGGGCAACATACCTACCCCCCCCCATGACAAACAGGGTCTCCCATCAACACATCCCCATCCTTTCCCCCCCCCCCCTTGCACTAATGGCAGTAGAGTGGGCCATCAACCCCTGTCCTGCTGGGGGACAGACACCCTACAGGGCAGTCCAAGCAGCTCCACACACATCCAAAACACACTATCAGACAGACAGTAGGCCTGGATATTCAGGGGTGCACCCCAGCACTATCTGATATTCTCCTGCAGCAGGCCATCAGCTGCTGCACCCTGCAAGGAGCTCCATCAGGACACATACCAGCTGTGCAGAGTCTGCTGGATAGTCCTGATAGGATTGCATGCACCCCAAACTGGGGTGGCAGCACACACAGGGAGATCAGTCCATGAAGAGGCCCCAACAGGACACCCATATATATCACAGGAGAGAAATGCTATACAGCACTATGGGGGTGCCTAGCCATGCTGTCATCACTGCACGCTCAGGGTGAGAGTGATCCACCAGCAGCAGATACAGAGGTCAGCCTGTCTGTGTAGGTGGTGGCTGGGCATTACAATGTCCCAGCCAGTGCCCCATGCCCTGTGCAGATGCATCCTGGCCAGCACACCCTGTCTGAGCTATACCCATGGTACCTTGCTGCTCATTATGCACATTGTCAGGCCAATACTGGCAACAGTGCTGGCAGTGTGGCCTGTGGAGGGTGTTTGTAGCCAACACACACTGTATAGACAGACACCCCCCCCCCCCTCACCTATGCCAGCATTGTGCTACTATTGGGGGAGTCATTCGACGTGCCCACCACACCAGTCCTGGGAAGGGTACAGGCATGGATATGGTACACAGTACTGCTGCATGTCACTCCCCAGGGTGGTAAATACTGTCAGGGGCCAGACCTGGGGCACGCACCACAGACAGCCGACAGCTTGTTCTGCTGCAGCACAAGGAGCAAACAGTGCTGAGTGTAGGACTGTCTACCTGCCAGTACCCACATCAAACGTTTGTGGTCTGTGTACCGTGTACCCAGGTATAGGGTGGCATTGCTAGGGTACGCAGGAGCTAGATCTGGGAGATGCCCCCCCAGGGGGCTTTTCCAATGTGGCCTGTGGGTGTGGGTGCGTCTGGACCTTTGCCTCTTGCTTTACGGCAGAGTGTCCCTACTGCAGTCCTGGTGTTCCAGACACTGTTCGGGCCTTCATGCTGTCCCCTATGAATATGCATGGGCTACAGTTGCATAGCATGGGGGTGGTGCAGACATCTGCAGCACAGGCATCTGTCTTAGGGGAAGCATGGAACCTGAATGGTGTTTGGCCCTCCAGGACTGCATTTGGGAGACTCTGCTGGAGATAATGTGCCTGTTTATGGTGTCTGTGTTTGGTGTGGTAAAAGATAGGCGTATTGACCATGCCTATGTTCTCAGCAATAAAGGTTTGTCCTTACTACCACGGTGTAGCTGTGGGTAGAATATGTGGACAGGGTTGGCGGTAGCTGCAGCTGGGCTCAGAACCTGTGACCCTCTGTTCTTGCACACACTGTCTGTGTGCACTGCACCACCGTGTAGCCACTGATTGGCTGCAATCCCTGGGTGGTCCATGACTGTACATCCGACAGGGCCTGTCTGTTGCAGTGGACGGTGCCAGCCTGCACATGGCCTGGCCACTGTCCTCTGTGGCTAGCAGCCACTGCCCCCTCCACCATCTGAACCCTTCCGCCAACATGCTGGCATGTCCTTATCCTTGCAAAGGGATATGACCTGATTGCGTAGTGTAACCCCAGGACTGTATTTGGCTCACATGGTATAGCGGTCTAGCTGTTGTTCTTTAGCAAGGTTTTTGTGGAACGTGGGCCACCCATTACGTGATCATGACCAGGGACACACTTGGCCCTTGGCACGTGGGGTGAAGGCATGTACAGGCACATCTGTCGTACATAACCTCTACCTACTTAACCTCTACCTACGTGTCCTTGGCCCCTACAGTTGTGGCACTACAGGACTGCATTTGGGGGACGCGGCTGTTGGTGATGCACATTGTGCTGGTGTGTGTGTGGTGTAGGGTAAAATATGGGTGTTTGCAACATGCTTTTGTTCTGTGCAATAAAGGGGTGTCTCTGCTATCTGTGTTTAGTGGTGGGTTAAATATTGGGATTGTGCTGGCATGTGCCTTAGCTGGGATTTGAACGTGTGACCCTCTGGTCCTAGAGGTACCGGCTCTGTCCACTGCACCACACTGTGGCCACAGAGACAGTGCAGTCCCTGGAGATAGTAGACCTGGCAGGGTGGGGTTCCAAGACCTGCTCTGCACATTATTACTGTGAGCTCCTTCACCCTGTCTGGTGACAAACGTGCAAATATAACACGGGTATGACGTCCGAACAGAGGGGGATAGCATATTCCCATGCTGGGCAACAGTGCTATTGATGGTCAACCATAAGTAACACTCCCAGGAGGGGTCCAATACACGGAGACGTTTTTGGAGGTGTCTCCGCTCCGTGCCCCTTTCCAAACAACTGTTATTTTATTTTTTAGGAGCTCTGCTGGGTGTGTTTTTAACTTTTGCGCATTACTATACCTGTTCCCCAGCTGATTTACTATTTTAATGCTTTTGTTGTGGTCATTTCCTCTTTTTCATTGCAGTTTTGTGCTGTGCACATGTATCACACTGCTGACGTTTTGCATGTTTCCCCGGTTTTGCTGTACATTGCTGACGGAAATGGTTTCTCTTCCCTTTATATGCCCTCTACCGCGAGTGTTTCACTCGCGCTATTTTTTACATGTAGATTCGGGCCCGATACCGTGCGGGGAGACTCTCCCCTCCCACTCTCCACCCATTGACCCCGTCCCTCCGCCCCTCCGGAGCCTTCCTCCGCCCTCCTTTAGCCGTTCCACGCCTCTATCGGACATTTGCGGGCCCGCACTTGTACGGGGCCCGTTACTGAACCGCGTACCTGTGCGGGGGTGACACGCACGTGTGCGGGGCGTTTAAACGTGTTTCTGCGCGTTTCAATGCCGCGTTACCGTGCGCTATTTTGCGCCGCGCAGATTTGCGGACTTTAGTAAACATGCCCCTAAGTGTGTGGGGGGGGGGGGGTGACTGTCATACAGAGAACAACTTTGCATTTGTCAGCTATGCATCATCAAACATAATGGTTTGAATGACAGTGTTAAGTGGAATACAATAATTGAATTGATCCTTGTGGGCTGCTGTACCTCTCAACTTGTTGCATTTTCCCGATGTTATTGCACACGCATGCACACTTGCTTGCTGCGATATTTAAATCCAAATGGGATCTGCATGCATTGTAGTAACAGTCGCTTTGGGTTTCTCAAGTTGTGGAAGTTAGCTGCCTTGTTCTTCATTTCTAGGTGGATGCCAAGCCCCTGATGCAGTTCCACGAAACCTGTGACCAGACTGGGTGGAGCGTGGCAGGATGCCCTAGCAGCCAAATCGCAAATGATTTATTAAACGGCTTTACAGATAAGTGCAGCTCCTCGGTGTGTGCAAATATTTGAAATGTGACAGGGATATGAAAAAAATCAAACAATATGTGACTCTACAACATTCAGCAGTAAAACTTTGTAATATTTATTATTTATTTATTTATTTATTACAGGCTCTTATATACCGCTCTATTCAGCATCAGCGCGGTTCACAGTATAACAACAGACCAGAACAACAAACTGTTTGGTTTTACATAGAACAGGTCAGAGAACTTGGATAAAACAAGGGGATCTATTACTGTAACTATTTACATGAATATTTACACGTATATACACGACAGGATTATTCTTAGTTTGGGTAGTAATCGAGATTGGTTGGATGGTCTAGTAATAATGGGGGAAAAGGTGGGATTTGAGTGCTTTTCTGAAAATAGATAGATCTGTGATAGCCCGGATCTCTGGAGGTAGGGCGTTCCAGCACTTAGGGGCATAGAAGCAGAAGGCTCTGTTAGATGTAGTTGATAGGCATTTTGTCGCTGCTTTAGGGATAGTTAGCACATTAGTTGATATCGTTCTCCTCGATCTATTGGGTGGAACGGCTTGAAAGAGGTCAATTAGAGAGGAGGAAGTGATGCTTTTGGTGGCCCTGAAGGTGAGTAATAATGTCTTGAATAATAGTCTGCCGTGTATGGGGAGCCAGTGGAGTTGCTTTAGGATGGGAGTTATATGGTCCCTTCTTGATGAACACCTGAAGTTTCGTTATATATCGATGACAAAGTGTTGTAGCCTGCTAATACATTCATTTATGAATTCTTGTTTGTGGAGGAACTTGGATTTTAAAGTGTCATAAAAATAAAAATTAAAAAATATTGCAATAAAGAAAAAACAGGCATTACCTAGGTACATAAGAACATAAGATATGCCATACTGGGTCAGACCAAGGTCCATCAAGCCCAATATCCTGTTTCCAACACTGGCAAATCTAGGTCATAAGTACCTAGAGGTTTCCCCAAATATATATATATAAGGGACTGATGACTGATGAGGGAGATAAATGCACAATACAAATGTTATACTGCATAATTCCAATCTAATGGTCCCATATACCTTTTCATCATTATTTTTCTAAGGTGCTAGTACTGATCTTCTCACACAGAATATAGCAGTGAAGGAGCTTTGGAGTACATGTTGTGGTTTTTTGCCTCCAGTAAGTCAGTAATTGTGTGTTCAATAGCTCCTTAGAGAGCCAGCGCTTCCCTTTTGGATGGTAGCTGGTTCTTGCATGAAGTGTCTACAGTGTACAGACTCTGCTCTGGACATCAAAATAATACCAGAATCTCCTTTTTGCCCCCTGACCAATTGAGGTTTGCCTCCTACATAGAGATAAGCTTCTCCAGGGCTCATTTGGTCTCCTCCCTACGAGTTGCATAGTAAGTTACTCTCTGACTAGAACGACAAGGGATGTAGCTGGGAGCAATGTTCCCGCTAACCTGTGCTGGGTCCGCCGCCAACATTCCTGCCGGCGGGGGGAGCTGCAGAGCGATCGACGCTCTGCCCCTCCCCCCACCGGCAGGCATGCCGGCGGAGGACCCGGCGCAGATTAAAGAGAACATTGTGAGGATGCTGCAGCGTCTCCCTCGCAATATTCTCTTTAATCTGCGCCAGGTCCTCCCCCCACCAGCAGGAATGTTGCCGGCGGACCTAGCGCAGGTTAGTGGGAACATTGGCTGGGAGTCAGATCCTTCTTTACATGCAGTGTCTAAGTCCCTAAGGGTTGAACAGGTGTGCATGTGGGTATCAGGTTCCTACCTACTACTTTGAGTTAAAGTCTCTTACCCCCAGCCAGACAGGCAGGCAGTTACCTTCCACTGGCAAACCAGCTTTTCTGCCTCTCCTCCATAGACGCTCCTTTGTCTGATTTTCTCCTCTCTGCAATGTCCGGTTCTGTGCACTTCAAGCCTGGCTGACATGAGGGAGGGGAGAAACTGCCCTCCGGTATTTAGTGGCTGGAAGGGTCACATAGGCAGCAGCACTGTACTTGGGCTGGGCCCCAGTCAGTCTCTCCTCTCTCCCCAGACTCCTGTGAAGGAAAACACTGGCAACTGGCTTTTCCCTACAAAAAGTCCCTTGATTGACAGATGGAAGTCCTCCCCATTACATCACATTGTGCAAGGGCCCTACTTAAGAGCAGAGACTGCAAAATGTTTCTCACTTGGGCAGGGCAGGCACAACAACCATTAGGCAAACTAGGTGGTCGCCTAGGGTAATAGCTTTGAACCATAAGGCCTGGTTGTCCTTAGCGTCCTGTGTTCTTGAGTGATTTATCTGTGGAGATTGTCTTTCCTTGTTTGCCTTTCATTTGAATATTTAGGGTGTGCAGAGCTTGGGCTCTGTCATTATTAATACTTGGGAAGCATGAGTCAGTTTTTAACAGGCAATCAGAACATAAGAATTGCCATACTGGGTCAAACCAAAGGTCCATCAAGCACAGTATCCTATTTCCAACAGTGTACAACCCTGGTCACAAGTTCCTAGCTAACAGGATGCCAAAAAGTAGTGCTATACACCTCCAGCCCCTTCTGTCTCTTGACCTCCAGCCAACCTCCCATTGTCCCTTTTCACTGCCTTCCCTGTCCTATTCCCAAGCTCTCTTGCCACCTTCATATACTTAACCCTTTCATCTTTCACACCCCCCACCCAGTATTTCAGACTTTTCATAACTTTTCCAAACCCTACCCACTAGGGTGGTCCACTGCCATAGGGGAAAAAATAAAAGTAGGAATTTCTTTGCTCCCTGGCCTGATTCTGGTTCCATTTATGTAGAAAACAATGTGTGCAAAGTTTGAAGCCAATCAAATAATATTTAGGGGTGGCTCAAGGTCCCTATCTATCAGGCCCCTGGATCCCCCCCCAGGGTTCGTCAGACCACTGGGTATTATCCGCTCATAGATGGGGGCATCATGCTTGCCAAGCACTCAATGTGGTCCAGATGCTAGTAAGGACTTTGACGATGTGGGGAACATCTTACGGTGTTGCGAGACAACACCCAGAAGGAACTGGAGTTGCTCTTCTTTTGTGGTGTGTCGGCCGTTGAACTCCTCAATGAGTTTGACCCCTCGCTCAGCCACATCGTTGATCACTGGAAGATTTTTTTACTTTCTTCAGACCGTCTTTGAATGATGCATTCTCTTCCCAGTCTTCTGGGTCTGCATTAAGAAAATCACTGTTGATGTCGAGGTGTTTCAGGAAACGGATTGACTTGCGAGTTGCAAAAGATTCAAGTGGTGGAATCATGGAACTTTTCAATTCAACCCGCTTTGGGGGATCTTCGTCTTCGTCATCATCCTCATCGCTTTCATCTGATTCTGCCGGGATCATGGCCGACACTATGGCCCGCTTTGTCGGTGCTGAAACAGCTTCATCGAACAGTGACAGTGCCACAAGCTCCTCTGACACATACCACAGATGCTGTTGCAGTTTGTCTCTGGCCGCTCTTCCAACACGGTCATTGTGGTAAGAGTGTAGTTTCTTCAGCATCTCCAAATCTGTTTGAGGAGCAACTGCGGCATCGGGGGCAGAAAACCAGGCTTCCACATGAATCAGGATGGAGAAAATGCTCACATCACGAACACAGGACTCCTCCCGTTGGGTAAGATCTTTGAGTTGTCCTCGGAACATCCAAATCTTGAGACAGTACAAGACTTTTGCCATCCATCTGGCATGATGGAAAGCTCCGGGTTTCTTGAAATTGAAACTAGGAAGATTCCCTCCAAGGCAGACAATCGTTAACTCCAAGAATTCCAGGTAATCATCTCGGTGATTGCCCTGTGCCAACTTGGATTCCGCAAACTTCATGATGCGATCCCTGTCAGGTTGCAGCACCTCCAAGTCTTTTCCAGTTTGATAGTTGGACTTGTTAAGGGAGCCCCAATTCTTTTGGAACCGGCGAAAGAGTTGGACATCGGGACCCGATGAAGTTCCAGAGCATGTAGAGAATACTGCACCAAGAATTATTTTGTAAATGTGATGGCGGCATGCCAAATGAAGGACTGTGCGACGGAGTCTCTGTTCTAGAAGAATGCATGCTCCTGATCGACGTCCCGTGTTCGATGCAGTTGTATCAAAGCAGAAGCCTGCAACCTTTTCATCCAAACACCATTCCTGTAACAGTTCATAAACTGCTGCAGCTTGATTCTCGCCCGTTCCTGATGTCAGTTTTGGTACACCAAGAAGTTGTGTTTCTCCAGTGGAGACAGCCGTTATCAAAACTGGAAGGCGGTCAATGGATGTGGTTGAACAGAGGAGAGATGGCAATAACTTGCTATCCCAATGCACAATGCATGTTTTGCCTTCGGCTTTGAATGCGTTGTGCAGGTCCGTCCACTGTTGCTGACGGTGCTTTTCTCTATGGCGCTTGACGCTGGAGCGGCTGATATTGAGCTCCCCAGGATAATGTCCCAGATTTCTGGCAGTTTCAGCTACCACAAACAGAGCATTGCGATCCGTTGTCCCTGTCCGATCCAGGGCTGCTGTAAGCTCTGGGGTCCAGACATTGTTAGGTCGAAACTGCTTCGTTTGTGGAGTTGCTTTCTTCTGTCCGTTATCTGAATCCACAGATGTCAACGAGTCTTCACCTGACTCTGCTGAGGAAGAAGATCCTTCCAGCTGAACTTGGCTTGTAGTTGCCTCGGCTTCGGCAACATGTTTTTGTCTGCGCCTTTTCAGTTCTTTTTCTCGCTGTTGCGATCTTGCTTCCGTGTTGGCCAGTTTCTTGTCCATCGCGCACATTGAGCCGCGGCGCCCTGGTTCTTGTTGCGCTATTAAGAATTCTTTGTCTTCTTGAATATGAATTAAAGACATTGCATTGGCATGCGCCACATCAAATAGGTTTTTCATTGCAACCTGGAATTCTTTTTCATTTGCCTCTTGTTTCCCTCCTCTCCCTTTGTTTTTCTTCAAAAGTTTCCACTGATTGAACAATTTCTTTACTTTTTCTTGAATTTTGTCATTTCTTTGAACAGGAAGCCTGGCCTTTTCCCAGTAAGCTTCTACTTCACTTGTTACAATAGATGCACTTTCACTAACGCCTTTGTTTAATGTCAAGTGTATTTTTACATCACCATATAACACTTGCTCCTTGCTGGGGAGCTTGGCCCCCAGAATTGTGGTGGACATTTCTTCAATGAGAGAAAAACCACGTTTTTTTGCCATCTGAAAAGAATAAAGATACAAAGATAATAGTACAATGTCTTTGCCACCTCTCAGAGACGAGATTAGTTCAAATATGATGCAATCAAATGTAATCAGCATGGAACTGAGTGGATGATACAAGATGATGCAACATTTCGTCATCTGCTCCCAGGGGGAAATCTCAAGACTTGTTGAGCCACCCCTAAATATTATTTGATTGGCTTCAAACTTTGTACACAGTGTTTTCTACCTAAATGGAACCAGAATCAGGCCAGGGAGCAAAGGAATTCAGGAATTCATTTTTATGGACCACCCTACTACCCACTTTACAGCAGCTCTTCTGGTCAACACACATCCACAACCCCATTTCGCTCTCTCCCTGACTCATACTCAACTGATCTAGCAAATCCCCAGTAATCACCCACCAAGTTGCTCCCTTGTGCCTGCTCTCTGTACACAATTTCCAAGGCCTTGGTCTTTCCTCCCCACAAAGTCCCTCCACCCTGCTTTCACTACCTTCTGAGTTTCTACTTTCTTCCTAACATCCCACTCCACCTAATCACAAAATCCCTGCTTGCCTTACACAGCATCCTCTCCCACCTACCCTCTTTGGTGCCCCATCCCCACATTATCTGCCTTCTTCTCTCCTCTTGCCAAAGCACTTCCTTTCTTCCTTCCATGGCAGGGTGAGTTTCACATCAGCTGTTTGAATCATGCCCCACACTCTGTCTACAGAGCACCACACTCTCCAAAGAGCTGATATATGAACCACACAGCCACAGTAAGAAGATAAAAGGTGTAGCAGCCAGACAGCAGCCTGATAGCACTAAGCCAAGGACCTGGGGCAGGAGAAAAGGTGCATGTGCAGGGGAAGACCATGGAGGAACAGAAGGCGCCTGCACT
Organism: Ichthyophis bannanicus; assembly: GCA_033557465.1. NCBI lineage: Eukaryota > Metazoa > Chordata > Amphibia > Gymnophiona > Ichthyophiidae > Ichthyophis > Ichthyophis bannanicus. The sequence continues at coordinate 293,407,680 of CM066031.1, read as the reverse complement.
TCCTTTTGGACACCCACCACATTTGCTTGCCTTCAATCGTTCGTCATTGTAGTGCACTTGAAGTTATTGCTTTTCTGGTCCCTTGGTTGTGTGTGTGGCTCAGGTCCCAGCCCCTCTGTTGCAATGGGCCTGTAGCATGCAGCATGACACAATGGTGATTTTGCTTTCTTTTTCTGCATGCACTTCCGCTCCGTTCTGCAACAGTGGAAGCAGCAAGCGCATGCCGCTGCAGCCCGTCATCGTTTGCTGCTGCCAAGCCAAGTCTCAGTGGAAGCTAAATAGCAGGCATAACTTTGTACAGATAACTTATCCATACAAAGCTATACGTGTATTTTCAGTGGCCGTACTTGTACATTTACCACCGCTGAATATGCATAAAATGTTGTATGAATCTGAACAAAGTTGTTTGGCCGCTGTGCCACTACAAAATTACCTCCTGCTTTGTTAGGATAATTTTCAAAAGAACTGTGTGTATGTTTATGTATGTTTGTCCCCCTAATAAATTTTGGTTTTGGTCTCCTATCCCCACCAAATTTTCAGCACCAAAAAGCGGATCTGACAAAGGTATCTTTGGAAGGATGCATATATACACATGTGCGTGTCCCAGAAAGTAGACCCTATTAGTTCTGGCAAAAAGTACTGTTTTCTGGTAGGATACAAACATTATGCAAGTGTGTGATTAAACTACCTGCACTTCTCTGGTCTGTATGTGCTGAGTGCTGTTAGTTCTCTACAGGCTGGGCACCACTTGCTTTTACTGTATCAACAACTGAAGCATCTCTTTTTTTCTTGGTCTTCATTCCTTAGATGAGAACCAAAGTAACCTTCTCCCAGATGAATAGCATCTCCAGTGTGTTGAGGACAAATTTTTCGGGTCGGTGGCTTCTAACAAACATATTTTAGATTACCCTTTGTACCAGGTAAAGAATACTTCATTATCAGGAACTCAGCATGTTAGATCTATGCCAGAGGACAGAGGAAAAGGAGCTAGGGCTTTAATAAAGATACAGTATATACTGTAACCCAGCAGCACACAAACCTGGTCTTGTAAACTCACAAACAAGTGAGGCTTTCCAGGGCTAGTTAAACCCACGTTTCCCAACCCAGAGTCGGAGGCACAGCCAAATGAGCTGGTTTTCAGGATCTGCAGGAGCAATAGGGGCTGATGCAGTCAAATGTTTGCTAAAATTTATTTACCTTGGGCATGAGTAATAAGGTAATGGGAACAATAAAATACTATTAAATATGGTATGCAATACTTGGCACATATTATATTTTTGACAAATTAGCATGGCCACAATAGCAGCATGGAAACATAGAAGCATGATGGCAGAAAAAAAAACCACATGGCCTAACTAGTTTGCCCTTCCATATCAGCCACTACAAGAGTCCCCTTTTTTCCTTTAGAGACCCTCTGTGTTTATCCCTTGCTCTTTTGAATTTAGATACTGTTCTCATCTCTACCACCTCCACTGGGATATTATTCCACACATCTACCATTCTTTCCATAAAGAAATATTTCTGCATATTACTCCTGAGTCTATCCCCTTTCAACCTCATCCTATGTCCCCTCATAGCAGAGCTTGCTTTCGATCAAAAGAGGCTTTTCCACTGTGCATTTATGCCATGGAAGTATTTAAACATCTCAATCATATCACCTCTGTCCCGCCCTTCCTCTCAAGTATACATATTAAGGTCCTTAAGTCTGTCCTCAAATGCTTTATTATGAAGACCATTAACCACTTTAGTAGCCACCCTCTGCACCGACTCCAACCTGTTTATATCATTTTGAAAGCTCAGTTTCCAGAATTGCACACAATACTCCAAATGAGGTCACACCAAAGACTTATACAGAGGCACTATCACCTCCTCTCTTCTGCTGGCCATTCCTCTCCCTATGCAACCAAGCATCCTTCTAGCTTTCACCGTCACCTTTTCTACCTGTTTAGCTACTTTGAGATCATCAGACATAATCATGCCTAGGTCCTGTTCTTTCATGGACAGAAGTACGTCATCCCCTATAATGTAATGCTCCATTGGAATGTTGCAGCCCAAATGCAAATTCTAGACCATTCTTCAAGCTTAGCTAGATCCCTCCTCATGTTATCTACATCTTCCTGGGTGTCTACTCTGTTGCAGATTTTCATATCATCCACAAAGAGGCAAACCTTATCCAACAGCACTTCCACAATATCACAAACAAAGGTGTTAAAAAGAATCGGACCAAGGAAAGATCCCTGCGACACTCCACTGGTAACCTCCTTCTCCTCAGAGTGAGCTCCATTTACCTGTACCCATTGATGCCTCCCACTCAATCAATTTCTAACCCAAGCAGTAACTTTAGGGGCAATCCCTAGGATGCTCAGTTTGTTTATAAGTCGCCTGTGTGGAACAGTGTCAAATGCTTTACTGAAATCTAAATATACCACATCTAGTGCTCTCTCTCAGTCCATCTCCCTGGTCACCCAGTCAAAGAAGCCAATCAGATTTGTCTGACAAGACCTGCCTCTGGTGAATCCAAGCTGCCTTGGATCCGGTAATCCGTTAGACTCCAGAAATCTCACTATTTTCTCTTTCAGCAGTGTTTCCAATAATTTACTCACCACCAAGGTTAAACTAACCAGCCACATCCTTATTTCCTCTTTTGTGTAAAGGGACCACATGTACCTCTATCCAGTCCTTTGGCACCACCCCTGACTCCAAAGAGGCTTAGAACAAGTCAGTCAGTGGAGCTGCTAGAACATCCTCAAGTTCCTTCAGAATTCTCGGATGTATCCCATCTGGTCCCATCACTTTGTCCACCTTTAGTTTAGCTAGTTTCTCATGAATACTGTCTTCTGAAAATTGTTTGAGATGCCCCTCACTTTTGTTCCTGTTTGTGGGTGTTGCCAGAAGTCCTGCTCCTGGCCCTTCATTTGTGAACACAGAACAGAAATATTTGTTAAGCAATTCTGCTTTATCCTCATCAGCTTCTACATATGTCTTCCCCTTTATCCTTGAGTCTGGCAATACCACTTTTGCCCTTCCTCCTCTCACTAAAATATCTGAAAAATGTCTTATCCCCCACCCCCATTTTATTGTATTGGCTATTTACTCTTCTTTTTGTATCTTTTCTTCTTTAACTATTTTGCCAGCCTCTGTGTTTTTCCAAATATAGATGCCTGTCTTCCTCTCTCTGTGATCTCTTGTATTTCATGAAGACCTCCCTATTTTACTTCACCTTTTCAGCTACTTCTTTTGAGAATCATAGCGGCCTCCTTTTCCTTTTACCTTTATTTACCATTTTAACAAAAAGGTTGGTTGCCCTTAAGATATCCCCTTTTGGTTTTGCCCACTGTTTTTCTACACGCCCCAGCTGTTCCCATCCTAACGACTCCTTGAGATATTGGCACATCTTTGAATGGATTTTATCAACCCTAGTCCTAATACTGAACCACACCATCTGGTGATCACTGTTTGCGAACTGATCTCCCACTATAACATCAGAAACACTTTCCCCATTGGTAAGTTCCAAGTCCAGTATGGCCCCTACACATGTGGCTCTGTTACCAATTGCTTGAATAGTTCTTCCTGTAGAGAATCCAGGATCTCCTTACTTCTAGATGACACTGCAGCAGGGATGTGCCAGTCAACATCCTCGGCCCAGTGTGCAGCGGCGGCCAAGAGAGCAAATAGAATGCTAGGTATCATAAGGAAAGGAAAAATATTTTTTCTTATTTGTCTTAAATAGTTTACCCTGTAGCTTCATTGCATGTCCCCTAGTCTTTCTATATTCTGATGACGTAAACAATTGATCTACGTTTACCCGTTCCACTCCGTTCATTAATTTATAGACTTCTATCATATCTCCCCTCAGCCGTCTCTTTTCCAGGTTAAAGAGCCCTAACCTTTTTAGCCTTTCTTCATAGGAGTATCCTTCCATCCCCTTTACCATTTTGGTGGCTCTTCTCTGAACCTCTTCTAATAACGCTATATCCTTTTTAAGATACGGCGACCAGAATTGCACACAATATTCGAGGTGCGGTCGCACCATGGAACGATATAGAGGCATTATAATATCCTTTGTTTTATTTTCCATTTCACTCAACGTGTAATCAAACTCTGGAATTTGTTACTGGAGGATGTAGTAAAGGCTGTTAGTGTAGCTGGATTTAAAAAAGATTTGGACAAGTTCCTGGAGAAAAGTCCATAAACCATTATTAAAAAGGGACCCACGATATCACTGCTTGACCCAATACAAGCATTGTGGAACCTGTGTCTTTTGGGGATATTGCTAGGTACGTATGACCTAGATTGGCCACTGTTGGAAACAGGATACTGGGCTTGATGGACCCAGTATGGCAAATCTTATGTTCTTAACATAGCCAGTAGCACAGGTTATTACATATTGGCAGAGCTGGCCAAGACTTGTTGGTCACTTAGGGCAGCAGCATTGAAAGCAAATCAATAGACCCTGCTAACCACACAAACTCAAAGCGCCATCAGCACATTCATTTACCTGGTTTTTTTTTTGTTTAATGCATTTATTCGGCCTATCAGTACACCATGGATTACAACATAGCACTCATATTAACAGTCCGAGACAAACATATGAATAAATGCACCAATCAAACCTCATGTTATTCAATTATGTATTTTTACAGAATTGCTGTGTGAAGGGTGGTGCTGGGATTTAATTATAATTTTTGGGGGGCAGGGCCGGGCCTAAGGCTGAAAGTTCACCTGGGCATCTACGATCCTTGCACCGGTCCTGGCTATCGGGGAGTTTAGTTTAGCCACACACTATTTTTCATTTGGGAATGTGGTGATGCTTGCTGTGCAAAATAGTTAATGAGTTGCAAATTATACAAAGTAAGCATCTCATTTCTTATGTTTGCAAAGCTAAAATAAAAAAAGTACACAAAAAACAAAGCAGCATTTTTCACGTGAAAACTCACTACACCTCAATTTTTTATTTTTTATTTTCTTTTTGCATGAAAGTCTGAGATTTCCTGCAAACTTTAACGCTAAGGTTGTGCAGGGCAAATTTCCTGTGGAAAAGTTTCAAGCTACCGATCCATTTTATCGGAGCCACCTGCAGGTTAGTACATCAGCCCCAGCCTACGGATCCTAATGTTTCATTTAACAATAGCAAAAAAAAAAAAAAAAAAAACCCAACCCATCCCTGCGAGGGCCTCTGTCTGCATACAATGCCGTGTAATATTTCACCACATTCTCTTGGCAAGACTATACGTATTCAGCCTTAAGTCAACAAAAAGTCCGTATCCTTCACCTTGTCCCAAGAAGTTCAGGACATCCTGAAATCTTTCAGGCAGGTCAGGGGAGAGAGAACTGAAGGACAAGCTTTAATGCATGAGGTACAGAACTGGGCCGTTTTGTTATAGAAGCAGAGTTCAGTCTTTAATTTTAATTTATTACTAATACATGTTTCCAAGTGTATTTGCACTTGCAAACAAATGAGGGAGATGGTAATTTACAGCGGCTGCTGTTGCTGCTCCTGCGGCTGCCGGGAGGCGAGTTCCTGTTGGGGACAGAAGCTAAAGGCGCATAAATACACGGGCGAGATTTTATCAATCCCTCAGGCGTCATTGAAAGAGCCAGCAGACCGCGCCGGGCAAGGACAACCCAGCAAGATGGACATTAGTCAACTAGAGGAGCAGTACTACTCCAGCAAGCAGAAACAAAAGCTGCAAACGCACATAATTGTGTACAAAACAGGTATGTTCTGAAAGGCTGGAAAATGCATTTACTACGCAGCACAGTTTGTCAGATCAAATCGGGGAAGGGAGCTTAGTAACTTTGCAACTACCAAGGAATATGTGAACTAAATTGTTTTGTATATGTTTCACAGATAAAAGCAGAAATAAAAGATCTGCACAAAATAGAGCAAATATGAGCAGCTATGGATAGAGAAAGCTTGAAACTAGATTGAAACCTATCGCGTAGGTTCCCGCGCCGTTTGCTTGATGAGTGGAAGAGCAGCAGTTTTACAGCCGTCTGTAGGATACTGTACGGATAAGATAGGGAACCTGTACGTGTTCGTCGTGGACAACCTGCCCTCAATTAGAGAAGTCTGGAATCCAAAAGTATTACCAAAGATCTCCATGCTGCAAAAAGTGGGCACAGCAGCTAAACAGAGCTCAGTCTGCCCCCCCCCCATCCCCCCCATATCTGCGTGAGAAAAAGTGCAGCGGACTGACTGGAAATAACCGGACGCTTCGGTGGCGTAGGATTTTAACAAAAAGGACGATGCCACCGAGCTCCAGGGTGTTTAACTTTTGTCTTCAATTAGTAGAAACGGGGAGCAAATTTGTCAACAATTCAAATAGCTTCTCAGCACCAGCAAACTAACTTTTCGTAGCACTGCTGGCAAATGTGCCATTAGCTGCCGTTTGATTCGGAAACACTAGAAGTGGGGAAGGGGCTCCTGGGAGTAAGCATTAGAAACATAAAGACCACCGGTCTCTGCAGCCTGCCACTGCTTCTGGTTTGGTGCTGCAGGAGAGCAGTAGGTACAGAACCTGGGACCTGGGATCCACCTTTCTGACGACAGATATTAACCCACAGAAGCACCATTATTACCCTCTGGCAGACTCGCAGCACTTAACGTTGCACTTTGCAGGCCACTAAAGCGAAATGCGCTGAACCGTACCGTGCAAGATAGCTCCTGTGTAATTAAGAGAGTCATTCAGTGCTGTAAAATTAGATCTCACACATTCTGTTTTTAATTATGCAACATTAGCGATGCTCTTTATGTTTAGGAAATTCCACCTTATGCTCTTCTGTAAACAGAAAAGGAGGTAAAAAAGACTTTTTTGGAGGGGCAGCATTTCCTCCGGCTTCTTTGGGCTTCTAGGTCAGTTTATATATGGTTGGGATTAGGATTCATGAGCCTCATTCAGAATTATCCAATTTTTTTTATCCCCCTTTCCCCCTATCCTTGAATCATTACAGCAGAAACAGGGTTCATCCGTGGAACATGCATCAGCGTGCCTGCAGAGGTCCTGAAACCATGGCTGCTAGGTCTAAATCTGACCACTAGGTGATGCTGTTACATGATAACAAGGCTTCCCTTCCTCTAGGGCAGGAATTATCAACCCAGTCCTCCTGGGCACACCTCGTCAGTCAAGTTTTCAGGATAATTACAATGAATATGCATGGCTATGAATATGGAGGAGGAGTAGCCTAGTGGTTAGAGCAACTGCCTCATACCCAGAAGATCAAGGGTTCAATTCCCACTAGTACTCCTTGTGACATTGGGCAAGTCACCTTACCCTCAGTGGTTCTCAACCCTGTCCTCGGGACCCCACTAGCCAGTCAGGTTTTCAGGCTATCCACAATGAATATGAATGAGATATATATGCATTAGAAATAGCCTGCCAAACTGACTGGCTTGTGGCCCTCCAATGCTGGATTTGGGGACCCCAGCCTTACACCTCTGTCATTTAAGATTGTGAGTGGGCAAGGTACAGATGTCCAAGACATCAAAAAGATTAGATGGAATATGTCACATACCTCCTCGCCTCTCACCACCACCAAAATATTGTCTATTAGACAACTTTTTGGTGGTGGTGAGAAACTAGGAGGGATGTGACACATTCTATCTACCCTTTTGATGTCGAGGACATCTGTACCTTGCCCACTCACAATCGTACTTGACAGAGGTGTACGGCAGGGGTCCCCAAATCCAACACTGGAGGGCCACAAACCAGTCAGTTTGGCAGGCTATTTCTAATGCATATATATCTCATTCATATTCATTGTGGATAGCCTGAAATTGCCTCAGAAGAAAAGCCTGGCAATCTACTTCTGGTGATACATTGCCAAGAAAACCCAGAGGTAGCTGGGTTGCTATCTATGAGTCAACACTGACTTGATGGCACTTAAAAAAAAATGCATGACTGGCTAGGGGTGTCTTGAGGACCAGATTGAGAACCCTATGCAATGCACACTAGAAGATTTCACCCTGGACTCAAAAGTCAGCACAATAAAGGTGACTTTTAAAAAGCTGATATATATATTACAGGAAATGCCATGCTGGACTCAAGTTACTGTCAGTGATAAGCATGAACCCACCTGATTTGTCATACTGGTGCAGCTGTTGTCCTGAGAGGGAAAAGCTTTAGGGCCTAGAGAGGAGGCATGGCAGCAGGCCATCGAAGGTATGCTTGCCACATATGCCTCCTCCCTCAGGACCCGGTGGGAGGGTGGTGGGGGGGGGAAGCATCATCTCAGGGGGGGAGGCTTTCAGGTCGGGGGGGAGGGAAATGCCACAGGCAGTAGAATAAGTTCAGTTAAACTTTGCTCAAGTAATGACCTAGCTACAGCACAAGGCCACCCAGACTACTTTCCCAAGGGTAATTAAATGTTTTCCAAACTACAGAAGATTAGATGAGGGATAAGAGGACTTTTAAGTCAGAACAAAGTTGGCCTTCTTGAAACTGAGATGGGTTATGGTTTAAGCTTTGCAGCTTTAGACATCATTAATTGCTATGTGTATTTGAGGAACCTCCCTTGTTTCCCAGGAAAACCAGTTTGAGTACTGTGGACATAGCTATACTGCAGATGTCCTTAATTGGTTTCACAGGCACCTTCTGTACACATTGAGAGCTCATCTCAGTTTACAGGAGATGTCTTTTCATTTTCCTGAGAACTAAAATCCTTTGTTTGATTCCCACTGGCACTCCTTGTGGCCTTGGGCAAGTCACTTAACCCTCTACTGCCTCGGAAGAAAGGCCTGGCAATCTACTTCCAGTTACACTGCCAAGATCACCCAGGAGCTGCTGGGTCGCCAGGAGTCAGCATTGACTCAAAAGGCACATACTGCTAAAATCCTTTAGGGCATATTTCCTGTTGCCTACACCACCTTGGGGATTTATTCATGGCACTCCGCCCATCCCTTATGAAAGCACAGTTTCTCCTAATGTGAGTGGAAGGGTTCTCATGAGATCTTCTAGGACTTTTCCAGAGCAGTGGTTCCCAAACTTGTCCTATTGACCCCATGGGTTTTCAGGATAGCCACAATGAATATGTGTAAGGTAAAGCTGAATATACTGGGGGAGGGGCATTTCGGTGGCAGCAGCTAGCACTGTTAAAGCAACTGGCCATGGCCACTTTAAAATAAAGCCGGATATTCAGTGCCGGACCATATCCAGCAACTGGAACTGAATATCCAGTTTGCCCAGATTGCTCTTTGGCAGTCCGGTCAGCCGCAGTATTCAGCAAAAGTGCCTAAAGTTAGGACAGCCTTTAGGCAGTTTAGCTAACCGGTTAGCAGCTGAATATTACCGCTGACCGGTCAGCTAATGGGGCTGCCTCCAGAATGACACATCGCCAACTGGTTAGCAATAGAGGGTTTAGATCACTTAGGAGGGGATATTCAGCAGCACTAACCGGGTCATGTCCTCCACTGGGTCTATAATAAATGCAGATATACCTCATGCATATTCTTGGTGGATATCCTGAAAATCCATCTGACAGTGAGGTCAATAGGACAGGTTTTGGAATCACTGCTGTGGTTCATGTCAAGATTTAAATCAAGCGTTCACGTGGCATGACCTCTTTTTAAAACCTAAGGGATTTATCCAAGGTTAAAAGAATATCATTGACTTGCCTAAGTTTCCTAAGATCAGCGTATGACAGGAAGCTCTTTCAAGAATTTTGCTGGAGACTTGCTATTTAGGATCTAACCGAGCAAGAGACTTCAGCAAAATGTAGATCATCAGAGACAAAAGTGATCAAAGATTACAGAAAAATGCACAATCAGGCATATCTACAAGCGCAAAATTGCATTAAATAGGTCATAGAATGGGTTGATCCAAAAAGGCTGTGGGGCCCAGGCAAATCAGACTTTGCAAGTCCCCTCTCCCCTCAGCGCCATCCTTTCCATCTTCCCAGAACAATCCTCTTTCAGGCAGGTGGAGTCAGAAAGCCTCTCTAGCTTCTGAACCACATGTGTCTTGTAGTCTGTGGGATCCACAGGCCCTGCACAGTTCAGATCAAAGCCAGCAGAAGAGGAAGCCATCTTGGGTAAAAAGTATTGTTCTATTCCTGTTGGTAGAGAGGAAGAATCAAATTAGAAGTTATCCAAAGTGCAGAGCTTGCTCTCATTTGCTCCCTGAAGGATGCCCCAGGCCACAGCTAAGGAATAATTTGCCTTGTGGGATTGGTATATAATTTTATTGTTTTACTAGGTAGTGCAAAATTGCTTACTGATGTTTATTTACATAACTTCATTCTATTTCATCTCAATTATTTTACACTGTCAGGTTGAGAAGTATGGGTGCAATAAATATAACATGGCAAATTCTCCGTTGATGGTTTATGCTACCAAAAGATATATGCAGAAAATTGTTCAGGATGGCATGCATGCCAAAACAGGAGAATAAAGTATCTGTTTCAGGCCTAGCATGCAAAAATAAGCCAAATAAGTGGGCATGACTGTTGCAGGAGGTGGGCAAGCAGGGCAACCACAATAGGAACCAAGCCAGGGGGTGTCACACTGTCCTTTTGGGCACTCTGTGAACACTTGAGTCCACAAAGGAAGGAGGAGCTCTAGAGCCATTGGAAGGGGTGGGTGAGATGGGCAACTTCCCAGGGCACCAAACCTCTATAGACACCAACAAGCCTCAACAGGAGTGTGACACCAGTGCTCGAATGCACCACTGTAGCAACGGGAGTTTTCCTAAGCTCTTATGCAGCTGCTAGCTTGCAACTCTGTAATCAGAGGGGGATCCAGGCCCGCCAGTGGCTTCATTTGAGGTGGAGAAATGGAGAATAGTGGAGCACCCCAGGGATCTGTGCTGCACCCACTGCATTCTAACATATTCATAAATGACCTGGAAATGGGAATAATGACTGAAGTGATCAAATTTGCAGTTGACACAAAATTATTCAAAGTTGTTAAAACCCAAGAGCATTGTAAAAGAATTGCAAGAGGACCTTGGTAAATTGGAAGACTGGACGTCCAAATGGCAGATGAAATTTAATGTGGACAAGTGCAAAATTATACACCTAGGAAAGAATAACCCAAACTATGCTTACACGAGGCAAGGTACCACCTTAAAAACCACCACCCAGGAAAAAGATTTAGGAATCATTGTGGATAATACATTGAAACCCTCCACACAGTGTGCAGTGGTGGCCATGAAAGCAAATAGAATGCTAGGAATTAAAAGGAAAGGAATAAAGAATAAAACCAAGGATATTATAATACTTCTGTATCATACCATGGTGTGACCGCAATTCCACAATATTGTGTGCAATTCTGGTCGCCATATGTTAAAAAGGATATAATGTTATTAGAAAAGGTACAGAGAAGAGTGACAAGAATGGTAAATGGGATGGAAGGATACCCCTATGAAGAGAAGCTAAAAAGGTTAGGGCTCTTCAACCTGGAAAAGAGACGTCTGAGAGGAGCTATGATAGAGGTCTATAAATTAATGAATGGCGTGGAACGGGTAAATGTAGATTGGTTGTTTATGCCATCAAAAAGTAGAAAGACTAGAGGATGTGCAATGAAGCTACATTGTAACCCATATAAGAGTAATAAGCGAAAATAGCTTTTTAGATAACGCATAATCAAACTCTGGAATTCGTTACCAGAGGATGTAGTAAAAGCCATTCGTGTAGGTGGGTTTAAAAAGATTTTGACAAGTTTCTGGAGAAATGGTCCATAAATCATTATTAAAGAGGACCAGGGGAATCCAGTGCTTACTCTGGACAAGCATTGTGGAACCTGTGTGCCTCTTGGGAACCTGCCAGGTACTTGTGACCTGGATTGGCCACTATTGGAAACAGGATTCTGGGCTTGATGGAGCTTGGTCTGACCCAGTATGGTATTTCTTATGTTCTTATGACCTGCCCCCTGCTGCTGGCCCAAGTCCTATGCCGAAAGCAACAGTTGGTCAGGGTGCCATTTTGTGCAGCAAGCCCTGTTTTCAGACCTACCCAGAGGCAGGCTAAGCAAGACATACACTAAAGGCTGTTACTAGTTTTGTGTGTGTTAACACACTTTGAAGGGCACTTTAGAAAGGACATCCAAGTGCAAATCGGGGATGTTTGAAAAAAACCCACAGGAATGTCCAGGTTCAGACACTAATTCATAAATGTGGACATGCCCGATATGGACATCTGTGGGGGTATCTCCATGGGCATCCCCAGAATAGTATTTCAAAAGCTGGATGTCTTGGAGTAGGCTAATGGTTAGCATAGTGTGCTAGGACCAGAGAAGCCAGGATTCAAATCCCACTGCTGCTGTCCTTATGACTATGGGGATGATGTGGTTCTATCTCTTCTACACCTACTGGATTTTTTCAGCCAAAGCAAGCACTCCCCTGATGCTTATTCGTGCCTGAAGCAGATCTAAATTTAGATGCAATTCCAGACATCCAGGACATTTCTGAGATCAGACAGTGACATTCAGGTTCCCGGGAATGCTCCAGCCACGCCTCCACCTTGGATATCTAGAGATCCAGTTTCCAAAATGGCTCTGGAGACATCTTTGTGCTTTGGATGTCTCTGTGCTTGTTTTCAGACATCCACAGCACACATGTTAGCCTTGTTAACATGTGGTAATTAGTAACGCATCTCAGTAATTATGGTCTTAAAATTATAGTGAAAATAGTTTATTAAAGAAAAAGTTATTTGTCCAAAATACTTTACTTAGCAACACAAATCTGAAATTAAAACAAAAAGTAATTTTTTTTGACTCGTACATCATGTTTTCCAAATGGTTTGCATTGTCCTTCACACACCTGCTTCAGGAGGTGACACCTCCCAAAACAGGTCTCCTTTCAACACCTTTGCTCAGCCATCAGTACCTTTGATACCATGTACAAAGCTGGCAACATAGGGGTTAGTGATGATCTCAGTAAAGTAGGTATGAATGTTACCCTGTTCAGGGTAGAGCACCGTCGCCGCTGCAGCCAGCTGCCCTATTCACGTGCTCCGGCCCAATCGGGGCTGTGGGAGGAGGGGCAGCAGCAGCAGCTCAAAAGCAGCCCGCGATCGGCGGGAACGCCATCTTCAAACTCCCCTGTTCAGGGTAGAGCACCGTCGCCGCTGCAGCCAGCTGCCCTATTCACGTGCTCCGGCCCAATCGGGGCTGTGGGAGGAGGGGCAGCAGCAGCAGCAGCTCAAAAGCAGCCCGCGATCGGCGGGAACGCCATCTTCAAACTCCCCTGTTCAGGGTAGAGCACCGTCGCCGCTGCAGCCAGCTGCCCTATTCACGTGCTCCGGCCCAATCGGGGCTGTGGGAGGAGGGGCAGCAGCAGCAGCTCAAAAGCAGCCCGCCACCAGGCGGACCCACGCCTGTCGGGCCCGCGCCGGAGGGCCTCGCCAGAGGGCCCTTAGGCGTGGCCCTTTGGTGGGAGCCCTCTCGACCTGACCGAAGCACAACAACAGCAGCTCAACAACCAATCGATGATCCATAACACTGAGGACTTGCAGAAGTATGCGCCCACCACCATCTACAGCTCTCCCCTGCACGGGGATAGAGCCTCTGGCAGAGAGAACAGCAGCAGTCAGTCATCTTCCGCTCAATCGGGGCGCACCAAGGACTTGTGGAAGCCTTAGGCGGAGACCTGATGGAGACCTAGGAACAAGGCTACCTATACATATTGCAGTAAGCAATTAGAACTGTAATAACCACTCTGCATGGACTGTAACCATAACTAGTATATACTGTTATCAGTACTCACTCATATTGTCCCTATATACTGCTGTCAGTAATCCCTATTCCCCACTCCCCCCCTCAGGAAAGGTAGCCATCAGCTATCTATACTATTTGCCTGTATCTATACCATTGCCAGTGTCTATACGGTTTACTAGTATCTATATTTATACTGTTGCCAGTAATTATATCTATACTGTTGCCAGTAATGCTGTCCCTAGGAGACTGATATACTGTTGCCAGTGGATAGATACTGTTGCCAGTAATTATATCTATACTGTTGCCAGTAATGCTGTCCCTAGGAGACTGATATACTGTTGCCAGTGGATAGATAGACTATCAATAGGAGACAGATATACTGTTGCCAATAATATTGTCACTAAAAGATAAATATACTGTTGTCAAGAACCAATTATACTGTTGTCAGTAGCTAAAAACACTGCTGCCAGTGCTCATACACTCTACTGCCAGTACTCATACACACTGTTGCCATAGCTATATAAACTATCTCCAATAGATAAATATACTGCGATCAGCTACTCCTGTAGAACTCCCTCCACTCAACCCCCCCCCCCCAACCCAACACCACCACACAACAGTCCTATCGCAAAGCCACCAATAAAACCCTCCCATCACTCTAAACATAATGGCAGGCCTAAAAACAAAAACATTGCAAACATCTTTCCTACTAATAACCCTCCTACTCCAACAAATCTACACATACAGATTAAACAATCCCCCTTGCAACAGCATCCCCATCATTTATAACCCAAACCGCAATTTAGCACCCCCCCAATACACAATAACACATTCAACCTGCCACCACACAACAATACCCACAAACATTCCCCTAGACTAATACAGATAAACTGCAAAAACTACACAAACAATAAAACCTCCCCCAATGAAGACAATAAACTAAAGCTGATCCTAATAAACATTCGCTCAATTCGAAATAAAATACCAATTGTAAATGACATAATAAAAGATGAACAGCCTGACATCTTTTTCATCACGGAAACATGGCTAACATCTACAGACACAATATTATTAAACCAACTCAACATATCACAATATGATATTTTCAACTGCCACCGTGACATAAAAAGAGGAGGTGGCACACTCATACTCACCAAGAAAGACTTACAATACACCCTAACAAACACAAACAATGTTGAAGGCATGGACATAATAAACATTGAAAACAGAACACTAGCACTCTCCCTAATCTATAGACCACCATCAGCAGATCACAAAAATCTTTCTCCTATCCTTGAACTAGCATGCACAGCACCCCAGAGAAAACCTCTTATAATCCTAGGTGACCTTAACCTCCCATCCTTAAACCAATCCCAAAAAAACAATTTCATAGACTCAATGACCCATATGGGATATAACCAGATAATCAATACCCCCACACATAATAAAGGAAACTCGCTAGACCTCATTTTCCTCCCTACCCCCTTCAACCAACATCAACTACTCTCTCCCCCAACAACTACAGAGGTACCTTGGTCTGACCACCACCTGATAACCTTTCACCTACTAACACAAGTACCATCACAGTCCCCAAACGCAACAGCTCACCGCTCACGTTTTACCCGATTCGACAATGATGCATTCCTCGACAAGGTATTACCTAAGCTCACTACAAGCCTATCTGACATCGACCTAACTATAGAGAACTGGAACCAAACAATCCAAGAAGCAGCTACTTCCACCCAAACATTCCAGAAGAAAAAGAAAGAATCACAAAAATGGTTCACGAAAAACATTGCCCTACTAAAAAGACAACTACGTAAACAAGAAAAAACCTGGAGAAACACCAAATCACATGATAACAAAACCAAATATATAAACTTACTTAATAAATACAAAGAAGCAATCAACAACACAAAAAGAGATTACTATTCCAATCTAATAAATCTTGCTCTCAACCGACCAAGAGAACTCTTCTTAATCGTCAAAACACTAACAAAAACACATAACCCAGAACCAAACCAGGACACTATAAACGTCCAAACCTTAGCATCACATTTTGCTGAAAAACTAAAGGTAAAATCTTGCTCCAAGACCATCATGATAGAACACACACGGACCAGTAACTATGAATGGACAACATTCCACAAGGTTGATCGTAAACACATCCTCAACATCATAACAATGATCAACACTACAACTTCCCCACTTGACCCATGCCCGGTGTCATGGATCAAGCATACTAAGGAATCCCTTGCAGAAAACATACAATACATAGTAAACCAATCTCTCACACAAGGAACCATGCCCAACACCCTAAAGCTCTCCTCGATCCGTCCCATAATAAAAAACAATAAACTTGACCCAAAGGACCCCAACTCCTACAGACCAATTGCCAGCATACCTCTAATCGCTAAAATAATAGAAAAAACCATACAACTCCAACTACAGGAATACATAGATGAGCAAAAACTCCTTGATGCAAATCAATTCGGATTCCGCCCCTTCCATGGAGTGGAAACCCTCCTAATCGCCTTGACAGACCTCCTCATCAGTGGTACTAATGAAAATAACAAAGGTTTCCTCCTCCTCTTCATAGACCTATCTGCTGCATTTGACAGCATTAATCACAAAACACTCATCAACAGACTTGAAAACCTAAAAATAGGTGGAAATGTCCTTCAATGGTTCAAATCATACATTTCAAACAGACTCATACAGATACAATTAGGCAAAGAAACATCAGAAACCTTCCCTCAAGGCCAGGGCATCCCTCAGGGATCGGCACTATCTGCCCTCCTCTTCAATTTATACCTCCAACCAATTACAGACATATTCAAGAAGTATGAAATCAACCATTTCATATACGCGGATGACATCATGCTCGCCATCCCCATAAACACCAACAACCCCAAATACGATAGACTACTCCAATGCATGAATGAGACCACCATATGGCTTGAGAACAACCACCTAAGCATCAATCTCAAAAAAACCGAAGCAATGTTCATAACGAGAAAACCTGACGCGGACCACAACTACCCTTCTACAATCACAATAAATAACACACCAATACCTATTAAAAAAGAGGTAAAATACCTTGGAATAATTCTGGACCATTCACTCACCATGATCCCACATATAAAACATACAGTAAAAACTATATTCTATAAACTCAAGACAATACAACACCTGAGACCCCTACTCAACACACATGACTTTAGATCAGTGGTCAACTCCCTCATCACCCTCCACTTTGACTACTGCAATAGCATTCTAAATGGCCTACCACTAAAAAGCATATACCTCCTCCAAAGAGCACAAAACATATGTGCCAAGATGGTCACTAAAGCTAAACTAACAGACCACGTGACCCCAATACTACTAGATCTTCATTGGCTCCCCATAAGCAGCCGAATAAAATATAAAATCCTCCTGACCAATGTTCCCTCTAATTTTCTGTAGGCGCTGTGCGCATAAAATATCAGCTGTATGCAGCTTTTGAAGGAAGGTTACATTTTTGTGCGCCACATAACGACACTCGGAGTTATATACTTTAAAATTTGACTACACGTCAGAATACAGTAGGTACACCACATTGATTTTAATCAAATTAAATGAAAATAGACGATTACTAAATGAAGAGGGAAATTTCTAGTAATTACAATCATAACTTTTAAATTTTAAGACGTCTGTGTTGTTTTCTATCAGAATCAGAGCAGTAATTTGTGTGCGCTCTGTTGTAAAGTATGTGCGCTCTCTCGGCGAGGTGTGTGCGCGCGCACACGCGCACAGCTTAGAGGGAACAGTGCTCCTGACTACCTTTAAACTCCTCAATAACATCTCTCCCTCCCAACTATCTACCCTATTACAACCCCCATCAGAAACTAGAACACGAAGACAAAACGCAACCCACTCCCTCAACGTAAAAACTAATTTCAGAAGGACCAAAGCAACGACAAGTGATAGAGCCTTCTCCTTTGCTGCCCCGACCCTCTGGAACGAAACCCCATTAACCCTCCGCACAATAAAGGACCTTCACCAATTCAAAAAAGAACTAAAAACATACCTTTTTACAAAACATTTTGAGATCCCCTACCAACAAAAAACCTCTCCAATACAATCACAGAAACACATATACAGTTCTCAAGACAGAACAAATGATTAAACATAAGAAAGACACTTACTATACTCTACCTTACCCTACAGACAAAGACCTGTACATAGTTTGAAAAGTGTTATTCTAGTTAATGTTCATAACGTGTTCAATGTAACAAAACGTGTATATAGTTAACACAAGTTCCATGTAAAATATACAGATGTATATTGATTTTTCTTCAATGTGAACCGCCCCTGATCTCTGGAAGGGGCGGTATATAAAAAACTGTTAAATAAATAAATAAAATAAATAAATAAATAAATTGTTCGGAGGACAATTTTCAAAGTCCAATACCTTGTTTAGCTCAATATCTTGATCGAGAACATTCGTTTTTCCCAATTTGAATGATTATAATACCCAAGGTGCATATTAGATCCAGTTACTGTCCTTCAATACAGTATTGGCTTATAAATATTTTAATAGGCAAAAAGGTATCCCAGTACCTGATTGTTAACCTCCTAGAATGCATTTGCAGACGGGCGGTATATAAATACCTTAGTAGAACAGAGCACAAGATTAAGACACTCTTTTATCAAAGTGACATTGTACATAAGAACATAAGATATGCCATACTGGGTCAGACCAAGGTCCATCAAGCCCAGTATTCTGTTTCCAACAGTGGCCAATCTAGGTCATATGTACCTAGCAGTTTCCCCAAGAGACACAAGTTCCACAATGCTTGTACTGGGTCAAGCACTGATATCTTCGGTCACTTCTTAATAACGGTTTATGGACCTTTCCTCCAGGAACTTGTCCAAACCTTTTTTAAACCCAGCTACACTAACAGCCTTTACTACATCCTCTGGTAACAAATTCCAGAGTTTGATTACACGTTGAGTGAAAAAATATTTTCTTTTATTAGTCTTAAATAGTTTACCCTGTAGCTTCATTGCATGTCCCCTAGTCATTCTGTATTCTGATAACATAAACAATCGATCTACGTTTACCCGTTCCACACCGTTCATTAATTTATAGACTTCTATCATATCTCCCCTCAGCTGTCTCTTTTCCAGGTTAAAGAGCCCTAACCTTTTAGCCTTTCTTCATAGGAGTATCCTTCCATCCCCTTTACCATTTTGGTGGCTCTTCTCTGAACCTTTTCTAAAATCGCTATATCCTTTTTAAGATACGGCGACCAGAATTGCACACAATATTCAAGGTGCGGTCTCACCATGGAACGATATAGAGGCATTATAATATCTTTTGTTTTATTTTCCATTCCTTTCCTTATCATACCTAGCATTCTATTTGCTCTCTTGGCCACCGCTGCACACTGGGCCGAGGGTTTTAACATGGTATCCACAATGACGCCTAAATCTTTTTCCTGGGTGGTGGTTCCTAATATGGAACCTTGCATTGTGTAACCATAGTTTGGGTTGTTCTTCCCTAGGTGCATAACCTTGCACTTGTCCACATTAAATTTCATCTGCCATTTTGATGCCCAGTCTTCCAATTTATCAAGATCCTCTTGCAATTTTTCACAATCCTCTTGGGTTTTAACAACTTTAAATAGTTTTGTGTCATCTGCAAATTTGATCACCTCACTCGTTATTCCACTTTCCAGGTCATTTATGAATGTCAAAAAGCAGCGGACCCAGCACAGATCCCTGGGGTACACCACTATTCACCTTTCTCCATTGGGAAAATTGGCCATTTAGCCCTACCCTCTGCTTTCTATCTTTTAACCAGTTCCTGATCCACAATAGTACACTGCCTCCTATCCCATGACTCTAGTTTTGCCAAAAGTCTCTGATGAGGGACCTTGTCAAAGGCTTTCTGAAAGTCCAGATACACAATATCAATCGACTCACCTTTGTCCACCTGTTTATTCACTCCTTCAAAAAAACATAACAGATTAGTAAGACAAGATCTTCCTTGTCTAAAGCCATGTTGGCTGTCTCCCATTAGGTTGTGACTATCTACATGCTGAGTAATTTTATTCTTTATGATGGTTTCTACCATTTTTCCTGGAACTGACGTCAGGCTCACCAGTCTGTAGTTTCCCGGATCACCCCTGGAACCCTTTTTAAAAATTGGTGCTACATTGGCGATCCTCCAATCTTCAGGTATTAGAGATGGTTTTAATGATAGTTCACAGATTACTGATAGCAGGTCTGCAATCTCATATTTCAGTTCTTTCAACACCCTTGGATGTATACCATCCAGCCCAGGTGATTTGCTATTCTTCAGTTTATCTAATAGTTGTAAGACATCTTCCTGATATATCGATATTTCCTTCAATTCTTCCACACCTTTAAATACCACTTCAGTCATGGGTAACATCCCTACATCTTCCTCAGTAAAGACCGAAGCAAAGAATTCATTCAGTCTCTCTGCTATCGCCTTGTCGCCTCTTAGTGCTCCTTTAATCCCTTTATCATCTAATGGACCAACTGACTCACAGGTTTTTTGCTACGAATGTACTTGAAAAGGTCTTTATTTCGC
The DNA here is from genome assembly GCA_033557465.1 of Ichthyophis bannanicus. Lineage (NCBI taxonomy): Eukaryota > Metazoa > Chordata > Amphibia > Gymnophiona > Ichthyophiidae > Ichthyophis > Ichthyophis bannanicus. The sequence goes on along the minus strand of CM066031.1, from coordinate 293,387,425 downwards.
GTTTTTGCTTCCGCAGCAAGCTTCTTCTCAAATTCTCTCTTTGCCTGCCTTATCAATGCTTTGCATTTGACTTGCCAGTGCTTGTGCTGTTTCCAGGTTTCGTCGTTTGGCTCTTTTTTCCATTTCCTGAAAGATGCTTTTTTGGCAACAACAGCCTCTCTGACCTCACCTTTAAACCATGCTGGCAGTTTTTTGGACTTCCTTCCACTTTTCTTAAAGCGTGGAATACAGCTGGTCTGGGCTTCCAAGATAATATTTTTCAACAACACCCAAGCTTGATGTACGTCTTTAACCTTTGCAACTGCTCCTTTTAGTTTTTTCTTAACTGTTTTCATTTTATCATAGTCTCCCTTTCGAAAATTAAAAGGTAGTACTGTGGATTTCCTTACTATCCCTCCTCCACTAATTAAATCAAAGGCGATCATGCTATGATCACTATTGCCAAGTGGCCCCAACACCCTTATCTCTTGCACTAGATCCCGTGTTCCACTAAGGACTAGGTCTAATATGGCTTCCCCTCTGGTCGGTTCATGAACCAGCTGCTCCAAGAAGCAGTCATTTATTTCATCTAGGAACTTTATCTCCCTAGCATGTCCTGACGTGACACTGACCCAGTCGATACCGGGGTATTGTGTGAGACTGAACTGAGGTTATAGTGGTGGAAAGAACCCAGATGAAGAATAAGACTTTACTCTGAAATGTTAAGGCACACTTCATTAGAGATTTCGGTATCCATAGGCAAGATGACAGCAGATACCAGGAAGCAGGGTCAGGGATGGATCAGAGGTCCCAGACATATTGGAGAGCCAGAAGAGGAGTAGAGGAGGCCACCTGCCCTTTAAAGCAGCACATGCATGTGGCCCTAAAATAAGCAGGAGCAGGCTCCTCTGTGAGCTGGGTATTTGGCACCTTCAGCATTTGGTATCTTAGGCAGTTGCCTGTGTCACTTATGCCTAAATCGGGGCTTGAGTACAATACATAGTGAGATTTTAAAAAAAAAAACTGGAGAAAGTATTTTTCACTGGACATACAATTAAAGCTGGGGAATTTGGTGCTAGAGGACAAGGTCAAAGCATCTAGGTTTAAAAGGGGTTTAGACAATCTGTGCAGTTTCCGGGTCATGCTGAGTCTTAGTAACTGGAACCGATGTTTCAGCCACCATGGTGTGGCTTTCTTCAGGGTGAAGTGGTTAAGCAGTGGCTGTCCTGTTATTTTAGATAGTAGTCCTCGAACCGGATTGGTGAGATTGAGGTGGGAATTTTGAATTTTGGTGGGAAGGTTTGTTGGAAGAAGGCTCTCTTTTCCCATAGATTCGAAGTTCTCTGAGTTTAGACATGTTCCTGGAAGAAAAGCCCAGAAACAATTTAATAACCATCATTTTATCTCTGGGAGTGAGCAACAGTCTTGGCATCTGCCAGATATTTTCTGGTGACTTAAATTGGTCATTGTAACAGAGACTGTTGGATTTGATCGACTTTGGTCTGACCCCCTACATGGAATTTCCTACTTTCTTAAATTTAATTCCATGCATACTTTGGGTGAAAATCCTTGTCCAAATAATTAGTGTATGACATTTTTTTTAAACAACAATACAATTTATGAATGATGTCCTTATTTCTAGAAAAGTCCCATTAAGGTGCTATTTGGGTGGTACAATTTTCCGATGCATAAAGCCCTTTGGGTGGTTCTTGGAGTATACCTTGGGGGTTATTTTAGTAGCTTTATTCATGCTTTGCATGTGTGAAAACTGGCATGCAGACGTCCAAAGCATGGAGGTGTCCCTGAAGCCATTTTAGAAAATGGTCATAAAGATGTTCCTGGTGCGAGGACATCCAAATCAGAACAGGGACATGGTGTAGAGATGTCCAAGACATTCCCAAGAACCTGGACATCCTCGCCCCTGCATGTCCCGAGCTGTGTCCGAGACATTCCCAAGAACCTGGACATCCTCACCCCTGCATGTCCCGAGCTGTGTCCGAGTTTATACCTGCTCCGGGCACAAGCAGGCATTTCTTGTTTTCCCAGCCAGACATGCAGAGGCTGTGGAGAAGGAGGTACGCTCATATCCCCTGTAATTTCCATGTTGACATTGAACACTGATGGGGAATGAGGGCTCTTATTTTTTTTTTTTACCATGCCGATGGACATCTCTGTATGCAAACTAGCATGAGACAGGCTTCCCTGCCCCACATTTTGTAGCGAGGATGTCTACGTGGACGCCGGTGCAGGCATCCATATTGACGGCATCTATGTTTCTGAAATCAGGCCAAAACATAGACGTCCTTGACATCCTTCTGTACATTTTGCCCTGGATGTCCCAGATTGCACTTGGATGCTCTTTCTAAAATATCACTTTTTATATCTTAATTATTGTATTTCCATTCTCTCTTTTAACCTTAATTTTATTGTAAACTGCTTTGCTGATTATTTGAAAAGCAATATATCAAACCAAATAATAAATTATAAACTGTAATACTGTTACACTTGCAGTGCAGTCAAGATCTTATTATACATTTATATGTACAGAATGTACAGCTATATATATATATATATATATCAATGTTTTTTCTTTGAAGTTATAGATATAAATATACTTCTTTCTCTGAAGTTAATGCTGCAGTAGTGCTGCATTGCAAAGAACAGTGTGACTCTAGCTTAAGGTTCTCATGATGATCAATGCACGAGTGCCCATACTTTACTTAGATTTGCATTGATGTGACTGGGGACAGCTTTTTTTTGTAAAACCTTTAAGAATCAAAATGTTCTCATCAATGAAGTAAAAATCATAACAATGACATTTTAGCTGTTGACTGAACAATTAACTTTAGGTAGTACTGGTAGGGTGCCAAAGTACGGCGCAGATGTTATCCTCCAGCTTAACCCTTTCCACTCGGTTCTCTCACTCCATGGGACATTTACATTTTTGCATTCCGATCATCTGTCCCACCCTGTAGGACAGGGGTCTCAAACACGCGGCATGCGGCCCGTGAGAGAATTTTGTGTGGCCCGCGACGCATTTTGGGATGATAAAAAAAATTGAGGGTCCTACGTTCCACATGGCCAGAGTGGGAAGCTGATCCATCCGGCGGAGACGTGAGACATCCGGTGGGTGACTCTGAAGAGCCAGAAAGGACTTTAAAAGCCGCAGCCGGCGGGAACATGGGCCTCTTGGCACACTCACCATGTGGCTGATCGGGCGTCGGGGGTGGAGGCAGGAGCTGCTTGCCCCTCCCGTTCCCATCACCAAGGCCCAATTGGGGCACCTCCAGAGCCAGAAAAGACTTTAAAAGCCGCAGCCGGCAGATGTGCCCGCTCCTGAGGGCCCTTTGGTGCGCCACGACGCAAGGTGGCTGTCGCCGTCGCAGACGCCTCGCGGAGCTCAACAGAACGACCCTGGTTCCACCTCAAGGTAAGGATCTACCCTGCTACTGCCATCACACTGCTATCACATTACTTGCATTACCCTGTAATGTGCCTGTAATATAACATGTTCCCTGTATTTGCCTGTAATAATTGCCCCATAATATAACAAGTACCCAGTTTGGCCTGTAATATAACATGTACCCTGTTTTCACCCTCTTCTTACCCTGTGCTACCCTGTCTTACCCCTGTTTTGCCAATGCTCTCACCCTCTATGATTGTCTTGATTAGATTGTGAGCTCTGATGAGCAGGGACTGTCTTTGTTTGCTCCTATATAAACCGCGCTGATTTTAAATAGCGCGATATATAAAAATAAATAAATAAAAATAAACACAAGGCAAACTCCCCCTCTGGGCACTATGAGTCAGCACTAAGTTCTTATTATGTTGACTTTTTTATTTACTTTTTTCCATTGTAAAAAAAAGTTTGACGATGCAGCCCGCGGGTTACTTTACAAGTTCACATTTGGCCCTCAAAGCAATTTGAGTTTGAGACCCCTGCTGTAGGCCATACGATCAACATGCTGGTTTATGTTTCGTATGTCTTATCCAAAAATACAACATGACTAATTACTACTAGTGTTAATCATTTATATAGTGCTACAAGTTGTACGCAACAATGCATAGATACATGTAAAAAGATGGTCCCTGCTCATCAGAACTTATAGGCTAATCAGCACAGACAACACAACAGTTGAGAACAAGGGTACAACCAGGGAAAGGCAAGGAAACAGGAGAACAAGGGATCGGGAACCCAAAGCAGCCTCAGAGGTGAGCTTTCAGCATGGATTTGAAAAGGGGCAGAGATGATAGAGCAGCGAGCTGAAAGGACTGAAGACTGCAGTTGACAATGGAAGAAAAGGGCAAAGGGAGAAGCAAGCCAGTAGAGGGGTGGAGTTCACGAGGAGGGGTTAGAGAGAGAGGAGGGAGGAAAGATAGCGAGGAGCAACAGAATGCAGGTCAGAAGGAGAAATTTGTATTGGATACGAAAGGGAAGCCATTGAAGTGATTTGAGAAGAGGGGTTATATATCGGGACTGGCGGAAGATTAGCCACACAGCTGAGTTTTGAACAGATTGAAGGGGAAAGAGATGATTCAGAGGAAGACCTGCATGGAGGAGGTTGCAATAGTCTAGACAGGAAGTGACTAAAGAGCGGATAAGTGTCTTAGTAGTGTGTTCAGAAAGGAAGGGGAGAATTTTGCTAATGTTATAGAGAAAGAAACAGCAGGTTTTAGCAATCAGTTAGTCATGTGTAGAGAAGGAGAGGGAGGAGTAGAATGTGTATTCCATAATGGTTGTAACGTAACCAGTTTCCTGTTAAAATTTATTCCAATCTGACATGATCGACAGAAACTTTATCCAAATGGAAAGGGTTAATACACTGTCTTCACTCTGCTGTTATTTCAGTGATTATTGTTAATCCAAACATTTCTTGTAGCTATATGGAAAATAAAATTTGTATCAAGAATAATCCCTCCCCCCCACCCCACCCCCTCTCTTTGTACATTTCCTTGTTAATGTTCTGTGTGCATCGCTTTGACTATACAATAAGGCAGTATAAAAAATGTGTTAAATAAAAAGAAAGAAAGAGGGCTATAAGAAGGGTCTCAAGTCTCCCAAAAATTTTGCAGCCAAAGGGATGCAAAAATCATCCCTTATGGTGGCATGGATCGATTCCTGTGGAGCTGTCATGGGAGACTGGGAACTGAGCCATGCTGGGAAGGTAGTGTCTAGCTGATGGCGAATTTGCAACTTCCTCCCTATTCCCAAACTAAATGCTGTGAGAGAACACCCTACCTGCAGAGACTAAGGGCACAAAAAGAGCAAGACACACCACGCTGTAGGATGCAATAGGGAGCTTTATTAAGTATCCATGAGGTCGCCCTACACATGTTTCGGCCAAAGCCTTCAGGAGATATTGACCTCTCTAAAACAAGATATTGTGCAAAACAATATGTAAATACATTAAAAGGCAGATGTAATTACACATCAAAGTGAATATAAATAAAATGTAAAATATATATATTAAAATATAACAATAAAAAGATAAAATAACTTAATGGAACCAAATGTGCCAAGGACATAAAAAGAATATTAACAATAGGAAACAGAAGACACCATTAAAAAAAACATAAAATCTGTTAAAATGGACAGTGTGATATCCACAAAGGTAAATAGATAAAACCAAACTGAATTGGACTGAGAATCAGCAGAGCAAAGACAATGAGTAACTGATTAGATAGTAAGCGAGAACATGACAAACAAAGTCAATGTATAAACTAGAAGTGTGACAAATAGTGACTCACCTACAGCAGGGATACTAAACACACTCTTTCCTGGCTATAGAGAATTTATAAGAACCTGTAAATTACATATACAGTCATTGAAAATAGGAGCCACTTAGACTAACAGAAGTAATATATAACTCAAGCCCACTAACCATTCAGTAAAGACTGCAATATGTGATAGATGAAGAACTGGCAACAGAGCAATCAGCTGTAGATTATATGATCTACTCTGTGTATTTTCGAGTTGGAATCATTCATTTAAATATTAGCAGACAATATCAAAAGAGTATAAATTGCACAGTCACAAATGCAGTTGGCGTATTTCACAATGGGTATCTCAAAGGAACTACATTTGCAGTATGTGCAAGGATAATTTAGAAACCAGTAAATGTTTAAATAGAAAGTGAGGAGCCATCCGTTACGACATGTGTGCAGCCACCATCAAGATTATTAAGTTTAAAGACAAATCAGTATAAAAAAACCAGATAATTGATGCTTACCTCAAACGAATGATCCACAAGGGAAATCCATCAGAAAGGAGGGGTTGTGCCAAAGTGTTAATTTTAAAAGCAGGCCAATGACATCACTCCAACGTCACACTGATGTGAAAGTCAGTTCAAAAAGAGTCTGGCATTCGCTTGAGGTAAGCCCAATCTCCCATATTCTCAAGGTCCTCTTGCAATTTTTCACAATCCTCTTGTGTTTTAAAAACTTTGAATAATTTTGTGTCATCCTCAAATCTGATCACCTCTCTCATTATTCCTATTTCCAGATCATTTATGAATATGTTAAAAAGCAGTGGACCCAGCACAGATCCCTGGGTACTCCACTATTCACCTTTCTCCACTGAGAAAATTAGCCATTTAGCCCTACTCTTTGTTTTCTGTCCTTTAACCATTTCCTAATCCATAATGGTACACTGCCTTTTATCCCAGACTTAAAGATCTCGATATGTATACTGTGGAAGAGAGAAGGGAGAGGGGAGATATACTAGAGATGTTTGAATACATTCATGGCATAAATGCACTGGATTAGAGTCTCTTTCAATTGAAAGAAAGCTCTACAATGAGCGGGCAGAGAATAAAGGTTGAAGTAGATAGGCTCAGGAGCAATTTACAAAAATTATTTCTTTACAGAAAGAGTGGTAGATGCATGATGGCAGTAGAGACAAAGACTGTATCTTAATTCAAGAAAGCTTGAGACAAACACAGATGATCTCTAAAGGAAAAAAGGGTCTATAGGGCTTAGTAATTGGCAGGGCTGTACCAAGGGCTGCGCGACTGATGTAGCTGCACAGAGTACAGAAGGGCAACCAATGTCATCACTGGGCTTCCAGAAAGCCCAACAAGACCAAATTCCTGCATACGATTGGACGGTGGGGAGCACCAGTTTCGTGGGTCACACAGGGAACATTTCTGGCTTGGTACGGTCCTGGTTATTGGTATGGAAGGGCAGACTGGATAGGTCATATGGTCTTTATCTGCCGTCATGTTTCTATGTTTCAAAGAAGCAGCAAGGATTTGGAGGCACATAGCACCTTGTACTCATACCTGAACACAAGCAGAGATATGGCACTGTCAGTAACACAATGGAGGTGTTGCACATTATACCTCTACCAGCTTTGCAACCAGTCCTATCTAAACTACTCTCTTTCTCAAGGGGGGGAGGGGCTAGGACTGGAAGCGACAGTTACTGGCAGTTATCCTGCCTCAAAGCTCCTGTTGCAGATTGTGGGGTCTGAAGCTGAAAATGAGAAAAACTGTCACATTTCAACAGCAATCTGTGAGGAAATATCAGGCCTCATCGCCTGCCTGAACATAACATAAGAACATAAGAAATGCCATACTGGATCAGACCGAGGTCCATCAAGCCCAGTATCCTGTTTCCAGCAGTGGCCAATCAAGATCACCGCACTGATGCAGAATAGCGCGGTATATAAGAGAATGTAAATAAATCACAAGTACCTGGCAGCTTCTTAAAAAGGTGCAGAGGTTCCAAAATGCATGTCCCGGGGTAAGCATTGGATTTTCCAGGTCCTCTTTAGTAATGGCTTATGGACCTTTCCTCCTTCCAAACCCTTTTTAAACCCAGCTACACTAACAGCTTTTACTACATCCTCCAATAACGAATTCCAGACTTTGATTACGCGTTGAGTGAAAAAATATTTTCTTTTATTAGTCTTCAATGGGTTACACTGTAGCTTCATTGCATGTGTCCTAGTCTTTCTACTTTTTGATGGAGTAAACAACCTATCTGTATTTACCGGTTCTACTCCATTCATTAATTTATAGATCTCTATCATATATCCCCTCAAAACAGCTGTTACTCACAGTTCGGCTGTGTGCCTCTAGACTTTTATCCTTTTGAGGAAGAGCCCCTGGGGCCAGGGGAGAAGAACAGTCTCATATTGGGCTCTTCTCTGGTATGGTTTCTCCTAGTACAGAGACAGTCTATGAATTCTCTACCCTTTTTTCGGGTGTTGAAGAGTCTCTGGCCAGTGCGAGTGCAGCAGAGGAAGCCAGCAGGTTAGGTTTACCATGCTGAAATCACTTAATAGCCTTATGCTGATAGGCCAACACCATGGCTTGCCACCTTAAGTGCTAGTAGGGCCACAGAGCATGAGGCATGAGGGACCAGCGGAGTTTCTGAATGCAAAAAGCCACCAGTGCCATCCAACTGCAACCTGCCTCGGCTGGCTGCCACCATGTGCTGTCAGGGAGAGGTAGGCGTGTGTAACTTTCTTTCTAGTTCAGATGTCAGTGGTGAAATGCACACTAATACTGGCCTCTGCTTTTGCCAGTTGTGCCTGCTGCTGGTAACACAACTGATTATACAGGCTGGGAATCGCTTGCCTATTAAAAGTTGGCCTGCAGGCCACTCAATAAGCAGGAGCTAAGAGATGCAGCAGTCTCTTAAACCCCACCTTCTCAACCATCGTCAGGGGATAGTTATTCAGGGCTATCATTTCTCTAGGACTCCGGGCCACTACCCTCAATGCTGTCTGCCACTTGTCCCACGACATTGCTAATGAACTCCACCTCATGTCTTCCATGGCGGCCTCTTCGATGTGCATCAGGCCTGCTGCCATGCCATCTGACTGGCAGAAGAATATAGAAGCTCTGCTTGGGAAAGGGATTTCATGTTTCCTGTACCTTACTGCCCACTACTGTTTCCACTCCTGGATGGAGTCCCCAGCCTAGGATCAGTCCCCTCCTTGGTACCGAGCTGGAAAGGGTGCTGTTTTTCCAAATGTGCAGCATGCCAATGTCTGTAAAGTGACCCATCAGCTTCCTTCTGCTAACGTGCTGCCCACAGTAATTGCATTCTGTGTATCGCGGGTCATCAAGCGCTTTAGAATGCTTCTAGATACATGGGAAGACGGCACGTTAGAGTAACGACGTGTATAGCATTTTGCTCTCTGAGTTTTAATATTTTCCACTTGCCTTTGCCTTCTGGATGGGAAAAAAGGAAAGGTAAAGTATGGATGAAGCCTCCACCATTGTGCTGAAGATCCCATGAGAGACAAATTAAGATCCTCAAGCTGTTTGCCATCAAGGTGCATTTGCCGCCAGTGCAAGGACGTGCTCCCACGGAGAGGGCAGGAGACCTCTGTGTTTGACTCTGAAACATCTCTTAACCCAGACAGAAGAAGATCCTTTGCATCTTTGCGGTGAGAGTCTGCATTCCCCAAGGGAGCCAGATGCGCAGGCCAACTGAAGCGGTAATCGGCCATTCCATGCCAAAGTAGGGACTCAGCAGGTGATTGCTTTGCGGCCTGAAACAGTTTTACATAAGAACATAAGATATGCCATACTGGGTCAGACCAAGGTCCATCAAGACCAGTATCCTGTTTCCAACAGTGGCCAATCTAGGTCATATGTACCTAGCAGTTTCCCCAAGAGACACAGGTTCCACCATGCTTGTACTGGGTCAAGCATTGATATCCTGGGTCCCCTCTTAATAATGGTTTATGGACCTTTCCTCCAGGAACTTCTCCAAACCTTTTTTAAACCCAGCTACACTAACAGCCTTTACTACATCCTCCGGTAACAAATTCCAGAGTTTGATTACACGTTGAGTGAAAAAATATTTTCTTTTATTAGTCTTAAATAGTTTACCCTGTAGCTTCATTGTATGTCCCCTAGTCTTTCTGATAAGGTAAACAATCGATCTACGTTTACCTGTTCCACTCCGTTCATTAATTTATAGACGTCTATCATATCTCCCCTCAGCCGTCTCTTTTCCAGGTTAAAGAGCCCTAACCTTTTTAGCCTTTCTTCATAGGAGTATCCTTCCATCCCTTTACCATTTTGGTGGCTCTTCTCTGAACCTTTTCTAAAATCGCTATATCCTTTTTAAGATACGGCGACCAGAATTGCACACAGTATTCAAGGTGCGGTCTCACCATGGAACGATATAGAGGCATTATACTATCTTTTGTTTTATTTTCCATTCCTTTCCTTATCATACCTAGCATTCTATTTGCTCTCTTGGCCACCGCTGCACACTGGGCCGAGGGTTTTAACATGGTATCCACAATGACGCCTAAATCTTTTTCCTGGGTGGTGGTTCCTAATGTGGAACCTTGCATCGTGTAACCATAGTTTGGGTTGTTCTTCCCTAGGTGCATAACCTTGCACTTGTCCACATTAAATTCAATCTGCCATTTTGATGCCCAGTCTTCCAATTTATCAAGATCCTCTTGCAATTTTCCACAATCCTCTTGGGTTTTAACAACTTTAAATAGTTTTGTGTCATCTGCAAATTTGATAACCTCACTCGTTATTCCACTTTCCAGGTCATTTATGAATATGTCAAAAAGCAGCAGACCCAGCACAGATCCCTGGGGTACACCACTATTCACCTTTCTCCACTGGGAAAACTGGCCATTTAGCCCAACCGTCTGCTTTCTATCTTTTAACCAGTTCCTGATCCACAATAGTACACTGCCTCCTATCCCATGACAATTTAGTTTTGCCAAAAGTCTCTGATGAGGGACCTTGTCAAAGGCTTTCTGAAAGTCCAGATACACAATATCAACCGACTCACCTTTGTCCACCTGTTTATTCACACCTTCAAAAAAAACATAACAGATTAGTAAGACAAGATCTTCCTTGTCTAAAGCCATGTTGGCTGTCTCCCATTAGGCCATGACTATCTACATGCTGAGTAATTTTATTCTTTATGATGGTTTCTACCATTTTTCCCGGTACAGACGTCAGGCTCACCAGTCTGTAGTTTCCCGGATCACCCCTGGAACCCTTTTTAAAAATTGGTGTTACATTGGCGATCCTCCAATCTTCAGGTATTAGAGATGATTTTAATGATAGTTCACAGATAAATAATAGCAGGTCTGCAATCTCATATTTCAGTTCTTTCAACACCCTTGGATGTATACCATCCGGCCCAGGTGATTTGCTACTCTTCAGTTTATCTAATAGTTGTAATACATCTTCCCGATGTATCGATATTTCCTTCAATTCTTCCACACCTTTAAATACCACTTCAGCCATGGATAACATCCCTACATCTTCCTCAGTAAAGACCGAAGCAAAGAATTCATTCAGTCTCTCCGCTATCGCCTTGTCGCCTCTTAGTGCTCCTTTAACCGCTCTATCATCTAATGGACCAACTGACTCTCTCACAGGCTTTTTGATACGAATGTACTTGAAAAAGTCTTTATTTCGCGTTTTTGCTTCCGCAGCAAGCTTCTTCTCAAATTCTCCCTTTGCCTGCCTTATCAATGCCTTGCATTTGACTTGCCAGTGCTTGTGCTGTTTCCAGGTTTCGTCGTTTGGCTCTTTTTTCCATTTCCTGAAGGCTGCTTTTTTGGCAACAACAGCCTCTCTGACCTCACCTTTAAACCATGCTGGCAGTTTTTTGGACTTCCTTCCACTTTTTTTAAAGCGTGGAATACAGCTGGTCTGGGCTTCCAAGATAGTATTTTTCAACAACACCCAAGCTTGATGTACGTCTTTAACTTTTGCAACTGCTCCTTTTAGTTTTTTCTTAACTATTTTCCTCATTTTATCATAGTCTCCCTTTCGAAAGTTAAAAGGTAGTACTGTGGATTTCCTTACTATCCCTCCTCCACTAATTAAATCAAAGGCGATCATGCTATGATCACTATTGCCCAGTGGCCCCAACAACCTCATCTCTTGCACTATATCTGGTGTTCCACTAAGGACTAGGTCTAATATGGCTTCCCCTCTGGTCGGTTCATGAACCAGCTGCTCCAAGAAGCAGTTATTTATTTCATCTAGGAACTTTATCTCCCTAGCATGTCCTGACGTGACACTGACCCAGTCGATACCAGGGTAATTGAAATCACCCATTATTATTACTGCGCTGTAACTTTTGTTAGCTTCCTTGATTTCTTTGAGCATTTCATCATCCATTTGGTCATTCTGGCCAGGCCCTCGATAGTATACCCCCACTGCCATTGCCTTCCCCCTTTTACATGGAATTTCAATCCATAGAGATTCTACAGCAAATTTTGATTCCTGAAAAACTTTAATCCTTTCTGACTCAATGCCCTCTCTAACATAGAGAGCAACCCCTCCACCAATTTGATCAGCTCTATCATTACGATAAAGTTTGTACCCAGGTATCACAGTGTCCCACTGGTTGTCCTCCTTCCACCATGTCTCTGATATTCCAATCATATCTAACCTTTCATTTAGTGCTATATATTCTAACTCTCCCATCTTATTTTTTAGACTTCTAGCATTTGCATACAAGCATTTTAGAGAATGTATTTTATTCATATTAATTTGGCTATTGTTAGACATGGGTAATTTGGGATCTTTAAGCTCTGTCTGCTCCATACTCAAGGGCATTTGGGCTACTTTACTCTTTTGTGGAACCTCTCTGCTTTTCGTAGTATCCTTCAAGGATACATTCTTCCGAACCATCCGCTCTTGGGTGACTGTCGGTTTTCCCCTAATATCTAGTTTAAAAGCTGCTCTATCTCCTTTTTAAAGGTTAATGCCAGCAGCCTGGTTCCATCCCGGTTAAGGTGAAGCTCATCCCTTCAGAAGAGTTTTGTCAAAAACACTGATGGAGATGCCAGCAGAGGTAACACTGCATTGTGCTGTAGGAGTTTTAAGGAAGGTAGGGAAGCAAGCAGCAAAAGAGAGTTAGCTTCATCCCTTAAAGTGCAATTGGCAGTTGCAAGTATTACAGGAAAACCTCCGCTTGGATGATTCTCAAAGGTAACTCTGGATAATATCTGGCAAGTAGTTCCTTCTTTACATAAACTAATTTCTTCCTTAGCTACTGTTACTTTGGATATTCATGTTAAAATTCAGGCTATGGAAAGCGAAGATCAATTAGTGGTTCAACACATTACAAAGTTGCAGGAAGAGACTGAGAAACTTGGGGTGACTCAAGTTCAGTCGGCACAAGAGAAGGGGATTACTGCAAGGAAACTGAAAATATGGAGAACTCGGTTAGGGCTCTGAATTTGAGATTTATTAACTTTCCAAAAACTCATTTGTTGTTCCCTGTGGTTATTCTCTATAAATTTATGAAAGACGTTTTGAAATGCCTGAGAATGCTTTACCTCCCTTTTCTAAGATATATTATTTTCATCCAGGGGAGATCTTGAAGGAACTGATATGGCCTAAGCTATGGATTGCATAGATCTGTCGTCATACTTGGAGAATTTGGAAGTGGAGGATCTCCAGAGAGTTACATTGACTTTTGTTTCCCCCCAGGATCAGGAACATATACTTTGTCTCATTTTCAAGAACAGGAATGAGATAGTTATGAGAGGGAAGATATGGATATCGCCAGACCTTGTTTTTTTTTTGTTTTTTTTTTAAGTGCCATCAATTCATTGACTCCTAGCAACTCAACAGCTCCTGGGTTTTCTTGACAAGGTTTGACCAGAAGTAGATTGCCAGACCCTTTTCTTCTAAGGCAGTGGAGAGTAAAATGACTTGTGTAAGGCCACAAGGAGTGGCTGTGAGAATCAAACCCTGATCATTTGAGCACTAGGCTACTACTACTGAAAGCAGAGGAGGAAGTCTCCTTCAAAGTCCTTGGAGGCTTTGACACTTTGCCTCTATTGTTATCCATTATCCTTGTAAATGGATCCTAAGCTGAATGAGGTTAAGTGTATTTTCTTTGAACCTTCTCAACTTAGATTTTTCCTAGATTCTAAAGAGTTACTTATCTAGGCTTTTACTCCTCTGTCTTAGGATTTAGTTTGTATTAGTATTAATACACTCTTTTTTATAATTCTTACTTTTCTTTTTGGTTTTCTCCTGGATTTTCATTCTTCCCCCTCGCCTTTTAATATTGTGGATTGCTATAGCGCTTTTGTCTTTCTTTTAATTTCTTTATTTGCTTTTAGTATATTAGATTCATTTTGCACTTTTCAATTAAATTTTCTTGAAAAGTAGTTAGGAATTCTTCCACATGTGAGGTTTTGCAAGATTTCTCCTGTACTTCCTTGGTCGGGGCTGCTGTTCATGGATGCTGGGGGCAGAGGAAAGAATGAAAGGCCAGCGGCATCCTTCCCACTGTCTACTTTCCCCTCTAGCTGTGGCATTGCCAGTATCTCTGTCTACCTCCTCATCAATTGTCATGCTAACAACATCCTTTTCTGCTAGTGTACTCTCAACATCTGATGATCCAGATATAAATCCCACCCATGCAGATCCCTCAGATCCTGTATCTGTCAAGACCACCTCCACACGCTTTTCAGCGGGGAACACAGGGCACCTTCTGTGAGGCTGATTTGCCTTCACCTGCTGCTTCTCTCATGTCCCCCCGTTCATGCATCCTGTCAACCCCCCCTTGCCCCTCTGTGGAGATAGCTCCATCCACGGTAGCACTGGAAAGGGCCTCTCTTTCTGTTTTTCTTGTAAAGACCTCTCACTTTAGCTTGGGTGGTGGACTAGAGGAGCTCCTAAGCATAACGTGGGAATCAATGTTCCCTCTAATTTTCTGTAGGCGGTGTGCGCATAAAATATCAGCTGTGCAGCTTTTGAAGGAAGGTTAAGTTTTTGTGCGCCACATAACGACACTCGGAGTTAAATATTTTAAAATTTGCCTACACATCAGAATACAGTATGTACACCACATTGATTGCACTAGAAAATATTGTAGAACTTGTGAAAACTGTAAATACACAACAACTTTTAAATTTTAAGACGTCTGTGGTGTTTTCTATCAGAATCAGAACTGTAATTTTTGTGCGTTCTGTTGTAAAGTATGTGCGCTCGCTCGGCGAGAGGTGTGCACGCGCACAGCTTAGAGCAGGGGTCTCAAACTCAAATTGCTTTGAGGGCCAAATGAGGACTTCTAGAGTAACCCGGGGGCCGCACAAGACGCGGGCCTCATTTGCATAAGGGGCATCATTTGCATAAATATTTGCATAATGTTACCATACACTAACTTTTAGTAAACACGCCTCTTAATGAGTGTATGGATAAAGAAAGACTAAAAGATTTCTACATTACTATAAACCAGTGCCAACCGCCAAGCACATTAGGAACTACTACAAACACTGCCCATTTAGAACCCATAGCAAACCTGCCATATCCTAACAGCACTACCAGGACTCACAAAGCACCATACCCTAACTATCAAAAGGCAACACTGCAAATATTAAATCAATACATTTCAGAGAATAACAATACATGACATACTGGGGAAAGAGAACAAGTGGCAATGTCAAATAGGAATTACATAAACAGAATACCTCAGCTCAGTTACACATGCAGAACATACACCATCATCAAACAAGGAATCACAATTTAGAAACAGGAAGACAATAATTAAACTGGGAACCCCAAAAGCCAAACTTAGAATGTACAACACTGTAGAAATAAAACTATAAATTAATTTCCTCTTGTATTAAATAAAGTGCAGACGTTAAAGATGCACATTTCCAAGAGCTGACATATTTCAGTTAATAAATTCAAAATAAAGAGATATTTTTCTACCTTTTGTGCATTTTTTTTCAGTTGCAATTGTTCCAGCCACTTTCTTCTGGTTTCTTCGTGTCTTCTGCTAATGCTCCATTGTCTGCTGTCCATTTGTCCTTTCTTCTCTCCTAGTTTTTTTTTCCATTCTCTCTCTACATCTGCTTTAACATACTAATCTTTCTCCTTTTGCTCTTTCCTCATTCCTATTTCATCCACTCAAATTTTACCCCTCCATCCTCAATCCCCACTTACTCTCCCAATACCCGGCCAATTGTAGATTTTTCTTCCCTCCCACACACAATATTTTTCCCCTCTCCATTTCACTCTCCCAGCCCCATCCCATCCCATTCTAATCGTCCCCCAACACCAACTCCCTTCTAGCTCCTGCCCCACCCAGCATCCGCTCCCTTCTAGTCCCCGCATCATCAGCCCATTTCCAGTCCTAGCTCCCTCCCCTCACAGCCCATTTCCTTTCCAAGCCCCATTCCACTCAGCCCATTTCCATTCCAAGCCCCCTTCCACTCAGCCCATTTCCATTCCAAGCCCCCTTCCCCTCAGCCCATTTCCATTCCAAAACCCTGTCCCCATCAGCTATTTGCAGTTCAAGCTCCCCCTTCTACTCGGCCCATTTCCAGTCCTAGCACCCCCCCCCCCAGTCCATTACCAGTTGTAGCCCCTCCATAGCCCATTACCAGTCCTAAGCCCCCCAACAGCCCACTTCCAGTCCTAACCCTTCCATCACCCCATCTTCATTCTTAGCCCCCCCATAACCCCATTTTCAGTCTTAGCCCCCCAATCAGACCATCTCCAGTCCTAACCCCCATCTGCCCATTACCAGTCCTAACCCCCCATCACCCCATTTTCAGTACTATCCCCCCATCACCCCATTTTCAGTCCTAACCCCCCCTCCCCCCCATCAGCCCAAGTAAATTTAAAAATTAAAAACAAAACAAACCCCTGGCTTCTGCTGCTGCTGCCGCCGCCGTGGCAGCAGCAGAATCAACTGTCCCGCGGCCCCTTCCCGTCTGCCCGGCAAAGCATCTTGTCAGCTCCATCAGCGGCGGGCTTTTCAAGCTGCGAAGAGAAGAGTGATTTCTCTCTCGCGGCTCTGTTAAGCCTGCTGGGGCTGATGGGAATTCCCATCAGCCCTGGCAGGCTTAACAGAGCCGCGAGAGGGAAATACTACTCCCTTCGCGGCCCTGAAAGCTGCCGCTGATGGAGCTGACAAGATGTTAAAGATGCTTTGCCGGGCAGACGGGAAGGGGCCGCGGGACAGTTGATTCTGCCGCTACCACGGCGGCGGCAGCAGCAGAAGCCAGGGGTTTGTTTGGGGTTTTTTTTTTCTTTCCTCTGCATCGCGGGCCGCACAAAGTTCTCTCGCGGGCCGCATGTCTGAGACCCCTGGCTTAGAGGGAACAGTGGTGGGAATGCCCTGTCTCTTCCTGCACACTTGTGCCAATACCGCTCAGGCCTTCCCGCCCTTCTTTCTTTCTGTGACCACTTAATTTTCCAGACGTACCCTTCACAAGCGTTATGATATGCCTTGGCTCAGCCCTGTAGTTCAGTATCCAGTAAAGCTGGGTGCATCAGCTTACACTCTTGAAAGGACTGGGGGGAGAGGAATGTGTTTGCCCACTGCCGATATGCAGCTATAATACTCCAATGGAACTGAACTACCAGGGGCTGTGCCTGTATTGTAGCTTTTTACTTTTAAATGTTTATTTATCTGTTACTATTCTATGAACAATGGAATGGAATATAAGACAGTGAAGTACCTTCTCCCCTCCCAATTTTACAGCTGCCCTGCCTCTGATACCCTGTTCAGGGTACCTTGATCAGCCTCAGCTCTGCAGTATAGTGCCTGATAAGTTTGGGAACCTCTGCTGATACTCTTGGCTATTACTACTTATCATTTGTATAGCATTACAAGGCATACACAGTGCTGTACAGATACATGGAAAAGACGGTCCCTGCTCATCAGAGCTTACAGTCTAGTCAAGGCAGACAACAAAACAGCTGAGGACAAGGATATACCTAGAGGAGGGTAAGGAAACACAGGAGACTAAGCTGATCAGGATCCAAAGTGGCCTCAAACGGCCAAAGATGAAGCCTGATGCACATACTCAGGTAATTTGTTCCAGGAATAAGGAGCAGCAAGGTGAAAGGAGCGAAGTCTGGAATTGGCAGTAGAAGAGAAGGACACAGATAGAAGGAATCTGCTAGAAGAGCAGAATTCCCAAGGGAGGGTGTAGGGAGAGGTAAGAGAGGAAAGGTAGTGAGGAGCAGCAGAATGAGTGCACTTATAGGTCAGTAGGAGAAGTTTGGAAATGGAAATGGATAGGGAGCCAATGAAGCGACTTCAGAAGGGGGGGGGGGTGTTATATGAAAGGACCTTGGGCAAAAGGGATGTGTTGTCCACTGCCTATACAGATATAATGGTCCAGTGGCACTGGATTCCCAGAATCTGTGCCAGTATTGCAGCTTTTGACTTTTACATTTTTATGTATCTTTTACTATTCTATAAACAAAGGAAGGAGCCCTGTTTCCTCCCAACTTCACAAATGCTGTCATAGACAATACATGAAAAAGAATGTTGCAAGAAATATTATTGTACTGGATCTTATGATTCTGTAATGGAATAAATACAGTAGATATAAATATGTTCATCGTATTAAACCTGATAAGTAATGCATGCTGTATATAATTCTACTATTCACTGTTAGATGTAATATTGATGTTCTATGTAAACCACTTTTAAATAAATAAATTGTGTTATAGTAACTTCTACCACTGATTGTGATGTATTAAAATGCAAAATGCAAATGCACTCCATTTCAAGTTCCTAGTGCACCAGGCTCAGCAAAGGAAAGCAAAAACCCTTTCTGGGAGGGGAAAAAGGCTTGAATCTCTTATTTTTGTGCTTCAATATAGCAAGACAAAGAGACCTCAGGCAGGCTTGAAGCTCCTTGTGCATTTTCTGCTTTAAAATCCTCTGCCTTGGAGACAGTCCTATGGCAGCTGTCACTAGTCAAGCTGGTATGTTTTGTTTTCTTCTTTGCAGTGCTATTCCAGCCACAGTCAAACTCTTCTGTCCCTTAGAATCCTAAAGCCCGGATCAGCACTCCTTCCTCACCTGCTGAAAATCAGAGCTAAAATGTTTCTCAGCCGTTTATCATTTATTTCATTTGATATACCAATCTGAAGGAGTGCTGATGCGGGCTTTAGGATTCTATACCAATCTTAGCAAGTAACAAACAGAGCAGTCTACAATTAAAATAGTTTGTGTTCCCTGTGTGTTGTAGCCCTGTTGTGATGTCATCAGCCTCGGGCAGGGGCGGCTCAAGGCAATCTGCTGCCTGAGGCGAAGAATGAGATGGCGGGGCTTTTTCAGAACTCCAATCGGGGACTGAACCAAACCAAAAAGCCAATTCGATTATATGGAGGGAATGCAAGATGTTTGCACACTGGGCCGTATTGAGCTGCAATCGCACCCTGTGCCACTTGCAGCTTGGGCATGTGCCCCCTCCTCTCCCCCCCCCCCCCATACCTCCGTCCAGTGCTGCCTGCTCTTTCCCTGCTGCTGCCACCCTCTGTTTTTTTCATGACGGCGCCGGCAGCAGGGAAAGAGCAGGCAGTGCTGGACGGAGGTATGGGGAGGAGGAGGAGAGGCATGCGCCCGATCTGAAAGGCACCGGCACTTTAAGCAGATCTGTCCCTCCCTGCTCTGACATCGTGTCGGAGGAGAGAGGGATCAGACCTACTAAAAGTGCTGCGAAAAAGCTTAGGGGGCACATTTCGGCTGCCTGCTATTGTCCTGCCAGCAGCAGCAGGGCAACAGCAGACAGTCAAAATGTGCCCCCCAAGCCTTTGCACCCTGTGCGGCTGCACCGCTTGCACAGGGCTAGGTACAGTCCCGTTTGCACATCAAGGAACTAAAAGACAGCAAGAACCGACAGCACAGTTTATAAAACTAAATTATAACTCATTTTTATTTTGTTATAAACTGCATTATGGTTCTTGCTTTTTCTTTTTTAACATATATTTTGCATCCACAGTGGGTGCAGAGCAGAATCTGCACATTCACCCACAAAACTCAATATTTAAAAAAAAAAAAAAAAAATCTCATTCTGATCATCTCACTAACAACAACAACCACCACTATTCTCCAGTACCAGGCATATTGTGAACTAATACAAAACCCTACAACAAAGAGCAAACCTACCATATCATACCATATCAGCACAAACTTCCAAAACTCACATAAGGAGCCCATCCAAAAAAAGCATCACTGTAAATACTACAGTGGGCCATGGAACATCTATACACCTATCTGAAAAGCTGAACAAGTCAAATTACTACAGTACAGTATAGATCTCTATGTACAAACTCTATTTTATCAGAACACCTGGCCTCAGTCACACACTCACAACATCGACCCTCACCAAGTACAGAATAAGTAACCATAATCTAAAGTAAACATAAAAATACGTAGACAAAATTTAAACTGAAACCCCAAGAAGCCAGAGTCCACATGCAGTGCAACATCAGATAAATAAGAGATGCAGTTCCCCAATACTGTGTAAAATATAAAAATAGCACAAAGTAAAATCACTAAAATGAAATAAAATTATTTTTTCTACCTTTGTTGTCTGACCATTTTATTCTCTGATCATGCTGTTCCCGATCTGAGGCTTCTGCTTTCCTGTCTTCTCTTAGCTCTCTTTCTGTGGTCTATGGTCCATCTTTCATTTCTTCTCTTTTGTTTTCTTCACTTCTTTCCATCAGCCTATTTCCAGTCCCAGTAACCCTACCCAGTATCAGTCCCTTTCCAATCCTCACTCCCAGTACCTTCCAATGTCAACTTGCATTCCCATGACTGCCACTGGTGTCCATTCTCTTCCAGTCCCCCTCCTTCCCCACTGTCCAGCTCCTTCTAGTCTAAATACCATGGCAGCCCCTCTCAGCATCCACTCCCTTCCAGTCCCATTCTCCCATCCCTTCGCATAAGCCCATTTGTAGCCCTAGCCCCCCAGTTTTCTTCCAAGGCCAGCAGCTCTATCCTCCCCTCCCCACAATCAGCCCATTTCCAGTTGAAGCCCCCCCCCCCAATCAGCTCACTTCCAGTGCTAGCCCCCCTCAACCTCATTACTAGTGCTAGCCTCCCCTAATCAGCCCATAGCCAGTCCTACCCCCCCCTTCAGCCCATTACCAGTCCTAGCCTCCCCAATCAGCTCATTTCCAATGCTAGCCCCCCTCAGTCCATTACCAGTCCTACCCCCCCATCAGCCCATTACCAGTTCTAGCCTTCCCTAATCATCTCATTTCCATAGTTAGTCCCCCTTCAGCCCATTACCAGTCCTAGCCTTCCCTAATCAACCCATTACCAGTCCTAGCCCCCCTCCCCGATCTGCCCATTACCAGTGCTAGCCCCTCCATCAGCCCATTATAATCCTAACCCGCACTGTCTCTCCCCTTTGTCCAGCATTTGCCCCCGTCTCTCCCCTTTGTCTAGTACTTGTCCCCTGTCTCTCCCTTTGTCCCCCATCTCTCACCTTTGTCTCTCCAGGTCCTCCTCCTGTCCCCACTCCCTCCACCTGCACCTCTCATCCGGTGGTGGCAGGGGCACTCTGGTTGTTTTAATTTTAGATTTTGCCGCCTCTGCCCTGCCTCTTCCTTCCCGCTGCATTTTGTTTCCTCAGGAATGTTTGCAGCAAAAAAAAAAAAAAGCAGCAGGAAGGCAGAGGCAGCAAAATCTAAAATTAAAACAACTGGAGTGCCGCCGCCACACAAATCAGCCTGATCGCTTGCAGCGATCAGGCTGATTTGTTTGATGCCGGTTGTTCCTGCTGGATGAGAGGGAACCCTTGTCAGTTCCCTTCCAGCCCGCTCCCTCCCCCATATCAGCCCCCCTCCTTCCCTCCCTCCATACATCCATGTCAGCCCCCCTCCCTCCATCCATCCATCCATCCATCCATCCATGTCAGCCTCCCACTCCCCCATGTCAGCCCCATTGCAGATTCCCTGCCCCCTCCTCCCCTCTCCCCATTTCTGCCTGCTACCACCCCCACCGTACTTCCTGTGCTTCCTTCTTCTGCAGCCACGGCTCCCTGCCTCTTAGGGAACCGTGGCTGTGCTGGTAAAGCCAGTGCGGAGCCTTCCCATTTCTCGAAGGGCTCCATGCAGCATTGTCCCACCCCCAAAGAGGGTCCCTAAGAGGCAGGGAGCCGCAGCTGCAGAAGAAGGGAGGCGGTGAGTTTCCCACTGCTGAGACGCGGATTTGGCAGTGGCAGCTATATGTGCACATTTTTTTTATAGTTTTTTTTTTTAACTTGAAGGCGAAGTGAGACGGCTGTTTTGTGGGCATTTGCTGCCCTCAAAACTTTGCCACTTGAGGCAGCTGCCTCACTTGGCCTCATTATAGCGCCGCCCCTGGCCACGGGATTCACAGAAGCATTTGAAGCAGGATTAGTTGAAGTACCTCATGCTGGCCGTTGGAGACCACTCCTCAACCTCCTCCCCCTCCCAGATTGGCTCCAGTGTTTCTGGACACACGCAAGCACACAGTGAAGACAAAGTGCATGAATGGTGATTTGTGAAAAATTTCAGAGCATATGCACTTGGTTAGTTGACAACGGGATTAAAAGAAAATTTTGATTGTCATCAATTTTTCCATTCAGATGAAAGTTAATACATGTGCCTATTAATTATGCAATGGTACCCTCATAGCTGAACTGCTAGGAAAAAGTGATCTCTTACATTTTTGCAAACTGGTAAAAGTTTATTTATTTAAATTTACTCTTGATATTGCAGGATGATTATGTTCTGTCTATGATTTGTACTATTTTAACATATTTATTTTGAATTATAAACCGCTCAGGAGTATAACAGTGAGTGGATAATAAACTAACTGAGCCTAGTATTGCTGCTTCCATGCCACAAATATCAAAATGCTAAAGAAAAAAATAATTGCAGATCTGATATACAGTGATTTATACTCTTGTTTTCTATTTACCCTAAAATCTCACTTTACGGAGGTGTGTGATGATCCAGTAGCAGGGCAATGCCACCATATAGGGAGACCAACAGATTTAGCTCCTGTTTCTCAGGCCATCAAGGGATGGAGATGCTGTGAAAGCAACCATAACAGTATCAGGAAGAAGGCAAACTTTCTATTATAAAATGTGATACCTACTGGCAGGCCTTTGGACAGTCACCCAGTATGCCATGAACATATGATTTACCATACTGGGTCATACTAAAAGTCCATCAAGTCCAGTATTCTGTTTCTAACACTGGCCAGTGCAGGTCACAAGTACCTAACAGATTCCCAAAAGTAGTTAGATTCCATGCTGCTTATCCCAGGGATGAACAGTGGGTATCTCCCCTATCCATTTTAATAATGATTTATGGACCTTTCCTCCAGGAACCTGTAAAAACCTTTTTTTAACCCAGCTACAATAACATATTTTACTACAACCTTTGGCAATGAATTCCAGAGCTCAATTATGTGCTGAGTGAAAAAAATATTTTCTGTGACTTGTCTTAAATGTGCTATTTTGTAGCTTCATTGCATGTCCCCTAATCTTTGTACGTTTTGAAGGAGTAAACAACCGATTCACATCTACTCATTCCACTCCACAAATATTTTTTAGAGCTCTGTCATATTTCTTTCCCAGCCGTCTCGTCTCCAAGCTGAAGAGCCCTATCTTCTTAGGCTTTCCTCACAGCTGTCATTCCATTCCTTTTATCATTTTAATCGTCCTTCTCTGTACCTTTTCTAATTCTCTGTATCTTTTTTAAGATGCACTGGCCAGGTTGCAACACAGTAACCAAGTTGTATTTAACACCATGGAGCAGGGGTTCTCAAGCCAGTCCTCGGGACACACCTAGACAATCAGGTTTTTAGGATAACCACAATAATGAGAGAGATTTGCCTCCATTGTATATAAATCTCTCTCCTGTATACTCATTGTGGTTATCTGAAAACCTGACTGACTAAGTGTGTCCCGAGGACTGGGTTGAGAACCTCTGCAATGGAGTCATGCAGAGGCATTGTGATGTCGTTTGTTTTATTCAGCATTCATTTCCTTATATTTCATAGCTGCACACTTAGCAGAGGATTTCAACATATTATCCATGTTGATGCCCAGATCCTTTTCCTGGGTGGTGACTCCTAATGTGGAAGCTTACATCATGTTGCTATAGTTTGGATCGTAATTCCCTAAGTGCATAATTTTTCTGTTGTCCACATTAAATTTCAACTGCCGTTTGGATGCTCAGACTCCCAGTTTCTCAGGGTCCTCTTGTGATTTAACCATTTTGAATAATTTTGTGTCATCTGCAAATTTGATCATCTCACTCATTTTTCCCATTTCCAGGTCATTAGAGATATGTTAAAAAGCAATGGGCATAGTACAGATCCCTGGGGTACTCCACTCTTCACCTTTCTCCATTGAGAAATTGACCATTTATCCCTACTTGCTGTTTTCTATCTTTTAACCAGCTCCTAATCCACAATACTACACTGCCTCCTGTCCCATAACTTTTTAATTTCCTTGAGTCTCTCATGAAGGACCTTGTCAAAGGCTTTCTGTCAAGGGGTTCTCCAGGCAGCCCAAGCAGTGCCCATTGGGTTGATCAGCTGGTGGGTTAACAATAGATGCTTGGTATAAGACATTTAGGGAGACTCGGGGGCCCTTTTACTAAACGCTGCTGACAGTCAACGTGTGTTTTAGTGAGCAGTAACTGGCGGCTGTGAATGCTAATTGTGGGCAGGCCAGCTACCAACCACTGAAAAGCACATTAACTGACTCACACAGTAGTGTGCAAGTGTAGCTAACATGGCATGTAGTGTGTGTTCACCTAATGGCACTTCTTCAGGTGACATTAGCTGACCCCATGTTACTTTACTGCACGTTACGGTATTCTAATGTGTGATAGCTGCCAGGAACATAGAGACCATGCTTGTGGAGGCTTTATACTCAATGTGCATTGCTAACACACGTTAAGTGCAATCTCTTAGCAGCATTTAAGTTGGGATTGGTCACTGATTTGGATGGGTCTGTAAGCGGGGAAGATTGGGGCGGCCAGGGGGAATTGTATTGTTTAGTATGGTACTGAATCTTATAATGGCGGTTTGGTTTTGATTGTTGACCATGAAATCTGCCAATAAAATTATAAATGAAAAAAGAAGTCCCCTATGCCTCCCCACAGTCTGATGTGGTGTTTGGGTCCATGCCATATCAAGGACTGGTTAGCTGGATCTGCCTCCACACCACACTCATCCCCTTCCCTTTACAATTCGGCATTCCTTTCCACTTTTCAAGCATAAAATACAGCTGGTCTGGGCTTCCAAGATGGTATTTTTAAACAATGCCCATGCTTGATGTAAATCTTTAACCTTTGCAGCTGCTCCTTTTAGGTTTTTCTTAACTATTTTCCTCATTTTATCATAGTCTCGCTTCTGAAAGCTAAAAGGTAGTACTGTGGATTTCCTTGCCAGGCTCCCTCCATTTATTAAATTAAATGTGATCATGCTGTGATCACTATTGCCAGGTGACCCCAACGCCCTTATCCTTGTTCCACTAAGGACTAAGTCCAAAATATCTTCCCTTCTTGTCAGTTCATGAACCAACTGCTCCAAGAAGCAGACACTTATTTCATCTACAGACTTTATCTCCCTAGCACGTCCTGCTGTGACATTGGCCCAGTCGATACCAGGGTAATTGAAATCACCCATTATTACTGTGTTGTAACTTTTATTAGCTTTCCTGATTTCTTTTAGTATTTCATCATCCATCTGTTCATTCTGGCCAGGTGGTCAGTAGAATATCCCCACTGTCTTCGCCTTCCCATTTTACATGGAATTTCTATCCATAGAGATTCTACAGTGTATTTTGTGTCTGCAAAACTTTAATCCTATGTGACTTAATGCCCTCTCTAACATAGAGCACAATCCCTCCACCAATTTGATCTACACTAACATTGCGATATATTTTATGCCCAGGTATCACAGTTATCATTGGTTGTGCTCCTTCCACCAGGGTTCTGAGATGCCAGTCATATCTAACCTTTCATTTAGTGCTCTATATTCTAACTTTCTTGACTTATTTTTTAGACTTCTAGCATTTGCATACATGCATTTTAGAGGTTGTATTTTATTTATATTGATCTGGCTATCAGTTGACAGTGGTAATTTACAATCTTTTAGCTCTGTCTGATCTGTATTTAAGGGCATGTGAGTTACTTTTATTTTTATTGGGATGCCCTAACTTCTCTCTTTTGCTAATAGTCTTCAAGGATACATCCTTCCGAACCATGTGCTCTTGTCAGCTTTCCCCTATTATCTAGTTTAAAAGCTGCTCTATCTCCTTTTTAAAGGTTAATGCCAGCAGCCTGGTTCCATCCTGGTTAAGGTGGAGCCCATCCTTTCAGAAAAGCTCCTCCCTTCCCTAGAATGTTGCCCAGTTCCTAACAAATCCAAAACCTTCTTCTTTGCACCATCATGTCATCCACGCATTGAGATTCTGGAGCTCTGCCTGCCTTTTGGGTCCTGCATGTGGAACGGGAAGCATTTCAGAGAAAGTTACCCTGGAAGTTCTGGATTTCAACTTCCTACCTAAATTTGGCCTCCAGAACCTCCCTCCCACAATTTCCTATTTCATTGGTACCAACATGTACCAAGACAGCAGGCTCCTCCCCAGCACTATCTAAAACCTTGTCTAGGTGGCGCATGAGGTCCTCAGCTTTCGCACCAGACAGGCATGTTACCAGGCGATCCTCATGTCCACCAGCCACCCAGTTGTCTACATGCCTAATGATTGAATCTCCAACTATAACGGCCATCGTAGCGCTTTCCTCATGGGCACATGTTCCTGGAGTAACCTCTTGGGTGTGAGAGGGTTTTACATCATTTGGAGGACACAATCACCTCAGCCCTTTAATCCTCTGCCATTTTTTCTTTTTATTTGCAAGGTTGTCTACCGATGTCTTTCTCTAAAAGAGGAAAAATATTGTGGGTAGTTCATGCTGGTACAAGAAAAGAAACTAGCAAACAAGCCACAGAAAAGTGAGCTTTTTACTCTTTTTCAGACCACACACTAAACCCCAGCATTAGAAAACTATGGTTACACGATGCAAGGTTCCACATTAGGAACCGCCACCCAGGAAAAAGATTTAGGCGTCATTGTGGATAACATGTTAAAACCCTCGGCCCAGTGTGCAGCGGCAGCCAAGAGAGCAAATAGAATGCTAGGTATCATAAGGAAAGGAATGGAAAATAAAACAAAAGATATTATAATGCCTCTATACCGTTCCATGGTGAGACCGCACCTTGAATATTGTGTGCAATTCTGGTCACCGTATCTTAAAAAGGATATAGCATTATTAGAAAAGGTTCAGAGAAGAGCCACCAAAATGGTAAAGGGGATGGAAGGATACCCCTATGAAGAAAGGCTAAAAAGGTTAGGGCTCTTTAACCTGGAAAAGAGACGGCTGAGGGGAGATATGATAGAAGTCTATAAATTAATGAACGGAGTGGAACGGGTAAACGTAGATCGACTGTTTACGTTATCAGAATATAGGAAGACTAGGGGACATGCAATGAAGCTACAGGCTAAACTATTTAAGACTAATAAAAGAAAATATTTTTTCACTCAACGTGTAATCAAACGCTGGAATTTGTTACCGGAGGATGTAGTAAAGGCTGTTAGTGTAGCTGGGTTTAAAAAAGGTTTGGACAAGTTCCTGGAGGAAAGGTCCATAAACCATTATTAAGAAGGGATCCAGGATATCAATGCTTGACCTAGTACAAGCATTGCAGAACCTGTGTCTTTTGGGGAAACTGCTAGGTACGTATGACCTAGATTGGCCACTGTTGGAAACAGGATACTGGTCTTGATGGACCTTGGTCTGACCCAGTATGGCATATCTTATGTTCTTATGTTATGTTCTTATGTTCTTAAGCATTTAGCTTTTGGGTCATGGGATTTTCTTTATATGTGGATTTAATATCTAATTCCTTCATTACCTTTGGATTTAAATGGACAGTACACTGATATCTACACAGTTCTTTACGTACCGCTTTCATTGTGGTAATCTTCTTTTTGCAAAGTGTGGCCATAACACAGAAAATTGTGCACAGAATTTGCGCTAAGCTGTGCTCTAAGCCAGAATTCTACACCTTATTATATCAACCTGGAAGAGGATAAGAGGGAGAAAATGTTTGGATAGAGGGAAAGGTGGGAGAGAGAATGTCTCAAGGGAAAAGGGGTGCTACTCACATTTTGTGCCCAGGGCAACATTTGACCTAATATAGCCCTGATTGTTAACCTACATTTGCTTTCACAAGGAATTGAAATGCCCAAGATGGATGTCCACAGGCAAGAAAAATTTGCTTAGTTTTAGTTTTTTCACAATTTTTTTCTGATTTTGGGGGGGAGAGGGGGTTTGTTAGTTTCATGTATTTGTTTTAATAGGGAAATTTTAGTGCACATTACATTGACAACATGCATTAACCAATGAATTAAGGCTAGTCAGTCAACACATGTTAAATCAGTATCTCCAGGAACAAGCAGGAATAAGTCCTCACATATGGGTACGTCGGTACCAACGGAGCCTGAGCGGGAAAGCTCCCCAGCTTCCCAGAAGGAAGCTTTTGGGGCCTCCCACTGCACATGTGCGCTGCCTTCCCGCCTTCCTGACCAGCTCTCCTCAGTTTCTCTTTTTCCGCGGAGCCAGCAGGTCGTGTTCCTGTCACCGCTGAAGAAATTCTTATTTTAGTTTGTTTCTTTAGACCGCGTACCTGCCTTCCCCATACCGAAACCGGTACTGCCGGTCTCTCTTTTCTTTTCTTTACAAAAAAAACCCCAAAAACCTTTATTTAGCAACTTGGTGACTTCGGTTAGGCCTCAGGCCTACACAAATTCTCCTCATGGAGAAACCAGCCCCTGGTTTCAAGAAGTGTACCAAGTGTAGTGCTGTTATTTCTGTCACAGACACCCATGACTGGTGTCTTAAATGTTTGGGACCTGACCACTCCATTCCGGACTGCCCATCCTGCTCCCAGATGTCTAAACGTGGTTTGCAGAACCGGGCCAACAAATTCCATGTGCTGTTTGCTTCAGATAATCCAGCATCACAGTCATCCAGGTCTTCCTCTCCGGATGGATCTCAGGTAACCAAACCTTCTTCGGGCAGGTCCTCAAAGAGCAAATCTCCTTCAAAGTATCGAGAGGCTCTCACTTTTGAATCTGAGGATCCTGTCCCAGCCAAACAACCCCAGCGGGAAGCTCTGGCTTCCAAAGCACCATCTATGGGGTTACAGGTAGACATCGATGGCATGGCCTCGACTGATCACCTGTTAGACTGCTCTGGGGTACCGGCCCATGCCGGTACCGACATCCAGGCAGCAGTGGCGTCTATGGGAAATACTGTCCAGATCATGCAGCAGGCCGTTCTGGCTTTCATTAAAGCTGCGACGCCCTCGATACCGCATCTAGCGGTTCCGGGTCCGGTTCCGGTACTGTCTTCCATACCGGAACCGAGACCATCATCTTCCAAACGCAGATCGGTTCCGCATGCCGGATCCGGGTTTTCACCCGATACCGATCCCATACCCGGTACGCCCGATGTCGATACCGATCGGTATGCGTATCGTGCGTTGGAAGCAAATAGAGGATTCTCTGATTCTTCTGAGGATTTTGACTCCTCTGATGACTCTGATGAGCTGTCTCTGGTTCTTCCTGAAGAGCCTTCTTCCCCAAAGAGGAGAATGTCTCCACCAGAGGATTTGTCCTTTCAAGACTTCATTATAGAAGTAGCTAAAGGACTTTCTATTACTACATCCTCTGAAAAAGAACCTAGATCAAAGAAATTGGATATTTTAGGATACCCTAAGGTTCCTAAAGAGGCAGTCACCCTGCCTATCCATGAAATCCTTCAAGAACACTTGATGGACTTATGGGAGGCTCCTCTAACGTTGTCTCCTCATTCTCGTAGGTTGGGTACCGGGTCCCTCCTTCTCCTGGTTTTCAAAAAACTCAGCTGCCTCACCATTCCATTGTGGTGAAGTCTGCGCTGAAAAAGATTAAGAGTACCAAAAGGCACTCTTCTACCCCTCCAGGGCGAGAATGTAAGACCCTAGACTCTTTTGGTAGGAAAATCTTCCAGGCTAGTATGCTTATAGCCAGGATTAATTCATACAGTCTGTATATGGGCATGTTTCTAAGGGAACTTGCCCTAAAGGTACGGCATTTTACCTCATTTACCCCTGAGGATAGAAAGGAGGAGTTCATTTCTCTGGTGAAACAGCTTCTAGATGTTTCTAAGTTCTCCAACAGAGCAGCCTTTGATTCCTTTGAAGATGCCGGTAGAGCTTCGGGCATTGCCATTGCAGCCCGACGACTTGCTTGGCTCCAGGCCTCTGACCTAGAACCCTGGGTCCTGGATGGCTTACGGAATCTGCCCTGTACAGGTGAGAACTTATTTGGTAAAGACTGGCAAATTAAAGCCACTCAAATGGACGCAGAAAATGCTACATTAGATAGACTTTCTAAGTCTACCTCTACTCCTGCCAAGAAAAAGTCTTTTAAGAGGCCTTACTACAAGAAGGCCAGATTTTCCACAAATACTGGCCAACAATCTTCTCAGCCTCGCTTTGCTGCTAAACGTCAGCAGCCTAAACAGGCAAGGTCAAAGCCTGCAGTGTCTGCCACTCCTCAGCAGGCTCAACCCCCTCAGGGGTTTTGACTTGCCCCTAGAGAACTTAACCTTTCTGGCTCTAGAACAACCAGAGCCCCTCACCATTCCCGGAAGGTTAGCTCACTTTGCTCCCAGATGGGGGCAAATTACATCAGAGCAATGGACCCTCTCTATCATCAGAGAGGGCTACAAACTTCATTTTTCCAACCTTCCTCCATATACCATGGTGAGGCACTTCAATTCTCCCCCATCTCTCCTGGCCCTGTTGGGTCAGGAAATCTCTTCTCTCCTTGCCCAAGGGGCAATAGAAGAGGTTCCTCTTCTTCAACAAGGGACAGGATTCTACTCCCCTTATTTTCTCATACCAAAGAAGACAGGGGGATTCAGACCTATCCTAGATCTGAGAGAATTGAACAAATTTCTGTACAAGGAGAAATTCAAAATGCTTTCTCTAGGCATTCTCCTTCCATACCTTCAGAGTCAGGATTGGCTTTGTTCTCTAGATCTCAAGGATGCGTACACACATATACTCATCCACCCATCCCACAGAAAATATCTAAGATTTCTGTTTCAGGGAAAACATTTCCAGTACAGAGTACTTCTCTTCGGTCTAGCCTCTGCTCCAAGAGTGTTCACCAAATGCATGGCAGTTGTTGCCGCATTTCTAAGAGGTCTGGGAATTTTTGTATTCCCATATCTGGACGACTGGCTCATCTGAGCTCCATCTCAGTCAGAGGCCCAGATTTCCCTGGACCGCACAAGGCACATTCTGCAGTATCTGGGACTGGTGATAAACCTTCCCAAGTCTCAACTTATCCCTACTCAGTCTCTGGAATTCATAGGGGCCCAGTTGGACACCACCACTGCAAGGGCCTACATACCTCAAGTCCGGGGCCAACATCTGGTGTGCTTGGCCTCCCAAGCTCAGTCCAGCAGTCACTTGACAGCCAGAGAAATGCTGCGACTTCTGGGCCACATGGCCTCCACGGTACACGTGGTGCCCTACGCTCGTCTTCATATGAGAGCAGCTCAATGGACCTTGGCCACCCAGTGGACTCAGGCATCAGGAGCGCTCTCCGACCAAATACTCACCTCAAAGCGTCTGTTTTGGTCCCTCCAATGGTGGATGTCCACCAAGAATCTGTTGTTGGGGGCCCCCTTCCAACCTTTGTTGCCCCAAGCAACCCTCACAACAGATGCCTCCCAAACAGGGTGGGGAGCCCATCTACAACACCTCTCCACTCAGGGTACTTGGTCTCCACAGGAGACCACCCTTCACATCAACCTCCTGGAACTGCGAGCAATCTTCTTTGCCCTCAAAGTCTTCCATACCCTCCTTGTCAACCTGACCGTCCTAGTTCAAACGGACAATCAGGTGGCCATGTTCTACGTAAACAAACAAGGAGGGACAGGCTCTCTGTCACTTTGCAACAAAGCTCTCAGATTATGGGCCTTCGCCAGAGATCATCAAATTCATCTTCTGGCAGTGTATCTTCCAGGGGTTCAAAACTCTTGGGCAGACAGACTCAGTCGAGTTCTGCTTCCACACGAATGGTCCTTGCATATGGACCAGATACGCAGAATCTTTCAGGAATGGGGAACCCCGGACATAGACCTCTTTGCAAGTCCGTGCAATGCCAGACTTCCCCGGTTCTGTTCCAGGACTCCGTGTCAGAGAGCTCAGGCCAACGACGCCTTTCTCCTACATTGGGGTCAGGACTTCCTATATGCCTTTCCACCCATTCCTTTGATTCCCAAGACTCTGTTAAAACTCCAGAGGGATCACGGATCGATGATCCTCATAGCTCCACGCTGGCCACGCCAAGTGTGGTTCCCTCTACTTCTGCATCTTTCCCAGGGACCCTCCCTGGACCTGGGAGCTGCGCCAGACCTTCTGTCTCAAGAGGAGGGGACTTTGTGGCACCCAAACCCCAAGTCCCTACACCTCAGAGCTTGGTTACTGAAGGCCTAAGCCTTCATGACTTCAATCTTTCTCAACCAGTGAAAGATATCCTTCATGCCTCTAGGAAACCCTCCACGAGGCGTTCCTATGCTTTCAAATGGAAACGCTTTTCCATTTGGTGTGCTCAACAGGGTCTTGACCCTCTGGCACTTCCCTTGAATTCTCTACTAGACTATCTCCTGCATCTTTCTAATGCAGGCCTTAAGACGAATTCAGTCAGAGTCCATTTAAGTGCTATTGCAGCATCCTTAAAACCTATAAATGGACAACCTGTCTCCTCTCATCCTCTTATTGCAAGGTTCATGAGAGGCCTGACTCTAACTAAGCCTCCCATCCGACCTCCTCCGGTAGCATGGGATTTGAACCTAGTTCTAGGTCAGCTTATGAAGCCACCTTTTGAACCGTTGGTTTCTACCTCCTTGAAATTTCTTTCCTGGAAGGTCCTTTTCCGTATTGCAGTCACTTCGGCTCGCCGCATCAGTGAACTACAGGCCTTAGTGGCTCATCCACCTTATACTAGGTTTCATCATGATAAGGTGGTCCTCAGGACGAATCCCCACTTTATGCCCAAAGTGGTCTCGCCTTTTCATCTTAATCAAGAGGTATATCTACCTGTCTTTTTTCCGGCTCCTCATGCATCCAGTGCAGAGAGGAACCTTCATACTCTAGATTGTAAAAGAGCTCTCGCCTTTTACCTCAACAGGACTCAGCCACATCGAAAGTCTTCCCAACTTTTTGTGGCTTTTGATCCTTCTCATTTGGGACTTCCAGTCTCCAAACGTACACTTTCCAACTGGATTGCTAAGTGTATTTCCTTTGCTTACCAGAGTAAAAACATTTCTCTGGAAGGCCATGTCACAGCTCACAATGTGAGAGCCATGGCCACTTCTATGGCTCATCTTCACTCTGTATCCATAGATCAGATCTGTCGAGCCGCCACCTGGGTCTCGGTTCATACCTTCACAGCCCATTACTGTTTGGACAAGGACTCCCGCCGGGATGCCTTGTTTGGTCAGGCTGTCCTCAAACACCTGTTCCATACTTGAACAACTCCTGCCCACCTTCCCAGGATGGATGCCTGAGATCCATACGAAGATGGCGAACCCTTGGAAGGGGATCTCCCAGGCATCTTAGCTAGGGAGTCCCCATATGTGAGGACTTATTCCTGCTTGTTCCTGGAGATAGCACAGTTACTTACCTGTAACAGGTGATCTCTGGGAACAGCAGGAATTAGTCCTCACAACCCACCCACCTCCCCTAGGAGTTGTATCTTCTATCTATCTTCCTTTCCTCTCTCTCTATTGTCTCAGCTATAAACTCGAACTGAGGAGAGCTGGTCAGGAAGGTGGGAAGGCAGCGCGCATGTGCAGTGGGAGGCCCCAAAAGCTTCCTTCTGGGAAGCTGGGGAGCTTTCCCGCTCAGGCTCCGTCGGTACCGACGTACCCATATGTGAGGACTAATTCCTGCTGTTCCCAGAGATCACCTGTTACAGGTAAGTAACTGTGCTT
The DNA here is from genome assembly GCA_033557465.1 of Ichthyophis bannanicus. Taxonomy (NCBI): domain Eukaryota; kingdom Metazoa; phylum Chordata; class Amphibia; order Gymnophiona; family Ichthyophiidae; genus Ichthyophis; species Ichthyophis bannanicus. The sequence continues at coordinate 293,353,607 of CM066031.1, read as the reverse complement.
TACTGCACATTAAGGGGGGATATACAAAGTCATTTAAGCGGTTTGTAGATCTACAAACCACTTAAATGGTGTTCAGTGGGCTATTCAGCGACACTAACATGGTTAGCGTTGCTGAATATCTGCAGATATAGCCTCTAAGCGCCCTGACGCTACCCGGCTTGCTTTGGGGCGTTCTGGGTGCAGAGTGAAGGCAGCATTCAGGGATAACCAACTAGTGGCTGAATATCACTGCTGACCGTTTAGCCAACTCTATACAGCCAACACAGATATTCAGTGCCAGTGGCTGGATATGATCCCGGCATTAAATATCCGGGTGCAATATCCAGCAATGACAGTTGCTTTATCTTCGTTAGCCACCACCGCTGAATATCCCCCCTAAATTTTTAAGGCTGAACTAAAGGGAATGTTCACTAAAGTGCAGTAATGAATATCATGGGATAAATCCCATGCTAAGCGGTTAGCACTGGTCACGGTCAACATTACCACATGCTAAAAATGTGGCCACTTAGCATGGTATGAGATGGATACTAAACAGATCTAGGGCAAAGAGTATGTATGGAATGCACATTGCGGTCAGCACAGGCATACTTGGTGCATGCTAATGAAGCATGCTTCTGGTAGCTTGGGTGGCATTAAGTTCACCCATGTTAAGCATGCCAGCCAGTTTAGTGCGGCAGGGTCCTCCAAGCCGTGCTAACTGCATGGGAATATGCCGAGAATGCTATAAGTACATAAGAAACATAAGGACGTAAGAAATGCACTAACAATTAGTGCAGATATGCCACACCTCCCACACTAATTGTTGGCACTTAACATAAGAATGTAAGAAATGCCATACTGGTTCAGATCAAGGTCCATCAAGCCCTGTATCCTGTTTCCAACGGTGGCCAATCCTGGTCAAAAGTACCTGCCAGGTTCCCAAAAAGGCACACAGTATAAGTTGTCTCATTGTAAGTTGTGGATTTCTCGGGTCCTCTTTAATAATGGTGTATGGACCTTTCTTCCAGGAACTTGTTCAAACCTTTTTTAATCCCAGCTACACTGTGGTAACAAATTCCAGAGTTTGATTATGTGTTTTAGTGCAAAAAGATTTCCTCTTCAAGCCATTCATGAATGTAGCAAAATATGACCTTGAGAATAATCGATTTGCTGATTTAGATACAAATGACAGAGCTCCAGAAGAGTTATGGAATGACATCAAGAAGGTTGTGTTGGAAGAAAGCAATGTCTCTACAAAAGGTGAAAAAGCAAAAACAGCCAAAATGGATGACGGAAGAAACTCTGATAATTGACCAGAAACGCAGAGAAGCTAAAGCCAGAGGAGAAAGAAAGAAAGAAAATCACAGAACTCAGAGATTTCCAACGTGCAGCAAGACAGGACAATGACACATGCAAGGAAATAGAAATAGAAATTATTACAGGAAGAACAAGATCAGCTTTCCTAAAGCTATGAGAGTTAAAGAAAAAATTCCAGCCTCGAATGTTACGAGATGCTCAAGATTCTATGTTGAATGATGCTGAGATGATCAAGAAAAGGTGGAAAGAATATACAGAGTTTTTATATGATAAAGATCAAGTGGACCAACTGCCATTTCAACCTGTATCTTATGATTATTCAACAAAGACTATAACCATACCTGGAACAAGAACTACCTGAAGTACAAGCAGGGTTCAGGAAAGGGCAAGGAACGAGAGACATCATCGCAGATGTGAGATGGATCCTTGAAAAGACTACAGAATACCAAAAGGGTATCTATTTGTGCTTTATCGACTACAGCAAGGCTTTTGACTGTGTAAACCATGAGAAACTCTGGGCCACATTAAGAAGCATGGGTATACCAGAACACCTGATCGTTCTCTTGCACAATCTGTACATTGATCAAAAAGCAACAGTTCGAACAGAACAAGGAGAAACAGAATGATTTAAGCAAAGGTGTATGACAAGGCTGCATACTTTCCCCCTACCTGTTTAATTTATATGCAGAACAAATCATCAGAGAAGCAGGATTGTATGAAGATAAGAGAGGTGTGAAGATTGGTGGAAGACTCATCAACAACCTTCGCTATGCTGATGATACCACATTACTGGCTGAAAGTGAAGATGATCTGAAACATTTGCTTCTTATGATCAAGGAACACAGTCTTAAAATGCACCTTAATGTAAAGAAGACAAAGATCATGACAACTGGCAAAATCAATAAGTTCATCGTTGAAGGAGAAGAAATTGAAATCGTGGACAACTTTAACCTACTTGGATCAACTGTCAATAAAGAAACAACAAGCAGTCAAGAAATCTGATGACGCATTGTTCTTGGCAGAATGGCTATGAAAGACCTAGACAAGATTCTCAAGAGCAGAGATGTCTCTCTCCATACAAAGATTCAACTCGTTCAAGCCATGTTATTTTCAATAACATCATATGGCTGTGAAAACTGGACGATGAAAAAGATAGACAGGAAGAAAATTGATGCCTTGAATTATGGTGCTGGTGACGAATATTGCATATACCATGGACTGCCTGAAGAACAAACCAGTCAGTACTAGAGGAAATCAAACCTAAGCTTTTTTTAGAAGCTCAGATGACAAGACTTTGACTTTCATACTTTGGACACATCATGCGAAGAGAGATCATTAGAGAAAGACATCATGCTTGGCAAGATAGAATGTCAACGGAAAAAAGTAAGGCCAGCAATGAGATGGATCAATACAGTAACAGCAGCTACAGGTACCAGTCTATCAACAATGAGTCGCCTGATTGAAGACCAAACACAATTTAGGACAACTATCTAGAGGGTCGCCATGACTCGACGGCACCTAACAACAACAAAAACACTTAAATGGGTTACATTGTAGCTTCATTGCATGCCCCCTAGTCTTCCTACTTTTTGATGGCATAAACAACTGATCTACGTTTACCTGTTCCATTCCATTCATTAATTTATACATTCTATCATATCTCCCCTCAGTCGTCTCTTTTCCAAGTTGAAAAGCCCTGACATTTTAAGCCTTTCTTCAAAGGGGTAGCCTTCTATCCACATTCCCTTTACCATGTGATAAGCTGCTGAAAATTAGCACATTTTAGTAAACATGCGCTTTAATGTGCACAAATGTACACCTCTAAGAGATATTGCTTTCACAACATTGCAAGTGTTGAGCTATCTAAAGAATATATAAACTGTCAAAGGATCACTCAAATGGCAGGCATTGAACATGAATTTCATTTTTGAACATTACTGAACAGAGAAAAGATATATATTTAACCCTTTTTCCACTTATAGTTTAATCCTCTGTGGCCAAATGTTGAGAAAACAATAACCCTTTAATTTCATGAACTGTGTATAGACACAAGAATAGTATAAGGAAGTAGTACTTCACAGATGGGATTGTCTGTTAGTGGAGGTAATGGAATTCAGAAAAGCATGGGACCCGCAGAGCACAGCAATTCTTTAGTGGCGAAGAGGGGAGGATTAACCAAGAGATCAAAGAAGGCTTGTACTTCTGCAGCAAGTAGGAAAAATAGGCAAACTAGATTGACCTCCAAACCTATCTGCAGTCATATTTTGGGCTCCTGTGCTCTTGCTGTAATGTATTAAGCTTTTAAGTCTATAGATCCTGCAGGACCTTGGACTGAAGGTTATCTCATTGCCTTGCTGTGGGACTGTAAATAAACTATGAGAAGTATACAAGAGGGTTTGGAAAGAGACAAAGCCTAATAGTTGTAATGTTTGCTCAGCTAATGTTCGGCCTTTTTGCAAAGAGATTTCAAATCTTGTTTGGTCTCTTATGTAAACTCTGAGAAAACAATTGAATCCAGGTTTTTTTTTTAACATGTACAGTAACATTTTGTGATTATGTTTCAAGTTCAATAACGCATGACTGATTTTCTAACGCATTATATCTAAATTGTGACATTCTTACTGTAATTGCTGTCTCCTGAGTCATTACCTGACTAATGGTGACGTATAATTGATATTACAAGTATATACATACATAAATGTAATCCTACAGGCTAAAACAAGTGTGTCAGATTGAGGGCAGTTATAAGCTACTTACAGACCCAGACCTCCAGATTTTTATTTACAGTAATATATAAAAGAAATGTAAGACCTGGCTTAGATGTTGCAAGCACATTACATACAACTTAGGTTATAGCTCAGCACTCAGTTGAGGTTTAAGGCTTCTTAGGTTCATAGTTTGGTTTAAAATTTAGTTACACAGTAAATTTAGTACTTCATAGTTACTGAGAAATTTGAAGTTTCGCAATTGAAAGAGGCATGTTAATTAAAGATTAACGTGCATTAAAGAAAAGATGGGGCTATGGCGGCTCTTAATGCATGTTAACTTTCATTAATGTGTGTTAACCTTTTTGTAAACATGTCCCAAAGACTTCATTGAGAAAATGAATGCTCTACATCCACGTCAATCTGGTTGTAGGTAGTACTTAGTACTAAGACCATTATCGCAGCTCATCTGAATGAAATTCATAGTCATCTAGAATCAGGCCAAGTAGCTATAGTAGTGCCGTTAGATCTTTCCTAATCCTTTCTCCTGAGAGACCATCAGCTTCTCAATTCCTCTCTTGAAGATTTGGGTTTAGGGGGTACTGTTTTACACTGGTTTCATTCTTTTCTCATCACTTTTAGCTCCTCTTCTAACTGCTTTGAACCCCCTACATTATAGTGTCCTCCAAGGTCCACTCCTCTCATCTCTTCTAAAGGCAGTACATCAAGATAATATGCCTAAACCTATATTATTTAACATTTCTATTAATCCACTGGCTACATTGATAGAGGAACACAGGATCTGTGTTTATTATGCAGATGACATACAGCTTGTTACATATACCGATGCAAACACCCCGAGACCTAAATTCAGTTCCTGCTTAGATGCAGTAAGTCAGAACCGCGACCATCACCAGGCTCCGCCGATCGGGGTTGAGCACCTGAGCGGGCCGGCAAGCCCTCCCGCTCAGGAACTCCAGCCCAATCGGGGCTGTGGGAGGAGGAGAAATCAACTTCAAAAGAACGCCACCGCAGGCGGGAAAAGAGACAGAACCGCGACCATCACCAGGCTCCTCCGATCGGAGTCTAGCACCTGAGTGGGCCGGCAAGGCTCAGGGACTCCAGCCCAATTGGGGCTGTGGGAGGAGGAGAACTCAACTTCAAAAGAGCGCTGCCGCCAAGCGGGCCCGCGCTGGGCATGTCTGTGCCTGAGGGCCTCGCCAGAGGGCCCTTTGGTATGGCCCTTAGGCACGGACCAAGCAGCAGCCAAAGAGCTGTGTTTCAAGCCATCATTGAAGTTAAATTTGCTGCCATACCCTGCCTAGACAATCCACTGATGGTAAGTTAAGTCTACTGCCGTTCCCTTCCTGGACAATCCATTGCTTGCATAACTAATGCTGTTATCTTGCCTGGACAATCTATTGCTTGCATAAATTAATGCTGTTAATACTGATACCTTGCCTGGACAAACAACTGCTTGTAGATTAATTGCATAGAGTTCCTCGGACAGACCAGCCAAGAACCTGGCAATTTCCTTCACCAGGTTTCTCAGGTACATGCCCATGTACAGCTGGTAGGCCTGGATGCGGCCGATGAGCATCGAGCCCTGGTAACACTTTCTGCCGAGGGTGTCCAAAGTATGTGCTTCCCTGCCAGGAGGCACCGAGGAGTGCATCTTCTGACTTTTCAGTCGACGCATGACTGACTCCACAACCATGGAGTTATTCAGCAGCTGTGATTTCTGGAAGCCTGGGCTCCGGCGGACTCCATACATTGAATCGAGCCGCTTGCTCACCACAAGCACCGATGCCGGTGTCTCCCACATATGGAGCATTAGTTGTTCCAGGATGGGAGGGATGGGCATTGTCAGAGATTCCCTTGGAGGGGCCTCATACTGGAGGATTTCTAGCTTCTCCGCCCGAGGGTTCTCCTCTGATTCCATCAGGAACACTAGGGCTTTAGACATGTCCCTGACAAAGTCAAGGAATGTTATGTCCTCTGGCAGAGACTGCCAACGGGGCTCTGAGAGTCCAAGGGGATGTCGCGATGGCAACGGGTGCCGGCGACTCCTCGTCCTCCATCTCCCACTCGAAGTAGTCCATTGAGGACTCAATGGAAAGCTGATCCGTGGGCCCTGGGGCTGATCCCGGGCCACGGCCCTCAGAGACCCTGAGGCTGGCACTGAGCACACTGGCTGGGGATGATCATGGCCCCATCGTGTTGGAACTGGATCGAGATCTTGGTCGAGAATTGACTCGAGGCTGAAGAGTCTCAAGGATCGGCTCTGCCTCCAGGGACATCTTCGACATCGAAGGCCCAGTAGTCGGGGCGGATGAACTGGTCGTGCCGGAAAACAGCACCTGCTGCTGGTCCATGAAGACAGACAAACTGCGCTCCAGGGCCGCCATTATGTACTCCAGGCCAGAAGGCTCTGCAGCCACTGGCGCGGGCATCAAAGGAATCGAGTCCGATGCCGGTTCCCCCAAAAGGGAATCCTCGACGAAGATGGTGTCTGGCAATCGAGGCTGGTCCGAGGTCATGTTCTTTTGGGGGACCTTCGCAAATGTCTCGGACTGCAGGATGTGGCTCAGGGCACACCTGGCCTCTCAGATCCATCCAGGGATGCTGCCTTCAAGGTCCTTCTTCTTGGGTTCCCTTGAGGGAGACTCCCTCTCCGAAGAACCACAGCGGCACCGCTCGGGTTCTGCAGAGTGACCCCGGGATGCCGTGGCTTCAGATGAGGCCCTGGCCTTTGGAGGTACCTGGGACTTGGTGGAAGAGTACCAGTGCAGTACTGGAGGCGAGTATGAAATTCAGGCTGAAAAATCAACTTTTTCCAGGGACAAGCCAGACAGACGTCTGAAGGGCTTCGCGGATAAAAGGAGACTGAGCAAGATGGCACCCTTGGGCGGGAAGGGGACCACACATGCGTGGTAGCATCTCCCAAAGACTTTCTTTGAAAGCTGGGGGATGCTTCCGTTAGGGCTCCGTCAGTGCCGATGTCACCCATAAGTGAGGACTGATTCCTGCTGTCCCAGGAGAACACCTGTTACAGGAGAGTAACTATGCTTTTCCTGTTATGTATGTTTCATTGTATAGGAACACCAATTAGCCAGCAAAAGACATGACCCACTCTCCCTGGTCTCAATCCATGAAGATGCAGAATGACACAAATTCAACTGGAATACAACCAAAATCATAGCACGAGCATAAATGAAAAGAGAGAATTTCTGGAAGCCTAGTTTTCCACCACAGGTGGCCACCTAGTCTGCCTAGTGGCCGGGCCAGCCCTGCTGACCCCAGAAGTTTGTACTACTGCTACTGGGTAATACATGGCATAGCAGGAAGCAGTTGTTTTTTCAGTCAGACCTGGCCGATTCAGAAAGTTTCATGTCAGATAAACTTTGGCGTATTATAATAAAAATGTAAATAACAAAAAAAGATTGGATTAACCAAAGATGTACCTAGAAGTATTGTTTGCAATGCAAAAGCACCAATAAACAATTAAATTTACAGTTTATAAACTCCTAGAATTAGAAGCCAGATGCTGAGAAAGAAGGGACCATTTTGCTTGATGAACTGAGTGAAATAGTATATCCCGGGCAGAGAACTGCATTCAGGTTAAAGGCATTTGTTGCATGTTCCCGTGGTTCAGTTCACGAGGTTGACTCATTTTGGCATCTGAGATTTCTTTATGGCAGAACCTTAATTTTGGAATCATGTCCCATTAGTTCTTAGGCGGCAGCAGCAAAACATTTTGACCTTTAGGAAAAAGGTCAAGGCCTTTTTATTCCCTGACACCGATTGAATGTTGGTCTCTGGGGGTGGCTGGAGCAGGTGGGCATGAAATTCAAAAAACTGTAATAATGTGCAAAACTATTAGGCTTTGGAAAGTGTCAGCTCATCTGGAAGTGTGCAGCAATTTGGTAATTAAATATTTTTAATGTTTGCTTGTCATTGATTATATTTTATATGTGGTGCAAACATATACCTTTTGTAAACCACCTCAGACATTCTGTGAAGACCTCCTCATGAGAGTATCACATATGAAATAAGGTTGACACCCCTATTCTGTCACCACTGCTTCATAAGGGTTTATCTAAATAATAGATCTGCTTGTAACCCTAGAATGTAAATGTTCCGTTTCAGTCAAACCTTTATGCTCTCAGTAAGTTTGGGAGGAGCAAATGTTACTTTGTTTATGTCCCCAACCAGTGTATGGATTCATGGTAGTCCAGCTAAAGCTGCTTGAGCTTATGAAAACAGTCAAAACCCCGAGCTAAGGCTAACCCAGTGGCTCAAGTGGCAAGATCCCCAGCTCAAGTCCTGAGTCCAGACTTCAACTCTCTGGTTTGGCTGAGGTTAGAGATGTAGAGGCAGGACCATACCAAGCCAAAAATGCAACCTGAACGACTTATGAACCTGGTGCCCATCCAGCCATGTACAGGAACTCACTCTTGTCAGGAAAACCAGTGATGATATCAACACCCATTTCATAAGAACATAAGAAATGCCATACTGGGTCAGACCAAGGTCCATCAAGCCCAGTATCCTATTTCTAATACTGACCAATCCAGGTCACAAGTACCTGGCAGCTTGCCAAAAAGGTACACACATTCCACAATGCTTATCCTGGGGTAGGTAATGGATTTCCCAGGTCCTCTTTAATGATGGTTTATGGACCTTTCCTCTAGGAACTTGTCCAAACCTTTTTAAACTCACCTACCACTAACAGATTTTACTACTTCCTCTGTAACGAATTCCAGAGTTTTTTTTTTGCAAACTTTATTTTAATCATCACCAACATATACAAAAAACAAGGCACACGGTATCTCCGAGGAGGTGGGCTCTCATCCCCCCCGGGAACAGAAAGGAGATGATTACAGTTTTTACGGTAAGTAAAATAGGCTCCGTCCCCATCCCCTCCCCCCCCCTCAATTCCCCTCTAATCCCCTCCCCATCCCAACCCCACCCCCTCCCCCCCATACCGTCATCTACTCGCTATAGCCGCTCACCCCCTAGTGGCCAATATGCAGCAGCTCATTACGGCACCTGGGCCCCAAGGTGTCTATGTACGAGCTCCAGACCAACAGGAAGGAAGTCCAATGCTTGACACTGCCCCGTGCTCTCCATCGCTCCATCAACATAAGTTGGTGAAAACTATTACGCCATTCCATAAACGTAGGGGAACGCTGTTCTCGCCAGAGGCGTAAAATAGGGCCCTTACCCACCAGACAGGCCTTCCGCATTAGCAGACGATCAGTACGCCAGGCAGGGTAGGGAGGCTCCATCCTATCCAGTACCACAAAAACACCCGTCCAACGCAGGCGTTGTTGCAGCAAGCCACCAACATACGCCCCGATGCGCTTCCAATATTGCTGGACACGCGGGCACGTCCACCACATGTGCAACAAGTTAGCTAGAGGGGCTCGGCAGCGTGGGCAGCAGCCCACCTCCGTCAAGTGGCTACGTAGGGCTCTGCGGGGAGAGAAATAGGCTCTGGTAATGCATTTGAATTGCACCTCGCGCCACCGCGCCCCTTCCACCACCCCAGCAATCCGACACAAAGCGGTGTGGACGGTGTTAGGGAAAACCTCCCTCCCCAGTTCCGCCCCCCACGCCTCCTCCACCCCCCTATAATCTACCGGTGGGCGGACCCCAGTCAGGCGAGCCCGCAGACTCGCTATCGACGGGGGATCATCCTCCCCCAAAGCAAAAAAACCCAGCAACTGCTCGGATCTCTCCGAGGCCAGCGCCTCATTAGGCAGAGAAGCAATGTAGTGAGAGACCTGCAGGAACGTAAAAGTATGTTGTGCAGTCAAGTCGTACTCCTGAGATAGGGCCTGAAAAGTTTTACAGCGCCCCGTGGCATCGACCAAATGCCCTAGGGATCTTATACCTCTTCTCCACCAGTCCCAAAACCCCCGCGTCCCAGAGCCTGGCTTGAAGTGAACATTACCCTGTAAAGGAAGCCAACGGGAAACCGTCCAAGGCGTCCGCCATCGGGAATTTAGATACCGCCAGGTCCGCTGGGCCGAGCTGAACAAAACGCAGCGCCCTAAGCGGCTCGGCAGGTCTCTGGGCAATGTGTGTAAGGCTCCCAGCAAGGAGAGTGGGGCCACCAGAGCTTCCTCCAGGGAGGTGGGCGTATAGGTCTCCGTCCCCCCCAGCCAGTCCCCCAGGTGGCGAGCCTGACACGCCAACGCATACATGCCCAGATCCGGGAACCCCATCCCCCCCTCCCGCCACTTCCCCATTAGCCGCCCCAGAGGGATACGGGCCCGAGCACCACGCCAGAGGAAGAGCCGCAGCTCTCTCTCCAGTCGACGCAGGTCGCCTCGGTACAACCACACCGGTAAGGTTTGGAGCCAATACAGCAAGCGAGGTAGAATTACCATCTTTACCGCCGCCACCCGACCTGACAAGGAAAGCGGCAAGGGGCCCCATGCCAATAACTGAGAGCGCAGTCGTGTCATCATCCAGTCCAAGTTGCAGCGGTAGAGGTCTTGCGGCCGCCGAGTCAATCGTATACCCAAATAAGTAAAATAGGAGGTGGCCCACTTAAGGGGGAACCGACCCACCCAATTTGGTTGCAAAGTCCCGGAAACATCCAAGGCCTCCGACTTCTCGCTGTTGATCCGCAAGCCGGCAAATAGACCATAAGTCTGAAATTCCTGTAGCAGAGACGGTAAGGATTCCTCCGGAGAGACAAGATGCACCAAGAGGTCGTCCGCAAAGGCCGACAACTTGAACGTATGAGACCCGATCTGCACTCCCCGAATCGTCGGCGACGCCTCCACCGCCCGAATTAATGGATCCAGGGAGAGGATAAACAATAGAGGCGATAGAGGGCAACCCTGTCTCGTACCACGCTCCAGCGGAAAGGCCGCTGATAGCACCCCGTTACAGAATATTCCCGCTGTGGGGGCAGCATAGAGACAGTCGATCATTGCACAAAAAGGAGCACCGAGGCCATAACACGGCAGCAAAGTTCTGAGATAGCTCCATGAGACCCGGTCAAAAGCCTTATCCGCGTCGAAACTTACTAGCAGAGAGGGCAGTTGCTGGGCATGGACCCATTCCAGTGAGGCCAAGATTTTGCGCATATTTCGGACGATATACCGACCCTTCACAAAGCCGATCTGGGAACTATGGACCAAAGCAGCCAAAAACCCCGACAATCTGCCCGCCAACACTTTGGCAAAAATCTTGACGTCAAAGTTTAACAGAGAGATCGGACGGTAGGAGGCAGGCAACTCGGGGTCCTTACCCGGCTTAGGGATCAGCGTGATATGCGCGTGGTTCGCTCCCCATCTAAAACCGCCCTGTTCCACCCGTTGTGCATAAACCGCCGTTAGGGCCGGGCTAACGTAGCCCTGAAGCAGTTTATAAAACTCGGCCCCCAAACCGTCCGGCCCTGGTGACTTAAAACAACTTGCCGCCTGGATTACCGATTCCACTTCGGCGGCGGTGACTGGTTGGCCCAGGGAAAGGCTTTGCTCTACCGTAAGTGAGGGCAGCTTCAACTTCCGAAGATAATCCGAAACAGCCAAAGGGGAGCTGTCCTCCGCTGCGTATAATTTTTGAAAGAATCCCCGAAAGACCTGACCTATCTCCCGGCTGTCCCGTTGCAACACCCCATGCTACGAATTCCAGAGTTTATTATGCATTGAGTGAAAAATTATTTTCTTTTATTAGACATACATGGGCTACATTGTAGCTTCATTGAGCGCCCCCTAGTCTTTCTAATTTTTGAAGGAACAAACAACTGATCTACATTTACCTGTTCAATTCCGTTCATTAATTTATAGATCTCTATCATATCTCCCCTCAGCCGTCTGTTTTCCTAGTTGAACAGCCCTAACCTTTTAAGCCTCTCCTTATAGGGGTATCCTTCCATCCCCCTTTACCATTTTTGTTGCTTTTCTCTGTATCTTTTCTAATTCTGCTATATATGATTTTGTGTCATCTGCAAATTTGATAACCTCACTCATTATTCCCTTTTCCAGGTCATTTATGAATATGTCAAAAAGCAGCGGACCCAGCACAGATCCCTAGGGTACTCTACTATTCACCTTTCTCCATTGAGAAAATTAGCCATTTAGCCCTACTTTCTGCTTTCTATCTTTTAACCAGTTCCTGATCCACAATTGTACGCTGCTTCCTATCCCAGGACTTTTTAATTTCACCAAGAGTTTCTCATGAGAAATTCACCATTTAAACAACAAAAATTGTATACAGAAATGGCACGCCAGAAGGCCGCGATAATCCTGATTCAGGAAACACATTTGACGAGAGCGACAGAGTACCTTGTTAAACGCAGGGGATATGGAGTGTGTATCCATGCTTCTAATACAATGGAAAAGAAAAAAGGTGGGGTTGCTATCTTGATAGATGCTAAGTTAAAGATACAAATACACTCGGTGGTGCGAGACAAAGGGGGGAGATATGTGTTACTACGTTTAAAAGTGGGAAATGAATGGTATTGCATAATGAATATCTATGCGCCAACGGGGGCGCAAGGTGAATTTTGGACAAAACTGAATGAGGAGGTGGGGAAACTAGGGGAGGGTATTCTCATTTGTGGAGGTGACTTCAATTTAACATGGAATCCGGCTATAGATGCCATGGGGAAACGGGAGGGAAAGAGGGGTAGATATCGTAGCTTCATAACGCAGCATTGCTTGATAGACGCTTGGAGATTTCAACATCCCGGAAGAGACAATTTTCATATTTTTTGCCAGTACATGGCTCATACGCTAGAATAGATGCTATTTGGGTATCGAAGGAGGTGGGGGGTAGGATTAAGGAGGCAGAGATGGACTCGATTACCTGTGGAGATCAGTTTGCATTTGGAGGGGGAGGGGAAAGGCATACAATTTTGGAGGCTTAATGAATCATTACTAGAAGATGGGAGGGTAAGAGCGGATATTGAGAGAGAAACAAGGGAATATTTCAAGTGGAACGATAATGAAGAGGTAGCATGGGGAGGAGTGTGGGATGGATATAAGGCAGTAATGAGAGGGATTTTAGTAAAGTGGGGGGTGCGAAAGAAGAAGGAAAGGGAGAGAAGAGAGAGGGAATTGAGAGAAAGATTGGTGGACTTGGAAGAGCGTGATGTGCTCGGGAAAGGTGGTGTATATAGAGGCCAGGTGTTGGCAGTAAGAGCACAGATAAATGCAATACAGGCGGAAAAGATAAGGCATCAGATGCAGCTTTTGATGCAAGACATTTTTGAGGGGGGCAACAAAGCTGGGAGATATATGGTGCTGAAATTGAAGCAGAGGAAATTGCGCTCGCATATAATGAAAGTTCGAAATCAGAGGGGGGAGTTAGTAAATAAGGATGGGGAGATTAGGGAAGCTTTTAGGGGATACTAACAAGGGTTATCTCCAGGAACAAGCAGGAATGAGTCTTCACATATGGGTACGTCGGTACTGACAGAGCCTGCGCGGGAACGCTCCCCAGCTTCCCAAAAAGGAAAGCTTTTGGGAGCATCCCACAGCGCCTGCACGCTGCCTTCCCGCCTTTCCTAACCAACTCTCCTCAGTTCTTCTTTGCCGCGGAGCCAGCAGGTCGAGCCCTGTCACCGCTGAAGAAGTTCTTTATTTTATTTCTTTGGTCGCGTGTCTGCCTTCCCCGACTCCGGACCGGTACCGCCGGTCTTTTCTTTCTCTTTCTTTAAAAAAAAAAAAATAAATCAATATTTTTTCCTCATTTGGTGTACTTTTCTTCTTAAGGCCTCAGGGCCCACAAGAAAATTTCCCTCATGGAAAAACCAACCTCCAGGTTCAAAAAATGCACTAAGTGTAGCGGTACTATTTCTGTTACAGATATCCATGAATGGTGTCTTAAATGTTTGGGTCCTGAACACTCCATTCCGCATTGTCCGTCCTGCTCCCTAATGTCTAAACGGGGATTACAGAACCGAACAGCTAAGCTCCATGTCCTGTTTCCCGCTGAGGCACCGGCAGTAGCATCGACATCTTCCAGGTCTTCTTCTCCTGAAGGATCTCAGGTAACCAAACATAAACCTAGCAGGTCCTCGAAGGGTAGATCTCCCTCTAAGCATCGAGATGCCTCCGGGCTTGCCCTCGAGGATCCTGCACCAGCCAAACAACCCCGGCGGGAAGCTCCGGCTTCCAAAGCTCCTCCTATGGGGTTACAGGTTGACATCGATGGCACGGCCTCGACCGATCACCTGTTAGAATGCTCTGGGGTACCGGCACAATCTACCGGTACCGACCTCCAGGCATTCATGGCGTCGATGGATCAGAATGTTCTGTCCATGCAGCAGGCTATTTCAGCCTTCATTCAAGCTGCGACGCCGGCGGTACCGCAACGAGCTCCGTTGTCGGTATCGGCTCCGGTACCAGTGCCGATGCCGGTACCGACGACATCGACCAGGATACCGACTGCTGCGGTTCCTTGTCCAGGGCTACTTCTCGGTACCGATCCGGTACCGGGGACGCCCGATGTCGATACCGCTCGATACGCGTATCGAGCGTTAGAAGAGCACCCTAACAGGTATACTTCGATTCCTCTGATTCTGATACATCAGATGAGTCTCCTGAAGTATCCATAGCCCTTCCTGAGGAGACTTCTTCTCCATAAAGAAGAATGTCTCCTCCAGAGGACTTGTCCTTTCAAGACTTCATAAGAGAAGTAGCTAAAGGACTCTCTATTTCAGTAACCTCTGAATCAGAGCCTAGAGCAAAAAAATTAGTTATTTTAGGATACTCTAGGGCTCCTAAAGAGGCAGTCACCATACCAATTCATGAGATTCTTCATGAACACATGATTGATTTATGGGAGACTTCTCTCACTCTCTCTCCTCATTCTCGCAGGTTGGACACTATGTATCGTGTCCCTCCTTGTCCTGGATTCCAGAAAACTCAGCTTCCTCACCATTCCATTGTGGTTCAGTCAGCTATGAAGAGGATAAAGAGTACAAAGAGACACTCTTCTGCTCCTCCAGGAAGAGAATGCAGGACCTTGGATGCTTTTGGTAGGAAAATCTTCCAGGCCAGTATGCTTATTGCCAGAATCAACTCATATAGCCTTCATATGGGTATGTTTCTGAAAGAAGTGGCAGAAAAGCTGCACACTTACCTCCCTTTTATTCCAGAAGATAAAAGAGAAGAATTTCGCATGTGGCTTAAGCATACTCAGGACATCTCCAAGTTTTCAAACAGGGCAGCCTTTGACTCCTTTGAAGGTGCCAGAAGAGCCTCAGGCATTGCCATAGCTGCTCGCAGAATTGCTTGGCTCCAGGCTTCTGATTTAGAACCCTGGGTTCAAGATGGCTTAGGAAATCTGCCCTGTACAGGTGAAAATCTGTTTGGCAAAGAGTGGCAAATTAAAGCCACTCAAATGGATGCAGAGAATTCTGCTCTGGATAGACTTTCAAGGTCTACCTCCATTCCTGCCAAGAAAAAGACTTTTAAAAAGTCTTTTTTCAAAAAGGGCAGGTTTCCTTCCACTTCTGGCCAGCAATCTTCTACAGGTCGCTTTACCGCTAAGCGTCAGCAACCTAAGCAGGCCAGGCCTAAGTCTACAGGGGCTGCTGTAACCCAGCAGTCCCAACCCCCTCAGGGTTTTTGACTTGATGCTAGAGAACTTAGTCTTTCTGGCTTTAACACAGCCAGAACCTCTCACCATTCCAGGAAGGTTAGCTCATTTTGCTCCCAGATGGGAGCAAATCACATCAGAGCAGTGGACCCTCTCCATCATAAGAGAGGGCTACAAACTTCATTTCTCAGACCTTCCTCCCCACACCATGGTGAGACACTTCAATTCTCCCACATCTCTTCTCGACCTGTTAGGTCAGGAGATAACTACCCTTCTTGCCCAAGGGGCAATAGAAGAAGTTCCTCTTGTTCAACAAGGGTCAGGGTTCTACTCCCCCTATTTTCTCATTCCAAAGAAGACAGGGGGATACAGACCCATTCTAGATCTCAGAGAATTGAACAAATTTCTATGCAAGGAGAAGTTCAAGATGCTTTCTCTGGGCACTCTCCTTCCATACCTTCAAAGTCAGGATTGGCTTTGTTCTCTAGATCTCAAGGATGCGTACACACATGTACTCATCCATCCAACTCACAGAAAATTCCTACGTTTTCTTTTCCAGGGAAAACATTACCAATACAGAGTCCTTCCTTTTGGTCTGACCTCTGCTCCGAGAGTGTTCACCAAATGCATGGCAATAGTTGCTGCATTTCTACGCACTCTGGGAATATTTGTCTTCCCATATCTGGACGACTGGCTCATCCGAGCTCCATCTCAATCAGAGGCCCAGATTTCCCTGGACCGCACAAGGCACATTCTGCAGTATCTGGGACTGGTAGTAAACCTCCCAAAGTCCCAGCTCATCCCTACTCAGTCCCTGGAATTCATAGGGTCCTGGTTGGATACCACCACTGCAAGGGCCTACCTTCCTCAGGCCCGTTGCCAACGTCTAGTGCAGCTAGTCTCCCAGATTCAGTCAAAGAGCCTCTTAACTGCCAGGGAGATGCTACAACTGCTAGGCCACATGGCTTCCACAGTACATGTGGTACCCTATGCTCGCCTACACATGAGAGCAGCTCAATGGACTTTGTCCACCCAGTGGACTCAAGCTTCAGGAGCTCTCTCAGACCAAATAGCAACCTCCAAACGTCTCTTTTGGTCTCTCCAATGGTGGATGTCCACTCAAAATCTGTTGCTGGGGTCCCCCTTCCAACAGTTGTTGCCCCAAGCAACCCTCACAACAGATGCCTCTCAAACAGGTTGGGGAGCTCATCTACAAGACCTCTCCACCCAAGGCACTTGGTCCCCACAGGAGACCTCTCTTCATATCAAACACTTGGAGCTTCGAGCAGTGTTTCTAGCTCTCAAGGTCTTTCATACCCTCCTCAGCTACAAGACAGTCCTTATTCATACGGACAATCAGGTAGCCATGTTTTACATAAACAAGCAAGGAGGAACTGGCTCTGTCACTTTGCAACAAAGCTCTAAGATTATGGGCCTTCGCCAGAGAGCATCAAATCCATCTCCTGGCAGTATATCTCCCAGGAATCCAAAACTCTTGGGCAGACAGACTCAGTTGAGTTCTGCTTCCACACGAATGGTCCCTGCACATGGATCAGGTACTCAGAATCTTTCAAGAATGGGGAACCCCGGACATAGACCTCTTTGCAAGTCCGTGGAATGCCAAACTTCCCCGGTTCTGTTCCAGAATTCCGTGTCAGGGGGTTCAGGCCAAGGATGCCTTCCTCCTTCATTGGGGTTGGGGCTTCCTGTATGCCTTTCCACCCATTCCCTTGATTCCCAAGACTCTGTTCAAACTCCAGAGGGATCAAGGATCTATGATCCTCATAGCTCCACGCTGGCCACGCCAAGTGTGGTACCCTCTACTTCTGCATCTCTCCCAAGCCCCCTCCCTGGATTTGGGAGCTGCTCCAGACCTTCTGTCTCAAGAGGAAGGGACTTTGTGGCACCCAAACCCCAAGTCCCTTCACCTCAGAGCTTGGTTACTGAAGGCCTAGACCTTCAAGACTTGAATCTTTCTCAGCAGGTGAAGGATATCCTCCATGCTTCCAGGAAACCTTCCACCAGGCGTTCCTATGCTTTTAAGTGGAAAAGATTTTCCATTTGGTGTGCTGAAAAGGGTCTTGACCCTCTAGCACTACCTTTAACTTCTTTGTTAGACTATCTCCTGCATCTCTCCAATGCAGGACTTAAAACAAATTCAGTAAGAGTCCATTTGAGTGCTATTGCAGCATCCCTTAAGCCCATCAATGGACAACCTATCTCCTCTCATCCTCTTATTTCAAGATTCATGAGAGGCCTAACTTTAACTAAACCTCCCATTAGGCCTCCTCCGGTGGCATGGGACTTAAATTTGGTTCTTGGTCAGCTTATGAAGCCACCTTTTGAACCCTTAGCCACTACCTCCTTGAAATTTCTTTCCTGGAAGGTTATTTTCCTCATTGCAGTCACTTCTGCTCGCCGCATCAGTGAACTGCAGGCCTTAGTGGCTAATCCACCTTATACAAGGTTCCATCATGACAAGGTAGTCCTTAGGACAAATCCACACTTTATGCCTAAAGTGGTCTCACCTTTTCATCTTAATCAGGAGGTATATCTACCTGTCTTTTTTCCAGCTCCTCATGCATCCAGTGCAGAGAGGAATCTTCATACTCTGGATTGTAAAAGAGCTCTTGCTTTTTGCTTACATAGGACACAGCAACATAGAAAGTCTTCCCAGCTTTTTGTTGCTTTTGATCCTTCTCATTTGGGACTTCCAGTCTCTAAGAGAACACTGTCCAATTGGATTGCTCAGTATATTTCTTTCGCCTACCAGAGTAAGAACCTTTCTCTGGAGAGCCATGTCACAGCTCATAATGTGAGGGCCATGGCCACCTCTATGGCTCATCTGAATTCTGTGTCCATCGACCAGATCTGTCGAGCAGCCACCTGGGCCTCTGTTCATACCTTCACAGCCCATTACTGCTTGGACAAGGATTCCCGCCGGGATGCCTTGTTTGGTCAGGCTGTCCTCAGACACCTGTTCCATTCTTAAACAACTCCTGCCCTCCTTCCCTGGATGGATGCCTGAGATCCATAGGAGGACGCAGACCCCTTTCAGGGTCTCATATCCTTGGGGATCTCCCAGGCATCTCAGCTAGGGAGTCCCCATATTTGAAGACTCATTCCTGCTTGTTCCTGGAGATAGCACAGTTACTTACCTGTAACAGGTGATCTCTGGGAACAGTAGGAATAAGTCTTCACAACCCATCCACCTGCCCTAGGAGTTGTATCTCTTTTCTATCTTTCCTTTCCTCTCTCTCTCTATTGTCTCAGCTTTAAACTCGAACTGAGAAGAGTTGGTTAGGAAAGGCGGGAAGGCAGCGCGCAAGCGCTGTGGGATGCTCCCAAAAGCTTTCCTTTTTGGGAAGCTGGGGAGCGTTCCCGCGCAGGCTGCGCCGGTACCGACGTACCCATATGTGAAGACTTATTCCTGCTGTTCCCAGAGATCACCTGTTACAGGTAAGTAACTGTGCTATATCAAGCAAGGGTCGCGCCACAGGGGGAGAGAGTACAAAGTTATCTTGATTCCCTAGAACTGCCTAAACTAGCTGAAGGGGAACAAGAAGAGTTAAATAAGGCCATAAGAGCTGATGAAGTGCAGAGAGTGATAAAGCAGTTGAAACTGAATAAGGTGCCGGGATTGGATGGACTAACAGTGCAATTCTATAGAGGTTTTGGAGAGCTCCTAACTGCACCATTAGTGAGGCTATTTAACCTTCCAAGGGAGGACTCGATGGGGTGGGCAGGAATAACAATAATACATGAGGGGAAAGACCCACAAGAATGCTCCTCATATAGGCCCATATCGTTGCTAAATTTAGACACTAAATTGTTAGCTAAAGTCCTAGCCACACGTTTAAATAAGATAATAGGAAAGCTGATACATCATGATCAAGTGGGATTTATGCCAGGAAGGCAAGCAGCGGACAACATTAGAAAGATACTAAATATGATATGGTCCATAGAACAGAGTGGGGAGGAGGCCCCGCTCCTGTCTCTGGATGCGGAGAAGGCCTTTGACCAGGTGGCTTGGCCATTTCTATTCCAGGTAATGGACAAAATTTGGTTGGGGGAAGAATTCGCAAAATGGGTAAAAGCCCTGTATCACAACCCGAAAGCTTGTGTTAGGGTGAATGGGGCCTATTCTGAATTTTTGAGCAGGGGAGAGGAAAGAGACAGGGATGTCCATTGTCGCCACTGTTATTTGCTATAGCATTGGAAACATTTGCGGAAAGGGTGCGAGAGCGGATGGACATCAGGGGTATTATAGTTGGGCAGAGGGAGTATAAAATATCTTTGTTTGCAGACGATATAATCTTGAGTATTGCTAGGCCACGATTATCTTCTATACCAATCTTAATGTGGGAACTGGAAGAATATGGCAGGATGCCGGGCTTTACAATAAATTGGACCAAATCAGAAATTTTAAACTTGTCAGTGAAGAGGGATGTACAGGATTTATTGCAAAAAAATACCCATTTAAATAGGCTAGAGACAAAATTAGATATTTAGGCATTCAAATAAGTAATAGGCTAGGAACCTTATACAAGCGAAATTACTTTAAGTTATTTGGGCAGATAGAGAGTTGGTTAGATGGGTGGGGGAAGGGGTACCTTTCTTGGTTTGGGCGCATAGCAACAGTTAAGATGATGTTATTACCAAGACATCTGTTCCTGTTTCAGACGCTACCGATAAGGGTTCCCTATAGGAAGTTAAAGCAGGTACAAAGACTCGTCAATAGATTCATATGGTCCAATAGAAGGCCAAGGTAATGCAGTGAGCCAAAGGAGAGGTGGGGCTAGGGGTGCCAAATTTTAGAAAATATTACAAGGCAGCACAATTGAAAATGATTTATGAGTGGCAAAGAGGAAAGCAGAAGCAGTGGGTCCAAATGGAAGAAGAGTCAAGAGGGGGAGGGGGCTTGGAAAAAAATAGTATGGAGGGGTAGCAAAGGCTCTGAAAATAAATCCCTTAACCCCATAATTGAACACAGCCTGAATGTGTGGAAACAAAATAGAAAAATATTAGTTCAAGATAAAGGGTATACACAGGGAATGACTTTGGAGGCATGTTTTGATAGGGGTCAGGAACCTGGGGTAAATATTCTACTGAGATGGGCAAAGGTGGGGCTGACACAAATTTCTCAGATAATAAGTCCGAAGGGGCTATTAGAGTTTGAGGGCCTTAGGGATTTATACGGGTTAAGGGACAGTGACTATTATACATATATACAGCTTAGTCACTTTCTAAAAACAACAGAAGGTGTGGAAAGATTTATGGGAAAAGAGGGGATGGTTCGAGGCGCTATGCTCAGGTACTCTGGGTCAAAAGGGGATTTTGTCCAAAATTTACAAAGGCTTAACGGAGAAAGGGGAGAGAAAACTGGGATATATGTTAAAATGGGAGGAGAAATTGGGGGTGAGCTGGAATGATGAAGTGTGGGACAGAATCATACAGACTGTGGCCAACATTTCTATTGCTACTCAAATAAAAGAGAATGTGTATAAGGTGCTATATCAATGGTATTGGACGCCAGTGCGCAATAAAAGAGCGGGCAAGGCGTGCAATGACCATTGTTGGAGGGGGTGCCAAGAGAGAGGGGATTGGTTACACGTGGTGGAAGTGTGCACAGATACAAACCTATTGGGCAAAGATTATTGACATGATACATGATATGACCGGATATAGATTGCAAAGGAAGCCGGGGGTATGTTTATTGCACCAATTAGAAGCTGATGTTTCCAGAAGGGAAGAGAGGGTGCTGCATCATTGTATAGTAGCAGCACGACGTGAGATAGCACAGCACTGGGTGGGGCCGGGCATCCCAACAAACTGCAGGATTTGTTAGAGTGGCTGAGGTGAGCTTGATGTCCAAACTGACAGAGCTGAGACGGGGGATAGGAGAGAGGAGCGCTGAGCAATGGATGGGAGTGTGGAAGTGGTTGGAAACACGGAGGGAGGAGGAGAGGGAGCAGAAGGAGGATGGATGGATGGCTGCATCTTAACTAATAACGTTTAGGGCGTCTGGCACAGAGCCATAGCCAATGGTGAATGAGTTCAAAGAGCTGAAAGTTATATTATAGGAAGGAGGAAAGGGAGATGAGGGGATGAATGATGAGAGAGTGGGGGGGAGGGGAGGGGGGAAGGAGGGGGAAGAACCAAGGAGAGATGTAAAGGATGGCAGTATATAGGTCGGGGAGGGGAATAGTATGCTTTAATGTGCACGTATTGGGGAGAATGTTCAATGCTCATTAATGTTTACTGTTGAGAAAAATGTGGTTTGTATTGCGTATTGAAGTGCTTAATAAAAACTTAGAATGGAAAAACAAAAAGAATTGTACAGAGCATAGGTACTATAAGCTTTCTTCTTCTCGGGGAAGAAAGACTTCTTCCCCAAAGACTTCCATCTGGAAGGGTTAGAAATCTTCGGAGAGAGTCTCTCCATGGTGAGTTGTGCATGATCCAACTCTCTGGCCTTCTCTTCCATAGGTTTGCCGAAGAGATTTTCTCCCCAGCATAGGACATCGGCCAACTTGTCCTGAACCCATTATTCTAAGTCTGAGAACTGTAGATACACCAAGCAGCAGGTACTGATGCCCACCACGGCCACCCTAGCCACAAACTCAAACCCGTCATAGGCTGCTCTTGTGATGAACTTGGAGCATTTCTTGGTCTTGCCAAGAAGGCTCTGGAAGCGCTCGAGGGTCTCCTCCAACAGTCCATTTGAGAACTCAGCAAGATCCCCCATGAGGTCTCGGAATTTTATCCCCATATATAACTGGTATGCCAACCAGCATGGAGTCCTGATAGCACTTTCTACCAAACCCGTCCAGGGTCTGTGTCTCCCGGCTGGGGGGGCACCGAGGAATGCATCTTCAAGCTCTTAATACAACCCATGGCCAATTCCACAGCCATGAAGTTGTGAGATAGTTGTGCATTTTCAAAACCAGGACCCTTACGCATTTGATACATCAAATTGAGGCAACAGCTGACCGAGGGCACCGTCAAGGGGTGTCTTCCACATGCAAAAGAGTAGTTTCTCCAGGATGGGATGGATTGGCACCATGATGGCCTCTTTAGGGGGAATGGGGTATTGGAGGATCCCTGTGTTCCTCCTCTGCCTCGATGGAAGGTCAAGGCCTCAACTCATAGAAGGCTATATCCTCCAGGGGAAACTTCTGTCATTCATACGAGGGCGAGGGATCAGAGGTGCAGTCCCGGTGATGAGCAGTCTCTGGCATTCCTTCTCGGTCTCCCAGTCAGAGTCAGAGTCCAAGAGGAACTCAGAGTATGCTGGGAATCTGAATGGTGCCAAAGGATTCCAAGGCACTCGGGGGAGAAACCCCATGCACTGAGAGCGAACTCGAGCGTCCTTCAGAACCGCTGTCAGCTTTGGAAAGAGCATGAACTTCTTAGACAGGCTGCACCTCCAATGGTCTGTCACTGTCACAGGTGACAATTCCCTTCCAGTCCCCCTCTTTCCCCACTATCCAGTCCCTTTTAGTCCAAATACCATGGCAGCCCCTCTCAGCATCCACTCCCTTCCAGTCCCATTCTCCCATCCCCTCGCATCAGCCCATTTGTACCCTAGCTCCCAGTTCTCTTCCAAGGCCAGCAGCTCTATCCTCCCCTCCCCACCATCAGCACATTTCCAGTTGAAGCCCCCCCCAATCAGCCAGCTCACTTCCAGTGCTAGTCCCCCCTCAACCCCATTACCAGTGCTAGGCTCCCCTAATCAGCCCATTACCAGTCCTAGCCTCCCTGATCAGCTCATTTCCAATGCTAGCCCCCCTCAGTCCATTACCAGTCCTATCCCCCTCAGTCCATTACCAGTCTTACCCCCCCATCAGCCCATTACCAGTCCTAGCCTCCCCTAATCAGCCCATTACTAGTCCTAACCTCCCCGATCAGCTCATTTCCAATGCTAGCCCCCCTCAGTCCATTACCAGTCCTATCCCCCTCAGACCATTACCAGTCCTACCCCCCCATCAGTCCATTACTAGTCCTAGCCTCCTCTAATCAGCCCATTTCCACTCCTAACCTCCCCGATCAGCTCATTTCCAATGCTAGCCCCCATCAGTCCATTACCAGTCCTAGCCCCCCCCTGATCCGCCCATTATAATCCTAACCCACACTGTCTCTGCCCTCTGTCCAGCATTTATCCCCTGTCTGTCCAGTATGTCCCCTGTCTCTCCCCTTTGTCCATGTCAGCCTCTCCCTCCCTCCATGTCAGCCCCCCTCTGTCCATGTCAGCCCCCTCCCTCCATCTATCCATGTCAGCCCCCCTCTATCCATGTCAGCCCCCCTCCCTCCTTGTCAGCTCCCCCTCTGTCCATGTCAGCCCCCTCCCACACTCCCTCCCTCCATGTCAGCCCCCCTCTGTCCATATCAGCCCCCTCCCCTCTCCCTATGTCTGCCTGCTACTGCTCTGTTCTTCTGCAGCCGCGGTTCCCTGTCTCTTAGAGAACCACGGCTGTGCCTGTGAAGCCATTGCGGAGCCTTTCTGTCTCTCGACGGGCTCCATGCAGCATTGTCCCACCTCCAAAGGAAGTTGTTTACCACTTCCTTTGGAGGCGGGACAATTCTGCACAGAGCCCGTCGAGAGACAGGAAGGCTCCACAACATTTTCACAGGCAGGGAGCCTAAGAGGCAGGGAGCCTAAGAGGCAGGGAGCCACGGCTGCAGAAGTAGGGAGGCAGTGAGTTTGCCACTGCCGAGAAGCAGACTCGGCAGCGGCAGCAACTTGTGCGCTTTTTTATTTTTTATTTATTTTTTTAACTTGGTGGAGTGAGGCGACCCCTGGTAAATCCTGTGGCGACCCCCGTGGGGGTCACGACCCAGAGATTGAGAACCGCTACCTTAAGGGATGTAATCTAATAGTGACACCTACTGGTGAAACTCAGGGTGCATGTGCACCAGGTTCCAGAGGAAGCTATGGTTTGTGGTCCTTGCAGTGAATAGGCAAGGTAGAGCATTATAAAAAAAAAAAGGAGAAATATCCCAGTAGCTGCAAATGAAGGCTCATGACATCAAAAGGCCTGCTGTACATCCAAACTAAAATAAAAATATCAACATAGCAGAGGCAATGAACATAAGATATGCCATACTGGATCAGACCAAGGATCCATCAAGCCCAATATCCTGTTTCCAACAGTGGCCAATCCAGGTCACATGTACCTGTCAGCTTGTCCCACGAGTAAGCAGTAGATTTCCCGGGTCCTCTTTATTAACAGTTTATGCACTTTTTCTTCAAGGACTCATCCAAACCTCTTTTAAATCCAGCTACACTAACAACTTTTGCTACATTCTCTCGTAACAAATTCCAATGTTGATTACGCATTGAGTGAAAAAATATTTTCTACAAATAGTCTTAAATGAGCTACATTGTAGTTTCATTGTGTGTCCCCTAGCCTTTCTGCTTTTTGAAGGGATAGACTATCGATCTACATTTACCCGTTCCACTCCATTTTTATAGACCTCTTTCATATCTTCCCTCAGCCATCTCTTTTCCAAGTTGAAAAGCCCTAACCTTTTAAGCCTTTCTTCATAGGGATGTGGTCCATATCCTCTTCTCTGTACCTTTTCTAATTGTACTATATCCATTTTAAGATATGGCAACCAAAATAGCATACAATATTCAAGGTGCGGTCGCACCATGGAGTGAAACAGCAGCATTATAATATCCTTCGTTTTATTCTCCATTCCTTTCTTTATGATTTCTAGCATTTTATTTGCTTTCTTGGCCACGGCTGTATACAGGGCAGAAGGGTTCAATGTATTATCCACGATGATGTGAACACAAGGAGAGCGATGCCCTCGCAGTACGTAGCAAAAGAACACAAAGATCGCGTGACGTACAGAGGTCTTAGGTGCTTTATTGGATAAAACCCCTACGTGTTTTGGGGATGCCTTCCTCAGGGGGTACACATCTTCAAGAAATATATAATAAAGAAATAATAAGAACCCAATTAAAAACAATAATATGTAAAACAAGTACAAACTTAATACTAAATAAATATAAAAAACAACTCAATATCAAAACACGGATAAAAAAAAACAACCATGAAAAAGAAAAGAGTAAAGAAACACGTTAAAATCAAATACTTAAGACATATAAATTAAGAGGGCAGCTGGTCATATCATAGTGCGTAAACCAAATATGCAGACCCAACACGGGGACACGAAACAGACATGAGGAGGAGCTAAGATTTGCCATATCTATTATCTATAGAACTAATATTCACAATAGCACACTGTGGAAAAATGTCTTGACAAAAACACCAATCACTAAAAAATAAAATTTGTAAAGAGCAAAATGGAAGTCAGTCAGAAAACAGTATTGTTGCATCAATGGCGTATACTACCAAGGGGCTTGTTTACAAAGCCGCGGTAGCGGTTTCTGATCGTTATCGGAGCCGCGGCCCCATTGATTTCAATGGGGCTGCGGCTCCGATAACGATCGGAAACCGCTACCGCGGCTTTGTAAACAAGCCCCCAAGTCTAATAAGGAGAAGTGTATATATACCCTAAATATAGCAGAATGAAAATAATAACTTTCATTTTTGAACCAAAGGCAATGGTAGGGAAGGAGAGATGTATGCATCTATCCCATATCATAGGGTTCTAAGCGACAACGGAGGGTCAGAGCCAGAAAAAAACCAAACAGAGATAAAAACAGAGGTTCCTTAAACATGTGAGTGGAGAAACTAATGGTAAAGCGATCATAATTCCTTAGCGAACAAAACAGCATAAGGCATGTAAACAATTATGTACCTTACCCTGCAAGAAGCAGAAAAACACACCGCAGTGTGACACGTGCAATACTGAAGTGAACACACCTGACCATGATACAAATTGTTTGATTACAGTCAGGCTGGCAGAAACAGCTTCAAAAAAACGGGATGGCTACCCGCAACCCCGATGTGTATTGTTTAAAAGAGCTGCAGTGTGCCGCTGCATAGAAACCGGATTGGAACAATCAAACCAAAGTAAATAGGGGTAGCCAAAGCATAATCATACTTCATACAAGCTTGACAAAATAAAAATGAAAAGTACTTCGATGGCAGAAAAAAAACTTTCGGTGACGGAAGAGAGTGAGAAAGGGAAAGATGAAAAGGGAGGGGAGGGAGAGGGGGAGGGGAGAGGTAGGGAAAGGAATGGTAAGTAAAACAACAAAAATATAAGAACAAGAACAGCAGTTCAAGGACATTAAAAAGTAAAAAGTAAACATATTCATAAATGACCTGGAAAAGGGAATAACGAATGAGGTTATCAAATTTGCTTATGACACAAAACTATTTAAAGTTGTTAAAACCCATGAGGATTGTGGAAAATTGCAAGAGGATCTTGATAAATTGGAAGACTGGGCATCAAAATCGCAGATGAAATTTAATGTGGACAAATGCAAAGTTATGCACCTAGGGAAGAACAACCCAAACTATGGTTATACGATGCACGGTTCCACATTAGAAACCACCACCCAGGAAAAAGATTTAGGCGTCATTGTGGATAACATGTTAAAACCCTCCGCCCAGTGTGCTGCAGCGGCCAAGAGAGCAAATAGAATGCTAGGTATCATAAGGAAAGGAATGGAAAATAAAACAAAAGATATTATAATGCCTCTATATCGTTCCATGGTGAGACCGCACCTTGAATATTGTGTGCAATTCTAGTGGCCGTATCTTAAAAAGGATATAGCATTATTAGAAAAGGTTTAGAGAAGAGCCACCAAAATGATAAAGGGGATGGAAGGATACCCCTATGAAGAAAGGCTAAAAAGGTTAGGGCTCTTTAACCTTGAAAAGAGACGGCTGAGGGGAGATATGATAGAAGTCCATAAATTAATGAACGGAGTGGAACAGGTAAACATAGATCAATTGTTTACAGCATCAGAATATAGAAAGACTAGGGGACATGCAATGAAGCTATAGGGTAAACTATTCAAGACAATTAAGAGGAAATATTTTTCACTCAATGTGTAACTCTGGAATATGTTACCGGAGGATGTTGTAAAAGCTGTTAGTGTAGCTGTGTTTAAAAAAAGTTTGGACAAGTTCCTGGAGGAAAGGTCCATAAACCATTATTAAAAAGGGACCCAGGATATCAATGCTTGACCCAATCCAAGCATTGTGGAACCTGTGTCTTTTGGGGAAACTGCTAGGTACGTATGACCTAGATTGCCACTGTTGGAAACAGGATACTGGGCTTGATGGACCTTGGTCTGACCCAGTATGGCATATCTTATGTTCTTAATACCTACACTGAGACTTAAAAGAATAAAATTGAACTATAGGAGGACCAACACTTAAAACAGAAATGTAGAAATAAATAAGGTGGAGAAATAAAACCTACTAGGTAAAAGCAAATGGAAAAAATAAGAACTAAAATGATTTATTTTAGACAGTTTTGAATACCACCTTATCCTTCAATCACAGTGGTCACAACACAATTGGGGGATACATTTAACATGAGGAGTGTCACCACCAGGTGGGCAGACTGCCTCCTGGCTAGCAGGCCTGCGTCTGGTGGCAAGAAATATAGTTGCACGCCTCGAGTGGTAAAGGCAAATGAGGATTTATTCCCCTCCCGGGGTCGGATCATTCAGAACAACAAAACACAAGTACTCAAAATAAATAAGCCATGGTTGCTGGCAAAAACATAAAGGAATAAACAGAACAATTTCTTCTTGCTTCAAAGTAAATTAGGCATTCAAATACAGGAGATATAGTGTTTTCTTCTCTCACACTATACAGCATTGACTAGCACAAAGATCCTATTTTATCTGATAAAATCAATGTGCAATCCATCGGGTCACCATAGCTAGAACAGTCACTGAATGCATCAATTATCATCGGTTCCTGCAAGCTCTCAGAACCTTCCTTATTAAAGTAGGCTTGCAAATTCCCCTGTGCCGTGCCGTCACAGTACTTCTTGGCAGCACTTTCTCTAGGGCTGGAATAAATGCCCTGGTATTCTTTAGCGTCTGGGAGAGAGAGAAGCCACCCCTCAGGGTTCTTATAAACTCTTCTCCTAGTATCAGGTTTTAGCCTGCGTGGCTTTCTGACTCTTAGGGCTTTCTATAATGTCCTCTTCTGACATACATACGTCTTCTGGATAATGTCTGTCTTTCACTGGAGGTATCACTTGCCCTTGGCTCAGCTCTCTCTTTGAATCCTTCTGTGGGGAGTAACAACCCTGCCCCCACCTTGGACTTCCTGCACGAGGCTGCTCAGCATTCACTCTATCAAAACTTTTATCATTCACCACTCTTAGCTTCCCACTATAATCACTCCTCAGGTCACAGCTCCCTGATACATACGGTTTTGCCTTTTGCTTCCATTCACTCTGGCTGTAACGTAGCCTTCGTGTTCCACAGGGTTTGTAATCAAGAGAACACTCACACCTGCTCTCTGCTTCTGCTAGCTGCTTCCTTCTGTAGGACTCTGGGTAGCTGCTCGTGTGAATCCTTCCTGGCTCTGGCTCTGACTCACTTCCTGGGTCAAAGTAGGAAAGCCCTCCTGCTTCCTCTCGGCCAGCTGCTTCAGGTAAATCAGCTTGTTCTAACAGCTCTCTCCGTTCTCGTTCTCTCCCTTCTTGTTCTTCATGCTGTTCTAACCCTATGTTCCCTGCACTGTCCTTATAAGGGCTGTAAGCTCTTCCCCTTCTCAGGTGTACGCTATCAGGAACTAGGGCATGTTTCCCAGCTGAGTTTTTTCAGACCTCGTGGCTGCCTTTGTTTCTGTTGTCCCTGGCAACAGCTGCTCACATGGTCTGTTTTCCTATCAGCTTCAGGACTGAAATGCCGTGAATCTTGTGCTTTTAAGGTATAAAATGGGGCTTCTTCATCACAGGAGATATGAGACACATACACTAATTCCTACAGGGAACATGGGCAATGGAGGGTTAAGTGGTTTGCCCAAGACCACAAGGAGCAGCTGTGGGACTAGAACCTCCAGTCTTTCTGGCCCAAGGTTGCTGTCCTCTAGTGGGATTTGAACCCCTGATCTTCTGGCCTGAGGTAACTTGTCCCAACCACTAGGCCACTCCTCCCTATGAACCCCAATTGAAGGAGGGAGGAGTGGCCTAGTGTTTGGGGCAAGTTGCTTCAGGCTGGAGGACTGCGGGTTAAAATCCCACTGGAGGACAGCAACCTCAGCCAGAGGGACTGGGGTTTCTAGTCCCACAGGTGCTCCTTGTGGCCTTGGACAAGCCACTTAACCCTCTGTTGCCTCATTTACAAAATGTAGATTGTGAGCCCTTCAGGGACAAGGGAAATATATATCGTACCTGGGTGTACACTGCTTTGACCTGGTGAAAAGCGTATATAAGCATTGCTAAAGAAAATAAAATTACAGCAATGTTCAGTAACCAATAAATATATAAAACAAGGGGGGGTATCCTTCCAAATAAAAGAAAACAACATTTTGAAAAGAACTTAATAACATATTAAAGGGGGAAGGGAAAAGTGGGGGGGGGGGGAGGAAGGAAGGAGAAAAGAGGAAGAAAAAAGGGGGGAAGAGAAGGGGAGGAGGGGGGAACGGGGGAAGGGAGGGGAAAGATCAATGGGAAGGGGGAGGGAGGGAAAATGGGGGAAGGAAGGGGGAGAGGGGAGGAGGGAAGGAAGGAGAAAAGCATGTATGCACGGCAATGACAGAGCAAGGGAGCCTCCAAGGGCTTATTCAATTGAAAAATAAAAGCAATTAAAAAAACAAAAGACCAGTAAGAAACTAAAATCAAAAGGGAAGCACTAAAAGCATTAAAACAAGAAATAAAAAATAAATAAATTCAAAAATAAAAAGAAACAGGGGAGGAAAAACTCAGAGGAATATTGCAAGGTTAACTTCTTGATTCAGACCATTAGGTTCCAAGGTCTGTAGTTCATAAATGTAGCATTGTTCCAATCTGAGTAAAATCCTATCAATATCTCCACCTGTCCAGTGCGGCTCCACAGCCTTGAGCACAAGAAACTTCAAGTAAGAGACATGGTGGTTCTTCTCTTCCCAATGTGAAACCAACGGTTTCTCCACACATGTCTGTGTAAGCAACTCTTATGTTCTATAATTCGTGTTTTAACAGGCCTCTTGGTCTTGCCTATACAGTATATCTCAGATTACATGGACCAAGGAACAAATATATGGCATTCTCAGTATTACAGTTAGAAAAGTGTAGAATAAAAATCTTTTTACGTAACGTTGGATGCTCAAAAAAACTTTTAGTAACTAGAATGTTGGAACACACTGAACACCTTCCACATTTAAAATGTCTCTTAACCTTACAGACTAACCTGGGCTTAGACAATGCTGAAGGGATAAGGATGTTAGCTAAATTGCAATTACGTTTATAGGCAATAGTTGGCACATTTTATAATTTGATGTAGTTTGCTAAGAGGCGCCATTCTTGCTTCAAAATGCTTACAATGTCTTTGGACAAACTGGAGAATGTGATAGCGCACACAATCCTATCTTGTATAGGTCTATCAGACCCTCGAATAAAAGATGCTCGATCCATGGACTTGACACGCTTATAAGCTCTTTGAATACAATTTGGAGGGTAACCCTGTTCTTTAAATCTTCTATCCATATCCATAGCGTTGCATTCAAAATCCAGTTCTAATGTGCAAAGTCTTCTTATTCTCAGGAACTGATTCACAGGAAGGTTATGTTTCAAAGACCTCGTATGGAAGCTGTCAACCCTCAGTAACGTGTTCCTTCCATATTCTTGTGCAAAGATCAGTTATGAACCCATGTTGGTCCTTCCCTATTACAATATCAGGATACACAATCTCACTCAAACTATATGTGCCTTCAAATTGCAAGTTCTCATCCAGGGAATTCAACCACCCAAAGAACTCTTGCAGCTGTAATTCTGTGCCGTCCCAAATTATTAAAACATCATCTATGTAGCATTTCCATAGTTGGAAGGGATGTCTCATGAAGTATCTTTTCTCAAAGTCCGCAACATATAGATTCTCTACATCTGGGGCCATAGACGACCCTATGGCAACTCCTTTAATTTATTTATAAAAAATACCCCTGAAACCAAAATAATAATAATAATTCTCTGTCATTGCCAGGGACACCAACTGAGTCAAAAAGAAAGTAGGGGTACGAAAAGGGTGTCCCTAAGGATAAGGAAATCTGAAATAATATCAAGTGCTTCCTTATGAGGAATATTCGCATAAAATGAGTTTATATCTAAAGTAACTAAAATAAGCCATTCATGTTATCCTGTAAAACCTTGCAAAGTATTAATGATATGTGCGGAGTCACAAACATACAATGTGACCTTTAACACAAATGGTCTGAGAAAAGCATCTAAAAATTTAGATATGGGTTCCAATAATATGCCAATAGCAGACACAATAGGCTGCCCCGGTGGATTATCTACAGATATGTGAATTTTCGGCAGCATATAAATTGTAGGAGTCACTGGATGAGTGACAGTCAGGAACTCGATCTCTTTACCTGTAAGATAACCTGCTTCTCGTCCTATATACAATAAAGTGTCAACTCTATTTTTTAAAATTGGTGTCAGATTATCATAAATCTTGGTGTAAAGATTAGTGTCATTAATTTGACATAAAACATCTGAAACATAGGATGTCCTATCCTGTAGGACCAGTGCACCTCCTTTATCAGCTGTTTTATGACTATTGATTGTTTACCTTTTAAATTTTGTAATGCAGCTTTCTGTCGAGACATGAAATTATGAAATATGCCAAGAAGTATGATCACATGCTTTGGCTGCCCATATTTACTTTGGTTTCATTGTTACAGTCCGGTTTCTACTCAGCAGCACACTGCAGCTCTTTTACACGATACACATCGGGGTTGTGGGTAGCCATCCCGTTTTTGAAGCTGTTTCTGCCAGCCTGACTGTAATCAAACAATCTGTATCATGATTAGGTATGTTCACTTCAGTATTGCACGTGTCAGTTTTAACATTACTAAAAACTTTTGCGGAGCGCATGCAAATTAGGGACCCTTGGCCTTTTTGGCATGAAATGAATGGGGTTTTAAAAGTGCTCTAGCTCCAGCGCATGAGTTTAGTATTCTACTGGATGACTGCATACAAACTGCGGTGTGTTTTTCTGCTTCTTGCAGGGTAAGGTACATAATTGTTTACATGCCTTATGCCATTTTGTTCACTAAGGAATTATGATCGCTTTACCATTAGTTTCTCCACTCACATGTTTAAGGCACCTCCGTTTTTATCTATGTTTGTTTTTTTCTAGCTCTGATCCTCCGTTGTCGCGTAGAACCTTCTGATATGGGATAAATGCATACTCCTCTCTTTCCCTACCATTGCCTTTGGTTCAAAAATGAAAGTTATTATAATTGTCACTGCGATATTTAGGCTATATATATATATACGTAGCTCCTTATTAGACTTGGTTGCATACGCTATTGATGCAACAATACTGTTTTCTGACTGACTTCCATTTTGCTCTTTACAGATTTTATTTTTTAGTGATTGGTGTTTTTATCAGTCATTGTTCCACAGTGTGCCATTGTGATTATTAGTTCTATAGATAATAGATATGGCAAATCTTAGCTCCTCCTCATGTCTGTTTCATGTCCCCATTTTGGGTCTGCATATTTGGTTTATGCACTGTGATGTGACCAGCTACCCTCTTAATTTATGTGTCTTAAGGTTTTGATTTTAATATGTTTCTTTACTCTTTTCTTTTTCATGATTGTTTTTTATCCATGTTTTGATATTAATTGAGTTGTTTTTATATTTCTTTAATATTAAGTTTGTACTTGTTTTATATATTATTGTGTTTAATTGTATTCTTCTTATTTATTTATTTTATATTTTTTTAAGATGTGTACCCCCTGAGGAAGGCATCTGCCAAAACACATAGGGGTTTTATCCAATAAAGCACCTGTGATCTCCGTACGCCACTTACTCTTTGTGTTCTTTTATCCATGATGATGGCCAGATCCTTTTCCTGTGTGGTGATTCTTAATGTGGAACCTTACATCGTGTAACCATAGTTGGGTTGTTCTTCCCTAAGTGCATAACTTTGCACTTGTCCACATTAAATTCCATCTGCCATTTGGATTCCCAGTCTACCAATATTTCAAGGTCCTCCTTCAATTTTTTACAATGCTCTTGTATTTTAACAGCTTTGAATAATTTTGTGTCATCTGCAAATTTGATCACCTCATTAGTTATTCCCATTTTGAGGTCATTTATAAATATGTTAAAAAGCAGCGAGCCCCGCACAGATCCGTGGAGTACTCCACTATTCACCTTTCTCCATTGAGAAAATTGGCCATTTAGCCCGACTCTCTGTTTTCTATCTTTTAACCAGTTCCTGATACACAGTAGTGCATTGCCTCCTATCCCATGACTTTTTTAATGTCCCCAAGAGTCTTTCATGACGGATGTCCCCAGCTCAAGGAAAGAAATTATTTTAAACAGGAACATGGTTATACATTTTTCAAACAAGCTCCAGGGGTACTTTGCTTCCAGGTTACAAGCAGAAATACACATACGTTTTTCTTTTGAAGTTTGTCATGGATTCAAGTTACCTGTAATCATTTGCTCCTGCTGTTTCCATGTGGACTTCTGGAAGAGGTGCTCTGGGGTGTGTTTTGGGGCTGTGTTACTATTCTATATTTCTAACTTAAATTTTCATCAATTATGTAAATAGCCAACATTCTGAAAGAGGAATAGTTATGCATTCAACAAGGAATGGATTGATTTCTTGGGATCCTGCCAGGTCTTTTTGACCTGAATTAACCACTATTGGCAATTCAAACACAATGTACTGTGATTGAAAATTTGAATGTTTACCGTGTGCTTAAAAGTACACAGGTAACTGCTGTAAGGCTAAGGTTATCAGATTTTTGGAGTGCAAATCTGAGACATCTTGGAGATTAAGTAGTGTTTCGGAGTTTTGGGAAAGAGTGGGGAGGAGTCCCCCAGATTTACAGAGGATACTGGTTTTGCATGGCACAGGAAGCAGACATACTAATGAGTACTGTTTCTGCTGCTGATGTGGAGGGTGAGAGGGTGTGGGTCAACAAGACTTAATAGGCCACTTGGACTCCACTGGAGGAGCTTATGGAGAAGAAACGTCCTGTGTCTCAGTCTGCACTAAAATGTGGACAGGGTACAGTTTTAGTCCATTGAGCTGGGGACATTAGTTCAAAATCAGGGAC
The DNA here is from genome assembly GCA_033557465.1 of Ichthyophis bannanicus. Classification (NCBI taxonomy): domain Eukaryota; kingdom Metazoa; phylum Chordata; class Amphibia; order Gymnophiona; family Ichthyophiidae; genus Ichthyophis; species Ichthyophis bannanicus. The sequence continues at coordinate 293,318,863 of CM066031.1, read as the reverse complement.
AATCCCTGAAAATTGGGGACATCTGGTAACCTTAAGTCAGGCGCAGTACTGAAATTTTACCTTTAAATGTCTATATCAGTAGGTGAGGGTCACAGAAATAGGGCTGCTTCCATTACCTCTGGGCTTCCACTGTGGTCTGTGCCCAAACGTGACAGGCAGCATGGGATCTGCGAGTCAGTCAATGGCTATTGCTGCTTCTGCCTTCATGATTTCAATAAGTGAAGGAAAGAGGAAGTGGATAAGAGAGAGGATTGGAGGTTTGCTATTTTGCTTTCATCATCTGGACTCATGGGAATTTTTAAGCATTTAAATGGGGCCATATTGGATAAAGGTTTGGAAAGCACTGGTGTATATAGACTTCTGTTTCATAGGAATATCTAAGAACTGTCAGATAGCTTAACGCACCAAGAGTCAGTGCTACTTTGCAATAACATGAATAATTTTTCCTGTGAATTTCTGTTTACAGGTGAGATGGATCCAATTCCCAGGGAATGCCTGGTAAATACAATTGCACTGAACAAGAGATCACAGAAACTAAAGGCACTTAAAACGCATATTCCTGTCCGAAGAGTAACCTTGGAAGTCTCTGGCAACTGCAGTCCACAGGACGATAATGCACCTTGGCACACTCACCTAGATATTCACCGGTTAGTGCAAGTGAACCACCAGAACATACCATGGAATACAGAAACAGCCATGGATGCAGGAACCAGCATGGATAATAAAACGCTGCCTCTCACAGAAAGTGACCACGGGCCATGTGACAAACCTGAAGCACCTGCAGAAGCACAAAGTGAATTCACAGATTCAAATATGTTGTCAAATAGCTCCACCAATGAAAGTCAAAGGAAAGTTTCTCTGAAATCAATAACACCAACAACTTGCGTGAGCCACCCACCCTCAAAGCTAATTTCAGTGTCTAACAAATACTACCCATTTCCTCAAAAGAAGAATCCCAAGATATCTGAAGCCGCAAGAAAGCTAGGCCTATACATAACAAACTAAGGGCTTGGACTTCACTCCCAATTCTCGAGGGCTACTAATGGGCCAGGTTTTCAGGATATCCCTAATGAATATGCATATGAGTAATTTGATTATATTCAGTGATACTGTACATCTGGAACAGAGTTAACTGGCTAAATGTCTACGGTTAACTTTATGCTCCCTGGGCTGCTGAATATCATCCTCATAAAAACTAAATCAGCAAAATGACAAAAACACTTTTAGGTCTTTTTCTTTTTAATAAAATCCCTATGAGGATGAGATTTTAGGGTTCAGCATTTTTTGAAATTCCCGTTTAGCCCTTGCCTGATTTGAAAAGTTGTATTCATATAGACCTAGAAGGAGACAAAAAAAGGCTTTGTGAGTCAACCATAAGTAGGTAAATAAGCAAACTGGTAGGCCGATGCAGAAAAGTGCAGTAGGCTTTGTGCACGGGTTAGTTTGCCATTTTGTGTGTTCTTGCACACAAAGCCTCTAGCAGCACAAAAAAGCCTCTATAAGCACAAAAAAGAAAAGAGATTTTAAAAAATACCCATCAAGCACACAAGAAATTAGAGAGCCAAAAAACATATATCTAAAGTTATTAGAGGACCCTCCTGTCAACTAAGGCAGTCAGTGGTTGCCACACTGCGTGCATGGAAAATGTAGTTTTTTTATTTGACTTTAGATTGATTCTTCATAACTCCCTCTTGAAGGGGGACTTGAATTTGTACTTGCAGCTATCCAATCATTCGATGGGAACAATTTATAGCTGTTTACAATAGACCTGCTTTTCTTAGGGAACTCAGAGCTGCCTCTTCTTGCAAGGAACAGAAAAATAAGCACAACAACAAAGTGAACTAGCCTATCCCATGTACCGTGAAGTCATCTGGTAAAACAGCACACTTGTTTTAATACTAAGTTTTATTTATAATGTTTTAGCATGTTGGTATTCATTAACCTAGTGAACCATAACATTTTGGCTCATAGTTACTAACGTGTGCTACAATATCGGTTTGCATGCATTAACAAGGTTAACACCTCAATTAAACCGCAAGTGCCAATTTATGCCGTGGAAACTAATTGCTAATAGTGTGTTAACCATGTTAATGCATACAAAACCAATAATGCTGATTAGTAACTATGTCTGATAGCTATGCACTACCTGTGTCTGTACGCCAGGCACCTTCTCTGATCCTTTTCAAATCCAGGCTGAAAACTCACCTCTTCGCTGCTGCTTTTGGATCTTGACTCACCTGATCTCCTTGTTTCTTTACCATTCCCTCTAGATGTATCCCTGTCTACACCTTCTGTGTTTTGACTAGATTGTAAGCTCTGATGAGCAGGGACTATCTCTTACATGTCTGTGCAGCGCTGCGTACGACTTGTAGCACTATACAAATGCTCACTATTAGTAGTAGTAGTAGTAGTAGTAGATTTACAAGACACATTTCTGTTTTTCTTCTTGAAATTCAATAAATTTACTATGGTTTCCTTCATCAATAAATCCTAAAAGAAAATAAAAACGTGCTGATTGTATCTCCGTCACTTCTTTGAATTCATGGGAACTGAACACATAACAGAAAGGAGAAGTGAGCTCCTTAAAGGAGGTCAGCAATGAAGGACCTGATATTCCAAAAAAGCTGAGCTCCTAAATTTAGGTACCTAAGTTTGTGCCCTATTTTCGGCCACACTTAGGAGCCTAAGTTTTCAGTTGAACATTATCCCAATTTAGGCCTGCTATTCACTTACCAAGATGTATGAGCCTAATTTAGGTGCCTAGTTCTGAAAATCATTGTGAAGCTCCTAACTTCTTTTCCCTGCCCTAAATCCATCCCCCTCCCCCACTGCCACCTACATGTTATGCACCTAAATGTAGGAGTCCAGTGAAAATTTTAAGAAAATATTTGGGCACTTAGCCCTAGTACATTTTCAAAGAGGCCAATTTAGGGGCATAACTCCCAAAGTTAGGAGCATAAACCTTTGAATATCAGGCCCGAAATCTTTACAGTATGTGCTCACTGTGCTCCTTTCCAACTGCATGACTGGAAGAGTGAGCGACCAAGGATTGACGTGAAGGTAGCCCCAATGTGTTTCACTTCCATGTCCTACTCCTAGTGAGGAAACCTGACTCGAGTGATCCTTTTTAATAATGTTTTAATAAAGATGTGTCTTTTTAATGAGTCGCATCAGTTTTTATCCTGCTTTCAGAAGGAAGTAGGATTATAAGCACCATGTCTGGGTGTGTGTGTGTGTGTCTGTGTGCATCCTCCCCATCCTCTAAACTTTTCAGGTCAATATTCAGACATCACAGTTAAAAAAAAATGTTAACTCAGCAAATGCAACATTTAAATATTTTGCACTCGTATATTCCAAAGAAATGGCAGTGCGGAATACACATATTTAATGGTAAATGCCGGCAGTATTCAGCTGCTATCCATATATTATATGGGTAAATGTAGGACAGCCTTTCTGCTGTCCTAAATTTATCCATATCGCTATGCAGATAGTAGCTGAATAGCACTGGTTATCCATAGACTTAGGCCGCATGCTCACGCTGTGCCCTCGCTCCTCCCTGGCACTATCCACATAGTACTAGGGTGATCTGGAAGACTTTTCTGCAGCACTATCTGTATATGGTGCCACTAAAAATTCACTAATAGAGGGATTATGCATTTAGCAGCCACTGTTAAACTTATACATCCTTTTGAAGATCAAGCTGTTTCACGACATATCCAGAAAACATTTCTGCACATCTCAAGACATTCAAAAGGATCCCAATAATGCTTAATTCTTTGGTGGGTTAGCATCCTTATATATATGCGGACTAGCATTCCTTGTGGCCTTGGGCAAGTCACTTAACCCTCCATTGCCTCGGAAGAAAGGCCTGGCAATCTACTTCCAGTGACACTGCCAAGAAAACCCAGGAGCTTCTGGGTCGCCAGGAGTCAGGACTGACTCGAAGGCACACAATGCATGCATGCATATATGCGGACACGAATTATATCCATGAAAGTAGCTTCTATTAGATGTGCATTAGTTCTCCTGTGGTTTATTTTGGACAGCACCTCTAATTCTTGTTATATGAACTTTGATTTCTTTGGAACACACCCCCTTAAACACAAACAGGTCAATATTCGGCGGTCTCTGAGTGACCTTCCTGCTGTGTGTTCAGTTGTATGTGTGTTCTTGATGACATTTATTGTTGTCTGGTACTGCACCCTCAGATACTGGCCTTGTGCAGACAGGTCCTAGTGGCTGTCAGTACCTGAGAGTTCAACCTTAAGGAAAAGCAGCAGTTACAGGTAGAAGCCGTCTCCATCATCCTAATGCCTGGGGTGCCCAATCCTACAGATTTTGTTTTCTGCTTCAAATCAGAACTTTGTCCTGCTTCCTCTTCCTGAGATTCTTCTTACCAATACAAATAGTAACACAATGATAGCCAGGGCTGTACCAAGGGCTATGCGAGTTGTGGGCCCACACGGTGGATCCAGCATAGCAAACTTAACTTAAAGCCATGTGTGGCTTGCTGCGCTGCCTCCGCTTCAAGCCTGGTGGCTGTTCTCTCCCAGACAAAGTCTCATGATTTGCAGGAGAGGACAAACACCAGGCCTGGAATACAGGCAGCGCGGCAAGTCACCCATGGCTTTAGGTTTACCACGCTAGCTCCACCGTTTGGGCCTGGGGGGGTTACACCCATCTCCCGGCTGGTACCTGGGGCAGGCCGCAAACACCACCCTTCCCTTGGTACACCATTACCAATTTCAACACAGGGCTTCCAGGAAGCTCAAAAAGACTGAGTTACTGCACATGGCTGAGGGAAGGGGACGCCAGATTTTTTAGCCACGCAGAGCACATTGCTAGCTTGGTTCGGTCCTGATGACATATATACTGTACATTTTTTTCTAATGCTATTCTGTTGTGGAGGTGTTTCAAAAGCTTTATACTTCTGGATGTTGAGCAATCTGTCTGCTGCTGAATTTGGGCTTTATGTTGAAGAGGAGTGCAAAAGGAATACTTTCAACACATTTAAAAGCAACATTTTAAGGTAGTCAAGGCAGGCAAGCATACCTTATCTTCATGAGTACCTGTGCAGTTCTTTCAGAATCAAGTAACAGGATGTCGTGGGATGAGCATCTAGCGGGGTCCTGGTCCAGTCCAGATGATACCTGGTAAGGAGAGAACAACAGAAAGCTTTCCAGGCAGATTCCTTTCTTTATTCAATGCTATAGCAGGGCTGGCTCATAGTAAGCTATCAAAGAGTCCAGCACTCACACAGGATTCAAGCTGGATTTTTATACAGTCTTAGCATAGCAGTTTGTCACGTCGGTTAGAGCAGAATAGCAATTTGGAAGAATTCTCTAGGCCCCTTCTTCTTTCTACAGAATTCTCTAGGTGGCATATCTGGAGCATACCTAATGGCTAGGATTCCCTGATTGGTCAGTTGAGGGATGGCTACCTTATCTCTCCCTGTAGTCTAAGGCATTTGTGGCTAACGCCCTACTCCTTTGTGCATGTGCATTAGAAGACAACTCTAGGAAAGGCATCTCTCTACCTCCCCCTCCCATTCTTTAGTCAGTTTGGCTGTAAAGATAGTTTATCTGTTTAGCCTGTGAGTGTTCTTGTGCTGCTAATGTCTGTTTTTGTTTCAGCATGCCATTTTATTCTGGCATGCTATCCCCTTTTTTCCATCTCATTCCCCCCTCTGATTGCCTCCTTGTCCCAGGAGGTAATCATACAGTGTCTCACATACATTCTTAACAACCATCACCTGGTTTGCAAGGACTGCACTGTGCCTCAGGTGACACCCAAAACACTGCAGCAGACACCATAATCTGCAGAGGTGATAACATCAACTAATCCCTAGCCCTGCTAGAGAGAATGCCCAGAGCTGTGTGGAAAACAGAGCCAGCCCAACCAATAGACAAACTAGGCAGTTGCCTAGGTGGTAGCTACTGGGGTGGGGGGAAGGCACCAAAAAGCAAGGTATTTAAGGCAAAACAATAGATTCTGACGAACAGTAGGGGCATAAGGCTTAAGGTCTGCCTAGGTGCCAACACTTGAGCCAACTCAGGGACCAGCCCTGGTAGAAAGCCATCCGCTCCCCTCAGAAACCCCATTCTTCCCGGTTAAGTTCCTTGTAATCTTGGACAAGTCACTTAACCTCCCCATTACCTCCTGTGCAAATGTACATGCCGATGCAGAAAAGTAGCGCAGCCTTTAAGCACAGATATGAATGCCATTTTTAAACGCACAGCTACCGTCAAATGCAGAAAAAAGACAGACGTGCGTAAATAGTGATGGAAAAACTAGCGCACAATTAATGCCAAGAGTATTTAAATGTATTTAAATTATAGGCAAATGAGCGGCACATAATAAACTGGTATGCAAATAGTGGCTGTGCTCGATGTAGTGAAATTCATAGAGAATTTCACAATCAGCCTTATCGCCAATATCTCTACGCTTGGATCTAAAGTGGCTTAAACATCTAGTGAGTCCCCTCTGACAGTATTGTGATGGCATTGAGTGCTTTCCCTTATGCCTGGATCATCTGAGGAGAAATCTCAAAGATGATCCAGGCATCAGAGAAAGCCCCCAATGCTGTCAAAATACTGTTGGGGGCCGCTGCCGCCGGCAGAGGGCAAATCCCTGGTGGCCCAGCAGCACCGTTCCCCCCACCCAACTAAAAATAATCCCTGGTGGCCAAGCGGCCCTGAACTCCCAACCCCCGTCCAACCAAAATAACCATGGTGGCCCAGCTGTCCTGAACCCCCCACCTCCTCTCAGTACCTTCAGAAACACGGCCCGCATGCTCCCAGTCTTGCCCCACCATCGTGAAAAATGGCAGCATCTGACCCTGTGCAGTGCATCCTGGGATGTACTGCACAGTGTAAGCTGACCCCACCCAGTGTATCCCAGGATGCACTGCGAGGGGTCAGGTGCCACCATTTTTCAAGATGGCAGGGTAAGAGCGATCGATGTCTCATTTCCTTTCAAATGAATACATTTGATCTCCAATTGATATGAAATTCTCCCATTTGATTCATTTCTCTCAGAATTTTCCTGTGAATCCATAAACAGTATTGATCCTTAACACAAATGTTTACTTTCAATTTTGTCTGTTGCGATTTGCAGATTGTCCTGTGCTCCTCTACAGTTTGGCACATACAGTGTTTCCTAAGTATGTCCTTTGGGGGCATTCGTCCTCATCTCACACTATGGTCAATATTATGGCCTCATAAGCTGTTCATTTCAATATTATAGCCTTACAAGCTGTTCATTTCAGTTGTTCCATTGCCTCTCAATAATTCACACTTTTTACTTTATTTATGTTCACTCTCAGCCTTACCTTCTATTATGTTTTATTGTGTTTTATGGCTTTTATCAATGCATGCTTTTAATATTTTATTGTCACATTTGATGTATGTTTTTATTTGTTATCATTATTATCATTATCTATATGTTTTATTTACTCTGTTTGTTTTTAGTTTTGCAACTCATTCCACCTGAGGAAGGCGTAGGCTGAAACGCGTAGGGGATTGTGAATAAAGCGCCTTTGAACATTTCATTTGCTCTCGCTGTTTATGTTTTGCTTGCTTGGTTGCGAGTGCACCTGCCCTCTTTTGGACTTCTTGGACTTTTCTGGGCAACATGTCCTCCCCTTGGAAGGATGTCCTAAGCTACAATGAAGAGGAACTACAAGCTATGCTACCTGAGGCACGGTTAATACAGATGAAGAATGGGGAGAAGTAGCCCAGCTCACCCAGAAGATGATACGTGAACCGATGCACACGCTGTCATTATTAGAATAGTGTAGAAGGAAGATTATCCTCAGGGGGCTTTGTGTCAACAAGGCCCCTGGTTTGTTTACTGATGATGAGGTTTTTATGCCATATTGGACCAAAATATTAAGCAAGTGTTCTCTTGATCTGATGATTTTATTGATTAACACTTTGAAGCGTAAGGCTGAGGTTTTAAAGAATGATGTAAATTTGAAAGTGGATCAATTAAAAGAGAAAGATCCATGGTATGGAAAGTTGAAGAAAGATTTTGACAGAACATTATGGAATATAAAAAAAACTGTAAAGGACAGGAAATTGAAAAAGTTTAAGAGAGATGAGGAGGATTATAAATTAGGTAATGCATATGGATGCGCCAACAACAATGGAAGGTTGGCAACAAGAAGTGAATCACATAGACGTAATACCAACCCCCTTAAATCAAAACCTTTAGTCAAAACTAAAATTAGGCAATTTTCACCAGAACCAGGTGTAGAACTCATCACTAAATGTAGTCGAAGCAAGGCTGAAGATCCACTTGATACATCGGCCTCCCTCTTTTCCTCAGGATTACCCAATAATAAACAGGATTTTCATATGGATTCCCTATAGAAGGGAGGGGACCGCAAGAGAACACAGAATCATCATCGATTTCCAGAGTCCATCAAACATTATCCACAGGAACACCACCAGTTGTATAATCCACCCCAAGAGAGAAGCAGGGGATTCCCCAACAGGAAGACCTCAGACACCTACAGGAGGACCTCAGATATAGATTAGGTGGGATCTTTAATCTATCAAGTTACCCTCTCAAAGAAGAAGAAGAAAGAGAAGTCCTTGAAAAGAGCTTTCATTTGTGCCCTATAATAAACATGATCCAATTACAAGACACGTAGAACTTTATAAGTTCTTTCGTAAGCTTAGGATTGTAGATTTCTTTGATAAACAAACAACTGACAGCTCAGACCCCTCTGTTATAAAGAAAACCTCTAATTGGATCCCCCCCCCCAATAGAAGCAATATTTTAATAAATGTTTTTGAACAAGTGATTCTTTCAAAGGTAGAGCAGTTGTATACAAAAAAACCAATATGTTTTTCATAACATATCCAATTCTCAAAAGAGGGCACTTGCAAGGTTATGTGATAATAAGCAGATGCTGGGCTATCTCTAGGCTGGTCCAGTCCAGTATTGTCCATCTCCAGGTCCAGCAGGCAGGTGTCTAGTAGCCCTTTCAGATCCCACTGGTGGTCCTCCCAGCTTAGTCCATGCTATAAGAAGAATCCAGGAATCACCCTTTATGACCTCCCCAATCTTCCCCCCCCCCCCCCCACCAGGGAGGTCTATCTCTGGGGTTCCTCTGTACATTAGGGTGAGTGATCCAATAGTCCCAAAGTCCACGTTTGGTGGGATCCCTTCCCATGCTGGGGTCTGCCTCCCCTCCCCTCCTTCTGGGCAACAGTCCCCTCCCTGGGTCCAAAGTAGCCCTCACCTGGGTCCTTTGTATCAACACACAATATGAATACTATGCAAATTGGGAGATATCATTTGCATATTTCTGACCTAACGTCCTTCAGTTTATACAAACATACATGTCCAATATCACAATAAATTCCCCCCTTGTAAGTCTTGGATTCAGGCGGGGTGTGTTCCAAGTGTGGAATTACCTAGATGCCCCACCACCTCCCACGTAGCTGCTTGTTATTACTACCATCCCAAGTAAGGCGGGTTGTCCATGGGGGTCTCTTCAGGGACTAACTGTTGCTCACTTCCCAGCTCCATCTCCTACCTCCTGCTGGGGGGCCCCTTGATCCTCCCCAAGGGGGTCTATCTCCATGGGGTCTTGACCAAGTCCTTCACTTCTCTTTCCACCTCCCTCTTATCCCACATGCTGTCAGGGAGCCATGCTGTCTCCTGGCCAGAGATGGAGCAGGTGCTCAGGCCCTTCCTTAGCTCCTAGATGCCCTTGTCTGTGGCTCTAGGGCGCTCCTCCTAGATGGGTCCATACCTCCAGAGCAGGGACCAGTTGGGGTTCCCCCAGGACTCCGGAAGTGACGGACATACACCCCATCACATACCTCCCCCCTTGGCGGAGATCCTTTGGGTCAGGATGTGATGGTGTCAGCCCAGTCTGCAGGTCCTTTGCCCTCCTGGGACAGGAAACCTGCATTTATATGGGCTTTCCCAGCCTGGTGTTCGACTTCAAAGTCATAGGCCTGTAAGGCCATGTACCATCAGGTCAAGCGGGCATTGGTGTTTTTCATAGAATGTAGCCACCTTAGGGCTGTATGGTCAGTTACGAGGGTAAAATGCCTATCTAGCAAATAGCATCTTAAGGCATCTACAGCCTACTTGACCACAAGGCACTCTTTCTCCATGACTGAATACCTAGTCTCTGCCTCCCCTAGCTTCCGACTAAGTTACATGACTGGGTGTTCTTTGCTCAGTAGTAGTAGTAGCTCTCCGGCCACATTTTGGCTTAATATTATTCCCAAACCTACCCCAGATGTGGCCATTTGTAACACAAATGGCTCTTTGAAATCTATATTTCTTCACACCGGTTCTTTACACAGGGCTTGCTTGAGGTTAACAAAGGCCTCTTCTTCCCATGTATCCCAACATACCTGGTTAGGGAATTTATTTTTCAGCAGATCAGTAAGGGGAGTGGCCAGTTCCGCAAAGTGGAGAATGAACCAATGATAATAGTCCACTGGGCCCAAAAATGCTCTAACTTGCTTTTTGGTATTTGGCAGAACCTTCCCTTGACTTGCCTGTATTTTGCTAAGGGCGGGTCGCACTACCCCATTTCCTACCCAGTGGCCTAAGTATTATACCTCCCAGTTCACCAAATGGCATTTCTTAGGGTTAGCTGTCAACGCGGTCAACCTTAAGGATTCAAACACCTTATGTAGCTGGATTAAATAAATAGCTACATCGTCAAGGTAGGCCCCTGTGTACCCTAGATGTGGTTTGAGTATCTTATTGATAATACGCTGGAATGTAGCTGGCACCCCATGCAAGCTGAAAGGGAGGACAGTAAATTACTATAGCCCCCAGGGTGTTCGAAAAGCTGTTTCCTCCCTAGAGGATGGTTCCAAGGGAATCTGCCAGTATACTTTCAGGTCAAGGGTTGAAATATATGTAGACCCTCTCAACTGCTCTACCAGTTCCTCTATCCTGAGCATGTGGTAGGCATCAAACGTCGAGATGGCATTCACTTGCCGAAAAACAAAACAGAACCTAGTGGTTCCATTGGATTTGGCAACTAGGACTTTCAGGCTAGACCATTCACTGTTGGACTCTCTCAATCTCCCTTTGTTTGGCCTGGAGAATGCGGTATGGCTATTGCCTTACAATTTCACCATTCCAGGTGATAATTCTGTGCGTTCTGAGATAGGTTCTCCCAGGCATGGGTGAGAACACATCCGGGAACTGGGCTAACAGGTGCTTCACCTGTCTCTTCGGGCCTCCCGGCAACTCACTTCCTACTGAGACCTCCGTGGGGTTCCTTCGTCTGGGCAATCTCTGGACCCAGGTCCTCTTCCTCTTCACTTACTTGCATACCTAGCCCCTCCCGACATGCCCAGGGTTTGAGAAAATTGATGTGGAAGGTTTGCACCTTCCCCTTCCACTGCCCCACTTCATAATCTACAGGGCCCAGTTTCTGGAACACCCTAAAGAGGCCTCTCCACTGGGCTAGTAGCTTATTATTGGAAGTAGGCAGCATAACTAATACCAGGTCTTCTGAATTAAGACTCCTCGTCCATGCCTGCTTGTCATAATAGACCTTTTGCTGCTCTTGGTTTTTCCTCAAATGTTTGTTAGTCCACCGGGAGAAAGTTCTTAACTAGGTTTTCAAATGGGTAACCTGTTCAATCACAGGCTCTAACCCTCTCTCCGTTCCTACCCAGGCTTCCTGTACCACATCCAAGAGTCCCCTGGGTTGTTTCCCTATTAAAAGCTGTCAGACGGCTGCCTGGGTGAGAATCTTCACAGTCTTGGCAAGTGCATATCTCTATATGATTTGCAAGGTATTGTGGGCAATGCAGTTCATTCACACCAGACACAGCTGCTCACAATAATTAGTTGTGCTTTTGGGTAAAGCCAATAAGATATTTATTTATGGGGTTATATCTCCCAACACAGATATGCTTGGTAGCACATAAATCAGGTTACTTGCTTTCAGTGTAAAACTTGGAAAAAACAAAATAAGGAAAACAACCTTTAAACTTGTCAGGCATTAGCTAATGTTTTCTTAGCATATATCAAACAATAAACGAAAAGCTACAAAGAGAAAAACTGTTCTTTTCAGGTTAACTTCTTATATCTTTCTACATAGATTCAGAAGTGATTCTCTCCTAGCTCACAAGCAATTAGGTAAGGCTCAATTGCTAGTAGTTATCCAGCTGAAACCCCTTAGCTGGCTTGCTTTCTACAGCGTGGCCAGAAATCCTACACAGGAGCTTTTCTGAGTAGATTAAAGAACAAGTTTGTATTTCTTTGTGATGGTTGCTGTACTTTATAACAGAAAATCACCAAAGGAGTTTGGACAGAGAGCAGTCCATATAAACACATTCTTCATCTGCAATCATTCCCCCTTCTTCAACAAGCATGGGTTCAATATCATGGATTGGCACAGATGAATCTTTCAATGCAGCACTTTCAGGAGAATACTTGTTTCCCTGCTGTCTTTCAAGGTTATAGCTAGGGCATAGATCAGTGTTCATACCTGAGCTTCCATTGCTGTTAGAGTTCCTCTCTATATAGCCTGGCCAGTATGTAGTCCAGTTCTTATGTCCAGCCTTCCAATCCAGATCCCTGGACACTGGATCTCTCTTCACATACCTTCTGGCACAGGTCTTAGGGTCCCTTCCACGTGCAGCCGTCTCCCTCACAGGTAGCGTCTGGTGATTCCTAGCTCTGCAGCACCATTCCTCTGGCTTTCCCCAGTCCAATGGTGTATGCTGGCCCTTGAAATGCCTCCCAGTATACGTACTGCTCTGGACTCTTCTAGACCTCTCAAAGGCTTTTCTCTTCCTTCTTCCAAAGGGTTTCTTTCCTTCTCTGTCTGTCCGGTTTGGCTTCTGCTTCTGATGATCCTTCAGATGAAACTGATGATCAAGCTCAAGCTGATTCTCAGGATAATGAGGATAATTCTCTGTAGAATAAAATCTACCTTTATTCTGCCTAGATGAGTGCTCCCCCCTAATACAGCACAGCTGTGCTGAATCAGGCCCTGCCCTTTCAGATGAGTGCTTAGGGATTACCTCATAGCCCTCCTGATTGAACACACGTTTCCCCACTTCAGCTCCTCTAATGGCTGTTGGAAACCTGGTGCATTCTGGGACTGGTAGTCTTTTATGGGAAAATTCTGTTTTCTTATTTCTACCAGAACTGACAGGTTGCTTGTTCAGAGTCACTTCACCTTTTCTATCGCTCCTTCCTGAGCTATGATAAGCTTCCTTATCAGAAAGCTCAAATGGGGAAAAGCCCAGTGTAGCTTTGGGGACTTCTCTATATGCAAACAGGACAAATGGGATCACTTGCTCCCATGTCTGACTGTTATCGCCTATACTTTTTCTAACCATTTGTATCAGAGTCTGGCTAAACCACTTGATGAGGCCGATGATTGGTAGCTTATAAGCAGCGGTCTTAACATGCCTGATCCCAAACAATGCCAAGACTGCCTCTAACTGTCTGAACAAAAAGTTAGTGCCACAATCTGTCAAAAGTTCTTTGGGGAAGCCTACCTCACAGAAAATTTTCAACAGTTCCCGTATTATCTAATCTGCGATAACCTTCCACAGGAGAATTGCCCACAGATAATGGGTGGCAACTTGGTAACCTGCTATGCTCCTAGCTAACAAACCCACAATGTCCATAGCCATTTGATCCAGGGGTTGTTTGATCCCTAGGATCGGAATCAAGGGAGCTTTCTTGGGTTGGTTCTTATTTTTCCGTTGGCACATGGGGCATGCCTGGCAGAATTTAGTCACCTCCTGATATAGGTTAGGCCAGAAGAACCGTTGTGTAAGATCTGCAATAACCCCCTGCTCCCCTAGATGTCCCGCCAAGGGGTGGCTGTGGGCCAAGATCAATAGAGCCTCCCAGAATATCTGAGGCACCATGAGCTGAACTTGCTCTCCTTTCTCTTCCTGGAATGTAATCCGATATAAGAGATTATTCCTCTTCCTAAAGAGAGAATAATTCTCTTTACCCTTCTCGGAGCCTGCCCCTTCCGCCTTACCCCAGGCTTCCTGCAACGATGGGTCTTTTGCTTGCTCTTAGGAAAAATTATTGAACTTGGAGAGTACCTTCTCCTCAAGAGCCTCGACTCCCCCGGGAAGAAACAACCCTTTCTACATTTCCGCCTTCTGCTGAGTCCTGCTTTTTCTAGTCTTCCCCCTCTCTACCATGTCAGGGGTTGCAATTGGGACCAACTCTCACAGACTGGGGACAAACATTTCCTCCTGGTTATTGTCTCGGGAATGGGTGGCTACTAAAGCAGAGTGGAAGCTGGTTGAGTCTAATAACCCCTCCCAATCACAGCCTAGGATTAATGGCAATGGGAGCCCTTCACAATAAGCCATTCCCAGTAGTTGTTGGGATTTTTATCTCATAAGTGAGGTCATTCCATATGTTGCCATGGACACACCTCACTCGTATGGGACCTAGGTATCTACCCTGCCTCTTACTGACCCTTAAGCTCTGGGCCAGATCTCGAGACATCAGAGACTGATTTCTCCCAGTGTCTATGAGAGCTTCCAGATCCTTTTTTTAAGGGTCCACTCCCCTGCGAGTCTTACACCAGAGAAGGAACATTCCCCTTTTGGATACTCCTGTTGGAAATGGCCCAGCTCTCTACATGCAAAGCATCATAGCCCTCTTCAGGTATCCTGAGTGGGTTTCTTCCCTGTGGGTCCTTAGGGTTATCTCAACTTCCTTTTGGCCTAGGGAGTCCTTTTCCCACAGGAGTCCTTTGGGGTATCTCCTTTCTCCCTTCCCTGAGGACTTGGGATCCTTGGGATTCAGCATCAAGAAAGTTCTTGGCAAGGCCTACAGCCTCCGTTATGGACATGGTCCCCTGCCTAGATACCTATGACCATACTTCCCTTGGCAAAATACAGAGAAATTGTTCTAGCACTATCTTCCTTATTATGGCAAGTCCAGTATTCTTATCAGGTTCCAGCCACCTGGTGGCCAAATTAGTTAATCTGTGAGCTATGGCCCTAGGCCTTTCGCCTTGGTGAAATTTGGTGGCCCAAAAACACTTTTGATAGTTCTCTGGAGATAGCCCCAATTGGTCCTGGATAGCTGCTTTCACCTTGTAATAGTCCATGGCTTGAGTATTTTCTAGGGACCAATAGGCTGCGTGGGCTTCCCCTGTAAATGCACGGCCCTCTGGTTCAAGGGCCAACCCACTGCTGTAGCTACCCATTCAAATGTCAGAATGTATGCTTCAAGATCGTCCCCAGGACCCATTTTTGCTAAGGTGGGGGTCCGGGTCCCCTCTAGTCCTCCCATTGGAACACATCCCTCAGTTGGGCCAACCTCAGGTTCCAATGTCCTTGCCGATCCGATCATCCGATTGGTTAGTTTATTAAGCTCCTGAGTTTGTACCTCTAGTAGCTGCAAGAGTGGCTGGTTAAGTTGTGCCTGTCTTTCCAGGATCTGGACAATTCTCTGATTCATTGCCTCATGCTGGAGTTGAGTCTCGTCCGCTATCCAACCAACCAGTTCCTCCAAAGCCATAGCTGTGAAGCAAACAGAGAGATAACAACCCAAATGCAGGTCTTTAGGAGAGTACACCCACTCTGCTTTTACCCAGACCAACTGTTACATCCCATGCTGCAGATAGGTCTCAGCTTTGTTAGTCCGTTGGCCTTGCTGGACTAGGAACCTCATCTGGCTCCTGCTTGCTCCTTCCTCAAGGGATCAGCAGCTCTACTCCAGCATGCTTTGTGGATCCCACTTCTGACACAATTTGTTGCACTATCACAGGTCTGGTCCAGTATTGTCTGTCTCCAGTTCCAATAGGCAGATGTCTGGTAGTCCTGGCAAGTCCCACCAGTGGTCCTCCTAGCTTATTCTACTTCCTAAGAAAAATCCAAGAACCACCCTTTATGACCTCCCTAGTAGGAAGATCTATCTCTGGGGTTCCCCTATACGTTAGGGTGAGTGATCCAATAGTCCCAAAGTCCACGTTTGGTGGGATCCCTTCCCACACTAAAGTCTGCCCTTCTGGGCAACTGTCCCCTCCCTGTTCCAAAGTAGCCCTCACCAGGGTCCTTTGTATCAGCACACCAGGGGATTTCAACCCAGTACTCAGGGAACCCTAGGCCAGTCAGGTTTTCAGGATTCCCAGAATTAATATGCATGAGAAAGATTTGCATGTTCTGCCTTCATTGTACGCAAATCTATCTTATGCATATTCATTGTGGGAATCCTGAAAACCTGACCGGCCTAGGGTTCCCCGAGGACTGGGTTGAAAACCTATGCAGCACATAATAAGAATACTATGCAAATTAGGTCAGAAATATGCAAATGATGTCTTCCCAACATCCTTCAGTTTATACAAACATACATGTCCAATATCGCAGTAAATTACCCCCTTGTAAGTCTCAGATTCAGCTAGGGTGAGTCCCAAGTGTGGAATTACCTGAACACCCTGCCACATCCCACATAGTTGCTTGTTGCTACTACCACTCCAAGTCTGGCGGTTTATCCACCGACTGAATGTCCATGGGGGCCTCTTCAGGGATTTGCTTTGCTCATTTCCCAGTTCCATCTTCTCCTCCCACTGGGGGTCCCCTCGATTCTCCCCAAGGGGGTCTATCTCCATGGGGATCTGGGCCAAGTCCCTCACCTACCTTTCCTCCTCCCTCTCATCCCAAGTGTTGTCAGGGAGCTGGGCCTTATGTCTCCTGGCCCCTGTGTGTGTGTGTCCTTGTCCATGGCTCTAGGGGGCTCCTCATAGACGGGTCCATGCCTCCAGAGCAGGGACTGGCCGGGGGCCTCTGCGACTCCTGCAGTAACGGAACATACACCCCATCACACCAGGTCATTATAAAAACAGCTGACAAAAGGAGTGCTTTGGTGATTCAAGATCGTCATGATTATGTAGCCGAAGTTTACTGACAAATTAATGATAATTCCTTTTATCAGAAGATCTATGAGGCTATAACATCAGTGCTGAAGAGCAAAGTGGACACTCTCCTCTATATAGGATGGGAAGTTGGTTACCTTACTACTAAGGAATTTGAATTTTTGACTGTTACCATTATTCCAACTATATATATATATATATATATTGTGATAAGGAAGCTTATCATAGCTCAGGAAGGAGCTATAGAAAAGGTGAAGTGACTCTGAACAAGCAACCTGTCAGTTCTGGTAGAAATAAGAAAACAGAATTTTCCCATAAAAGACTACCAGTCCCAGAATGCACCAGGTTTCCAACAGCCATTAGAGGAGCTGAAGTGGGGAAACGTGTGTTCAATCAGGAGGGCTATGAGGTAATCCCTAAGCACTCATCTCAAAGGGCAGGGCCTGATTCAGCACAGCTGCGCTGTGTTAGGGAGGAGCACTCATCAAGGCAGAATAAGAGTAGAGTTTATTCTACAGATGACCATCTTCATGATCACCTTGGATATCCAGAGAATTGTCCTCAGTATCCTGAGAATCAGCTTGAGTTTGATCATCAGTTTCATCTGAAGGATCATCAGAAGCAGAAGCCAAACCGGACGGACAGAGAGGGAAAGAGACCCTTTGGAAGAAGGAAGAGAAAAGCCTTTGAGAGGTCTAGAAGAGTCCAAAGCAGTACGTATACTGGGAGGTATTCCAAGGGCCAGCATACACCATTGGACTGGGGAAAGCCAGAGGAATGGTGCTGCAGAGCTAGGAATCACCAGAGGCTACCTGTGAGGGAGACGGCTGCACGTGGAAGGGACCCTAAGACCTGTGCCAGAAGGTATGTGAAGAGAGATCCAGTGTCCAGGGATCTGGATTGGAAGGCTGGACATAAGAACTGGACTACATACTGGCCAGGCTATATAGAGAGGAACTCTAGCAGCAATGGAAGCTCAGGTATGAACACTGATCTATGCCCTAGCTATAACCTTGAAAGACAGCAGGGAAACAAGTATTCTCCTGAAAATGCTCCATTGAGAGATTCATCCGTGCCAATCCATGATATTGAACCCATGCTTGTTGAACAAGGGGGAATAATAGCAGATGAGGATCCTGTTTATATGGACTGTTCTCTATCCAAACTCCGTTGGTAACTTTCTGTTATAAAGTACAGCAACCATCACAAAGAAATAAAAATTTGTTCTTTAATCTACTCAGAAAAGCTCCTGAAGCAGGATTTGACCCACACAGTACAAAGCAAGCCAGCTAAGGGGTTTCAGCTGGATAACTGCTAGCAATTAAGCCTTACCTAATTGCTTGTGAGCTAGGAGAGAATCACTTCTGTATCTATGTGGGAAGTAATCAGAAGTTAACCTGAAAAGAACAGTTTGTTTCTTGCTTTGTGGCTTTTCATTTGTTGTTTTCCTGATTTTGACTTTGTTTTTCCAAGTTAACACTGAAAGCAAGTAACCTAATTTATGTGCTACCAAGCATATCTGTGTTGGGAGAAATAACCCCATAAATAAATATCTTATTGGCTTTACCCAAGAGCACAACTAAATTATTGTCAGCAGCTGTGTCTGGTGTGAATGAACTACATTGCCCACAATACCTTGCAAATCATATAGAGATATGCACTTGCAAAGACTGTGAAGATTCTCACCCAGGCAGCCGTCTGACAATATGTTGCCAAAGATACATAAATCTCTGTGTAATCCCACAGGTCGTCCTATAATCTCGGTAATTGGGTCGCTGTTCGAACCAATTTAAAAATTACACAAGCAGTCTCTTACGTTCGTGACTCATCACATATGATCAAGATATTTCAAGAGTTCACAGGCTACAATGAAAAACTGATCCTTGTTACTTTAGATATCAAGTCCCTTTACACTACCATTCTCCAAATGGCTGCAATTGAGATTATTTCAGATATTTTGATAAAAAGAACTAGGCCTGTCAGAACACCAACTTATTTTTGATCCAGTTGGCCACATTAGCTATGATAGAGAACTTTTTCTGTTTTAGAGGTATATTTTATAAACAGACTAAAGGTGTTGCCATGGGTTCGTCTATGGCGCCAGACATTGCCAATCTCTATGTATCTGATTTTGAGAAGTTCCTTACAAGACATCCTTTTGACCTTCAGATTAAGTTATGGAAACGATATATAACTGATGTTTTTATGATCTGGGATGGCACAGAATCTGATCTAAAACATTTTTTTATCTGGCTTAACTTATTGGACCAAAATTTGCAATTTGACCATATGTATAATTTTAGTCAGATTACATATTTAGACATAATGGGCCCAATTCTGGGACACGGGTTGCAGGGCTGCACATCCTGGCGGGATGTGCAGCCCCACAAGCCATCTGGGTCCAATTCCCCTTCCAGCTCTCTCCATATTGCCTGAGCAGCTGGATGGAGAGAGTCGGCAGGGGGCGGAATCTGGGTGGAGCAAGGGCAGGCTAGCCTGGCAGGACGTACAAGGCCAATTCAGGTCACGGCCCTGCAGGGGCAGCCCAAGTGGGGTGCGGGGCCTCATTTGCATAAGGGGCCTCATTTGCATAAATATTTGCATAATGTTACCATATGCTAACTTTTAGTAAACATGCCTCTTAATGAGTGTATGGATAAAGAAAGACTAAAAGATTTCTACATTACTATAATCCAGTGCCAACCGCCATGCACATTAGGAACTACTACAAACACTGCCCATTTAGAACCCATCAACTACTAAACGTGGGCAATCTCAGTTGAGCCAATTTCCACAGAAAATGATACTATAAGTATATGCTCAAACTATGACAAATGAAACAGAATGTCCAGCACCTAGGTCTCAGTTTAAAACTTCGCAGCAATTCATTATTTGTAAAAAGTTTACCACTGTTATCCAAGTTTATGTAGTAAGTTTGTAAATAGTTACCCCTGTTATCCAAGTTATTTGCCCTGTTATCTGTGAACTCATACGTGTTAACTGTACTGAGCATTTCTGTTCCATGTAAACCGCGCTGATGCAGAATAGTGCGGTATATAAGAGACTTTAAATAAATAAATAAATAAATTAGAGTTTAAAAACTCATCATCAAACTTTGAGCTGCTGTTCACATCAATGACCCTTAAACGGTGCCATATTATTTTGTTTCATGATCAGTTAGTGCTCAAAAACTTCATATTTGTTTTCTTTTTCTTTTTTTCTTAAAAAATATAAATTCTTCAAACAAATTGCAAAAACATGTGCAAACTATCGCTCAAAAAACAATCGAAAACATTGCTTCTCTGAGAATACTGCAGTTTTTTGCACTATCTATGAAACACTCTTCTTAGACGACCATTCGCTTATTAAATGAGCAGTATGAGCACTGGAAACTCTCTCCTCAAGCAACTTTTCCAAGAGTGTCGAGCGACTGTAACTTAAAGTCCCAACGCCGTCATTCTAAGGCGCCCAAGCGTTTCGCTATGCAAGGTTCTTCAGGGGAATGCACATCTTCCAAACTGACCTTACGCGCCTACTCTGACTCTGAAAGAAACAGAAGGGGAATCCTTCTCACCCCTTCTCGTGAACTGCCAAAGAACGCCGCACGTTTTTTGAGTTTGGATTCCCCTTCTGTTTCTTTCAGAGTCAGAGTAGGCGCGTAAGGTCAGTTTGGAAGATGTGCATTCCCCTGAAGAACCTTGCATAGCGAAACGCTTGGACGCCTTAGAATGACGGCGTTGGGACTTTAAGTTACAGTCGCTCGACACTCATGGAAAAGTTGCTTGAGGAGAGAGTTTCCAGTGCTCATACTGCTCATTTAATAAGCGAATGGTCGTCTAAGAAGATAAGTGTTTCATAGATTGAGAATACTGCAGTTTTTTGCACTGAGAAGCAACGTTTTCGATTGTTTTTTGAGCGATAGTTTGCACATGTTTTTGCAATTTGTTTGAAGAATTTATATTTTTATAAGAAAAAAAGAGAAAGAAAACAAATATGAAGTTTTTGAGCACTAACTGATCATGAAACAATATAATATGGCACCATTTAAGGGTCATTGATGTGAACAGCAGCTCAAAGTTTGATGATGAGTTTTTAAACTCTAATGAATTGCTGCGAAGTTTTAAACTGAGACCTAGGTGCTGGACATTCTGTTTCATTTGTCATGGTTTGAGCATATACTTATAGTATCATTGTCATTTAGAACCCATAGCAAACCCGCCATATCAAAACAGCACTACCAGGACTCACAAAGCACCATTACCTATCAAAAGGCAACACTGCAAATATTAAACCAATACATTTCAGAGAACAACAATACATGACCTACTGGGGAAAGAGAACAAAGTGGCAATGTCAAATAGGAATTACATAAACAGAATACCTCAGCTCAGTTACACATGCTGAACATAGACCATTACCAAACAAGGAATCACAATTTAGAAACAGGAAGACAATAATTAAACTGGGAACCCCAAAAGCCAAACTTGGAATGTGCAACAACATTGTACAAATAAAACTATAAATTAATTTCCTCTTGTACTAAACAAAGCACAGATGTTAATAATGCACATGTCCCAGAGCTGACATATTCCAGTTAATAAATTCAAAATAAAGAGATATGTTTCTACCTTTTGTGCATTTTTTTTCAATTGCAATTGCTCCAGCCACTTTCTTCTGGTTTCTTTGTGTCTTCTGCTAACTCTCCATCGTCTGCTGTCCATTTGTCCTTTCTTCTCTCTTCTAGTTTTTTTCCATTCTCTCTCTACATCTGCTTTAACATACTAATTTTTTGCTCTTTCCTCATTCCTATTTCATCCACTCAAATTTTACCCCTCCATCCTCAATCCCCACTTTACTCTCCCAATACCCGGCCAATTGTAGATTTGACTTCCCTCCCACACAAAAAAGATTTTTCCCTCTCCATTTCCCTCTCCCAGCTCCATCCCATTCTAATCCTCCCGCAACATCAGCTCCCTTCTAGTTCCAGCCCCACCCAGCATCCACTCCCTTCTAGTCCCCGCATCAGCCCATTTCCAGTCCTAGCCCCCCATAAGCCCATTTCCAGTCCTAGCTCCCCATAAGCCCATTTCCAATCCTATCCTAGCCCCACCATCAGCCCATTTCCAGTCCTAGCTCCCCCATCCATTTCCAGTCCTATCCGAGTCCCTCCATCAGCTCATTTCCAATCCCAGCCCCCCATCAGCCCATTTCTAGTCCTTTCCTAGCCCCACCATCAGCCCATGTCAAATCCTAGCTCCCCTCCACTCAGCCCATTTCCAATCCAAGCCCCCCCATAGCCCATTACTTGTCCTAACCCTCCCATCAGCCCATTTCCAGTCTTAGCACCCCATAGCCCATTACCAGTCCTAACCCCCCCATCAGCCCATTTCCAGTTCTAGCCCCCCCCCATAGCCCATTACCAGTCTTAACCCCCCCCATCAGCCCATTTCCAGTCCTAGCCCCCCATAACCCATTACTAGTCCTAACCCCCCCTCAGCCTACTTCCAGTCTTAGCCCTCACATAGCCCAACTAGTCCTAACCCCCCCATCAGCCCACTTCCAGTCTTAGCCCCCCATAGCCCATTACTAGTTCTAACCCCCCCATCAGCCCACTTCCAGTCTTAGCCCCCCCATAGCCCATTACCAGTCCTAACCCCCCTCCCCCATCAGCCCAGGTGGATTTAAAAAAAACAAACCGGCTGTGGCTGCTGCTGCCGTGGCAGTGGCAGAATCAAGCGTCCCGCCGCGGGGCTCCCCCTGCCCGGCAGAGCCTCCCTGCAGCATCAGCTCCCGAGTCCCAAAGCGCAGGCTTTCAGAGCTGTGAGAGTTTCCCTTTCTCACGGCTCTGTTAATCCCGCCGGGGCTAATGGGATTTCCCATCAGCCCCAGCGGGCTTAACAGAGCCGCGAGAGGTCAGAGAAGCTCTCCCTTCATGGGGAGCTGTAGATATATATACAGGGTGGCCCAAAAAAAGTGAGAACATTTTGTAAATTAAAAGCTTAAATAGTTTACTTATTTACCTTTTCTAGCTATATAATGTCTTTATTTCAACAATTTCTGGTTGTCATCTTTTTTTTTTGTCAATCGTTTACATCTGTCTTTTTGAATTTTTAAATAACTTATATGCTACGAGATGTTCTCACTTTTTTTTGGGCCACTCAGTACATATCTATGTCCACACATATCTATATATATCAATATAAATATCTATATGTGTGTGTGTGCGCACGCGCGCACATACACATACAGATGAATCTATATACAGACACATATGGTATGGAGGGTTGGCCTAGTGGTTAGGGCACCTACGAAGTCCAAAGAGGATCAGGGTTTCAATTCAGAGGGTCACCCTACATGACCCTGACCTCATCACATTACACCCCTTTGCCTTCTATGAAAGGCCTGTATGTACTTAAATGTTTATTGTTCTCTGTATGTATGTTTATAACTCAACATATTCATTTCTGCCAGGTAGTACCTCTGTAGGAGTGGAGGAGTAGCCTAGTGGTTAGAACACTGGCTTGGTAACCAAGCAACCAGGGTTCAATTCCCACTAGCACTTCTTGTGGCCTTGGGCAAGTCACTTAACCCTCCATTACCTCAGAAGAAAAACCTGGCAATGTACTTCCAGTGACACTGCCAAGAAAACCCAGGAGCTTCTAGGTCACCAGGAGTCAGGACTGACTTGAAGGCACACATTGCATTTGCAGTACCTCTGTGTCTTACCACATCAGTCTTCAGTGTTTGCCCCTCAGATTGCCTTTGGGCAGCATACGGTTATTCACAGACCATCCTGGACCTCCATGGGGTACCATGCACCCATCTCCCATCATCCTAGCTGACAAGCCATTTTTTGGGACATGCCCCATGGACCCCTCCTTCCATTCTGCCATTGGTGCTGCTCTGTGTTCTGCTATCCCACCATCCCCCATGATGCTTTGCATATTCAGACCTGCTGTATGCATGCCCTCCAAGACCAGCAGAGGCTCTGTCCCTTCACATGACAGCACGATTTTACAGGCCCTCATGGCCTTCATGACATATATAGCATCAGAGATCATTACCTAGCAGTTGCAAAAGTCACCATGAATGGGAAGTTGGTCACACGGCACCTGGTCCACAAGATCAGTACTACACTACCTGAACATCTCTGGTTCAGCCACAGATCTACATCAAAGCTATTGGGCTGCATGTGTAATCTGTATTGTGTGCTGGTGTGTGCAATGGGACCATGTTGGCATATCCTGGTGTCTCTTGTAAGTGGACCCCTTTTTCCTTTGGCCAATGTCAGATATCCAATTACAGACTTCTGGGTTGCAGCAACAGGTTCAGATATGGTGTGACTTAGCATAGAGAATGGTGGGCGAAAGGTGTGGAGGCCCCATGATGGCTGACAAAAGTGGTCCAGACATCCACAGCAGCAGAGACACATTCCATCACTGCAAGAGATGCATGGCTCTGCTGCACATTCAGTTCACGCTCATTGGTGCAGCTACGGCCATCATCAACTTGATGGGCCAATCGGACACAGCTGAAACTGTCACTTTGCATGTGCCAACATACCCAGGGACATTAGGTGTGAGCACACCCCAGCTGTCCTAAGGCTGTTGTTGCACACAGACTATCTGTGCTCAGTACAGTCATGTGCAGCCTGTGTCTCTGAAAACTTTTACTGACCTGAGGCAACAGGCAGATAACTGCAACTTTAACTTATGTGTAATACAATGAGACTACATAGCCAAGCCAGAGTCACACCACAGTCAGGGTGATGGTGGCCTATCAGCATTCTCTGCTGTTTGCACCCTAGTCAGGCTAATGACTATCTCATGTTCACCTATGTCGTCCATATACATTCCCTCTCGCACATGTTTCATGAATTTCCCAGCATCCTCTCCCCTCCATTTGCATCACATTCTACTGTGGGACTGCAGTACATAGTGGACTGGCTGATGTGCCTCATTCATGCTGCAGGTGCATGCTGCATCCCAGCAAACTACATCTGCCACGTTCCCAGATGCTGTGTGCCCCTACTCTGCCTGTGGCGATGAACAAGACACCAACAACTGTGCCTTTGTTTATCCATCCTGTTTACTCCCTTCCACAAGACAGTGTTGCCATGGCATGAGAGGCAAATACAGTCACTCCCACTGCAGGTGCAGCGGACACCACCACGGGTAGTCACGTGCTGTGGGCCTGTGCACAGTATGTACATTTGGGGAGTGGGAGCTGAGCAGCACATTGTAGATCTGTTCATACTGCTAGACCATTACATGCATGCACACTGGATAGCTGCACCTCATACTCCACATGGCACCCGCTCCTCACCACATACTGTCTAGACCCTTTTAGGTATGTTGTTCAACATATGCTTGTTAAATACCGCTGGACTGCATTATTGCAACTCACTTCACAGTGCATGCAGTTGCCACAGCCATCCGACCGTAAATGCTCAACTTGTGGGATTTGCCATCATGCCTTACACTGGCTGTTTACCCCATTTTAACTCTGCATGTCTGGATCCCTGTCTGCTGTAATGCGGCAGGTTACACCTATTGCCCCTGGTCAGAGCTGCTCTGGTACAGCCATGACAGTTATTTCTATCATTGTTAATCCACATGCTGGCCTTGCTTCTGCATCCCCTGACTCATTTGCACACTGACCTTGTGCTTGGCATAACTACTACTACTATTTAGCACTTATATAGCACCGAGCACGCAGCGCTGTACAGGTATGACATGCATATAAAGATATACATATAATAGACAGTCCCTGCTCGTCAGAGTCGTGCTCATCCAAGTTTACAATCTAATACTCATCCGAGTTTATAATCTAGTACAACAATACAAAGTGATAGTCAGTTCGGTGCAAAGCATAATGTGGTCTGTGTAATTTGGTCATGGGAGAATGATGGGAATGGGGTTGGGATAAGGGTTGAAGTCAGGATCTGAAGACAACAGTGAAGAGGTGGGTTTTCAACTTGGATTTGAAGAGGGCCAATGAGGGTGCTTGGTGTATAGACATAGGTAGGTTGTTACAGGCGTAGGGTGCAGCGAGGTGAAAGGAGCGAGGCGTGAGTTAGCTGTGCGAGTGAAAGGCCTAACAGAGCTGCTGTACATTTCTTTGTCGTCATATTTGGATGTCCATTGTCAGGGTTCATGTGGGCCTGACGTCATGTGTGCATATGTACATCTAGCTGAAGGCTTTGTGATTTACTGCACAGCTGCACCTACAGTTTCATTGTCAGGCCATAGTTTGTGTACATGAGGCTGATGGCTCCCATGCAGGACCTGTGATGGGGCTAAGAGTCACAAGTAGCGTGTTGGTTGGATTACAGACAGAGTGTGCTTCCTTCCTTACCGATTGTGACAGTGGGCACTGGCTGACTGCGGTGCGGGGTGGGATGGATGACGAGGGACAGGGGTGTACATGTCAGAGTTCACAATGAGTGAGGTGGGCCTTGTGATTGCTGTGAGCCATGCATGCCATTCAGAGGGGGAGGGGGGAATGAGACCCACAGATCATGTCCTAGGATGGTATGTTGATGTATAAGGAATTGAGTCTAGCTATGGTGATTCATGCACTGGCCTTGGACCTGCCACCTACAGTCATGCACAAAGTGACCTTAGGTTTTGGGCCACAGGGATGCCGGATACAAGGGTCATACAGGTATACTTAGGTGTTCCATATAAGATGCATCTGGGCATGTGTTGGTGTATTCCTATGTGGACATAGCTGACTGCTACCCCTATGACATGCTGACAGACAGACATACACACACAGTCACAATCATATTGATGCACCATGCAAAAATGCAGCTAGTATACTTGATCTACTGTCATAAACTATGTTACTATTCCTGCCTGCCACTCTGGTCCTAATCTCAGCTCAGCCACTGTTAAGGTGTGCTTATTGTGTAGGATCATTTGTTAAGGTGTGCTTATTGTGCGCTCTGATGTTGACAGCTGCTCACTGTGCTGGTGGTGTCAGCCTGACTCCGCATGCAGATGTGGATAGTGGAGCCTGTTTGTGTGGGTGTTTGTATCCTTGTTGATCAATTCTTTGGTGGTTGCACATTTTGGTGTTGTACCTGCACTGTGGGAGAAAATTTAGCCACAGAAACATGGCATCACAGCCAGGACCCAAACCTGTGACCCTCTGTTTTTCTACACACTAACACTGTGTGGTGTGCCACAATGCTGCTGCATTGCTACCACCATCCATGGTGATTGCATGCTTCCCTTGGCAGATGTAATGCGCATGGCGCACTGGATCTGGCCATGGCTTTTGTCTGCTGCATGCAGTTGCCGCTCCCTCCTGCCTTATCCCCCATGCCATTCTGACCTGCCCATGTGTCATCAGTGTTGGTGGTGCCTGGTCCCAGGCCTGCCAACTTGTGGATAGATGGATACCTAGGATGCAGGCTCCATGAGGGGCGGAGGCATACATGGATA
Organism: Ichthyophis bannanicus; assembly: GCA_033557465.1. Lineage (NCBI taxonomy): Eukaryota > Metazoa > Chordata > Amphibia > Gymnophiona > Ichthyophiidae > Ichthyophis > Ichthyophis bannanicus. The sequence continues at coordinate 293,291,548 of CM066031.1, read as the reverse complement.
GACACACATCCCCCACACACACAATCTGCCTCTCCAGGGTCCCCATCACCACATGGCAATGTTATGTCTCTTTGACCTGGGGAAGGGACAGCTGTGTGGTGTTGTGTTGGAGGTCTGGGGAATATTGTTTGCAATGGGATAGGTATTTGTTCAATTGTCTATACCATCTGACTGCTGTAGGACTAGGGGACATGCAATGCAGCTGCAGTGTAGGCCATTCCGGACCACTATGTGAACATATGTTGTCCTTCCACATATCATCAGACCCTGCACTCCATTACCAGAGGATGTAGTAAAGGCTGCTAGTATACTGGGTTTAATGTATGTTTGTCCAGGTTCCTGGGGAAGGTCCCTAAAGCATTGTTAGTGAGGACCCCAGATTTGCACTGCATGCCCCATTGCAAGCATGTGGATCATGTGTGTCTTTTGAGGTACCTGTTAGGTACCTGTGCCCTAGTTTGAACACTGTTAGTAACAGGATACTGGGCATGATGGACCTTGGAAAGACACAGTCTTGCATATTTACCAGTCTTCTATTCATATGTGCTACCTAGGCAGCCGCCTGGTCCGCCTTGTGCCCCCACAGCCCCCAATGCATGATCCACATACACCCTCCTATGCCCCATTTGCACCATCAACAAAGTGCCCTTTCATACCTGCGCACTATGCTGTTGCCACAAATAGTGTACTGCTATCACTTTCTTGGGCTCCCCTGTATGTGCAGCACATTGCAGATGTTTAAATAGGCTCTCTCTCTTCAAACTGCACTCTTACCAACAGGTTTTCACTCGCGGTAATGTTCTTGGTGTTAAGGTGACAGCGTTAAGGGAGCCAGGCTTGTTCCCACCCATTAACCCCTACTTTCTGCCCATAGGGTGCTTTATGCTGCCGGTCCCGTTAGTGCACGCTAAGGCAGCGTTTAAGGCAGTGCATTAGAGGTGCAATTGCGCTGTTAGCGCACACTGACGGCACACTTGCTCCTTTACCGTGGTTTAGTAAACATGCCCCTGTGTTTGAGTTTCGGTTCAGTTCCCACATTTCTTGACTCGCCCATTCCCTCACACACATAAGCGCAGTTTGACAGCAGTATTTCCTATGCTGTCTCACCACTTATAACAATATTTGGAACACTATTGTAAGAGTCGGGGATTGACGTTCTACTATATTCGCTCATATGTATTTATTTTTAAGTCACTTCAAGAACCAGGGAAATTGCTGGAATTTATCTCCCATTTTTGGACAGGTTATGGCGTTTTGGTTGAATTAAATACTAGCTCATACATTTTTTAATTTATAACTCCCTTTTTTGTGTGGGTAACCGATATGTAATGCTATACATTATTCTCTACAGTTTTTATGCAATATATATATTTTTCACCCTTTTGTCCTTTGCTGACCCCTATCTTGACCCTTTGTGGCTGGAACAGCAACATTGATTGAAAGGGAGGCTGGTAGGTGCTCCCAGTACTCTCAGTAAAATTACTCTATGCTGGCGTGACTACATGCTTTCAAGTTCTCAGAATCAGGCAAGTGTTTGAATATTGTATTCAGCTTTATTTGGATCACTAACTAAAAAATCCCATTGTTCTTAAGAGCCTCGATCGAGCAACACTCTCTTTCAAGCACTATCAATATGCTTTTCTTTGGACTTTTGGCTTTCAATGATTTGCCCATTGGACAATAGGTTATGTCTGTTGTTGAAGGCAACGTTTATTACAATAATGTTAAATGACCGATTCAGCTCATGTCCCTACATTATCTCCCATTCTTAGGATAGTAGACTACAGGACTGATGGCTCATTTCCTTTCAAATGGATACATTTGATCTCCAATTGATATGAAACTTTCCCATTTGATCCATATTGCTCAGGATTTTCCTGTGGATCCATTAACAGTATTGATCCTTAACACATTAAATGTTTACTTTCAATTTTGTCTATTTGTTGTGGTTTGCAGATAGTCCTGTACAGTTTGGCACATACCGATGTTTCCTACGTACCCCCTTTGGGAGCATTCCTCCTTATCTCTCACCACGGTCAATATATTGTGGCCTCACAAGCTGTTCATTTCAGTTATTCCATTGCCTCTCAATAATTCACACTTTTTACTGTATTTATGTACACTCTCAGCCTTACCTTCTATTATGCTTTATTGTGTTTTATGGCTATTTATCTGTTTTTATCAATGCATGTTTTTAATATTTTATTGTCACATTTGATGCATGTTTTTATTTTTTATCATTATATATGTTAGGAAATAATAATAATGCTTAGTTTAAGTGCATATACAGGAGGCCTGCACAAGAGAAATTAGAATCCTATAGAAATCAGAATCCTATGTGTGTGCCCTTTGTACATTCTGGTGGGTATGGAAAAAGGAATGTGCTGTGTAAGCTAAACTGATTGTTCTACTCAAGGATGACTTGTATTTGCATTAGTTACTGATAAACTATAGTGGGCCCCCAGAAGATGGGTGAATGACGTATGACTATGTTTCTAAGAATGTATAAAATACGGACAATCCCTCCACCCTTTGGAATAAACTGCATACCACTTATGTGCAGGTGTGTGTGTCTGTGTTTGTTCCCCTGGATTCCAGACAAAGAAGGTAAGGTGATTCCTCGACCCAGACGGACATCCCAAGGGTTAGTGATAAGAAGTGCTGGGAAAGGAATAATGGACCCTTTACATTTGGTGTCAGAAGTTTGGATTTCCCCGATGCACTTTCTAAATTGAAGCAGCTTTGGTAGCTGCACAAGGATTTTTTAATTGACGTTGCTTTGGTAGCTCATCTTGGAAAAATGCGCTTGGGTAGTGCTGGGAAAATGCGCTTCGGTAGCGCTGGGAAAATGCGCTTTGGTAGCGCTGGGAATATGCACTTGGGTAGCGCACTGAATAACAGGGATGTCCTGCTGGGTCTGTGGTAATATCCTTCTCCTTCTCTGTGTGCTTGTGTGCCTGTGTGAGTTTGGCAAAACGCCCCTGCCGTACTCCGAAGCGATATAGCGCTAGTGATGGGTACTGTGCAGAAAGCAAGTGGCCAGACGTGTGTTTGTTGTGAATTAATTAGAGGACGGGGGGGTCCCAAGGTGAGGGGGCCACTCCAGAATCCGCGGGAGTGCATGTTCTGCTATATGTTGTGAAAAGTTTTAAAACTGCAGCTAAAAAACAGCCATTCTACACAAATTGTCAGTGTAAGTTACAGGAGTCTGTTAGCATGTTTATCTCTGTGCCTATACGACACCCCCCCCCCCCTCTCTAGAACTGATGACTCTGGAATGCAAGTGACAAGCGGTGTTTGTTTATTCTTCCACTGCTTTGCTTTTCCCTCCCCCTCCCTTCCTGTTCTTTGTGTTCAAAGGTTACGGACAGGCAGACAGAACAGAAACTTAAAGTTAAAAACAGCATACTAAAACGTAAATTATTTGTTTGCAGAGTGTCTATTTATTGCCATATTGTAAGAAGACAAGCTAAATAGAAAGAAAATTACTTTTGTACTTAACAACGGTATAACTGTCACTGAAATATGTAATAGGGTGTGTCTGTATTTAGACACCCATTGCTATAGCAATGTATTGAATAATGAAATACTAAAAGAGCTCTTAATCTGCTTCACAATATCCCTCTCAGAGTCTCATTGGCCAGGTTGGCTAAAGGTGAATTGGCTACAGGTAAAAGTGTAAATAACAGCTGGGGCTCGCCGGGATTTTCCCACAGTGGAGTGACTCCTGCTGAGTGGAGGTGCGAGGACGCGTCCTGTTGATTTCAACAGTCTCACCTCCTTCTCTGCGGAGAGGTCTCTTTACTAGCTGGTAATGGTCCTGGGTGACTAGAGGTATTGTGAATCGGACAGACAGTGAATTAAAAGCAGGCACTGCAGCAACCAAGTGAATTCTGTGCACAGACCGCGGTAAGGAAAAGGGGGAGAATGATAAGAACTGTAAGATACTAATGATGAAATACTGTTGTTTCCTTTGCACAAAGGAATGTATCTCTCCTCCTGCTGTTTTGGTTGCTTAGATTTGTTAGGTGTTAACCCTTTATGTGACTGGCAAGTCTGAAGGGGAGAAATCAAGGGAGAGGGTCTAGTTCATTATGCAGGGCGAAATTTCTTAAGAAAGCACTTGTAAGCTTTGATTTATCTCTTGTTTAAATAAGAACTGAAACAGAAGTTTCCCAAATAAGTAACTCCTTTGTGTCCTTCCCAACAAGCTGAAAAAAAATATGTTTTGTTTACAGTAAATATTGTTTTCTTTTACTTGCTGGTTGGTGCAGGATTTAAGGATTCTGAATAAGATTGTCCAGACCTAGCAACGGATACTTTCCTTTGAAAACCTTATTTCAAAAGAAACCCCTTGATTTGTATATTTATGCTTTTGGTTAAAAATATTGAGCTAAATTTTGCATGAACACAAATGGTTCAGTATTGTAGATTTGAGGTATATGTTTGAGTCTGCTCTCTAGGCACTATGTAGATGATCTTCAAAGTTCAGGGCAGGAGAAACCAGCTGTGATAGAAGCCATTCACAATCTGCTGCAATTCTTGGGTAAGAAAGGTTTCAGGGTGTCCTGAAGAAAAAAAATTTAGGTTGGGGCTATCCCTTCCCCCTACAACATCAGAAACGAAATCAGAAACTTAACAAAGAGAACGAAGAAGAGAGAGGGAAAAGGGGCAGCCCCTCCCGTGGGCTACAGAAGGCAAAAATGATTTTGGATTGTTTTTCTTTAACCTTCAAAGTAGGGGTTGGGAACCCTGTCAGGACAATGGGGCATCCTGAGCCAGTAATTAAAAGACTGCAACTTGAAAAAGAAATGATTTGATATTATAGAAACACATAGAGTTGTAACTATAGGAATTTAATAGCAATCACAATTAGTGACAATTCTCAAGCAACTTTTTCTTTTTAAACTTTTAGTATTTAGGACTCCTGTCTCTCTTGTTCAGCTATCTGCATTTGCCTGAAGGAATCTGGTCACAAGACAGACCTACTGTTTACTTTGCTATTTGTGTTTGAGATAACATCAAGGTTGAACTGTTACTCTAAGTAGATTGCTTTAACATAATTTCATTGTTTTAGATCAGTTTGATACCAGTCTCAAATATTATGTATAAGGTTTTAATTTAAATGTGACACAGTATGATTCTGAATTCACCTTTTTGCAGTTTCATGTTATTTGAATGTCTGTTTCCTGAACTGTAAGATTTTAAGTTAATTACTTTGCATTGTTAAGCTCGGTGCTGATGCCTGACGAACAGGACAGTAGCACCATGGGTGCTGGCTATCTTTCTGATTTGATGTGTTGGGGTCCAGAGAGAAAACGTTTTTAACATTTCAGTTTTAGTAATACAGTATATTGTAGCACTATGATATACAAGTTTTCTTTAGTTTACACACTTGCACTTTATGTTACCAAAATACTTGTCATAGCAGTACATTATGTAGAGGTTCAGTACACATAGAAATTATAGAATTTTGGAAAGAGGCTGATCTGCAATTGCTTAGATCACATTTAGTGGAAAGATGAAGCTTAGTTCCCAGGAAAGATGAGAGTATTTGTAAATAATAACATTAACGTGAGTTCATTGAAAAAAATAAATAAATAAAAAAAAAAAAAGCAGAGAGTGAGAGAGAGAGACAGAAGGTGAGGCTACAGCCTTGGGAAAGGCAATAAACGTGCTGCTCTGAGTGTGATGATCTGGGCCACCGGAATTCTAACTGCTTTAAGACTCCTTGAGGACCCACAAGGCCTGAAGAACATGAACCTTGCATATTTATGCCTCTGAAGAGACATGACTAGGCAGGGGGGAATAGGCCAAGAAGAACCCGAGGAAACATCGCCATGAGGCACAACCACAAATGCCTTGAACCTTCTTAGGCCTCTCATCTCAAAAGGATCTCTTAAACACCATGATTAGTGAGTAACTTCCACAGATCCTTGTGGGTACTGCGATTATAAAATCAGTCCTCAAATATTTTTAAGTTTCCACAACACTCTCACTGGGAACCGGGTATAAGATAGACTTTAGTCACACCTGAGAGATTATGTGGCTGTTCTGTTAGAAGCCATACTCCTTCCTATTGGGATTGATGTTATAAAATGCCGTGAAGCACTGGTCTATATTGTAAGGATTTTATCTATATTTTGTTTAGGCAGTTGCTAATTAGAATGAGCACTGTTTATGCTTATGGAAAAGGATCTACATTTATATGTATATATACCTTTTGTTTACAAAAATACTAAGTTTCTAACAATTGTTTGATGTTCTTAGCAGCCTTGCCAAATAAGGATACACTAGTATGGTATAAAAAAGACAGAAGGACCTATGCATGTAGTTTGATGGAATGATGTAAGTGAAAAAATAAAGTGGTGTTGAGAGGAGTGTGATGGAATATTCATGTTGGAAAAGAGAACTCAGATTAACATTATAAAATGGTGAGGGTAAATTGAAATGTGAAATGATGTATCCGATGTATCCACCTAGAAAGAAAACTGACAATGAATACTCTACAATATTTGATTATGCCATCCCCATTAACTCCAATTTTGAAAGTTATCTAGCCCAGAGATATATCCAATAATTGGAAATAGACACTTGGAGATAGGCTGAGTGCACTTTTCATCCTAATGAGCTTTGGGGAGACCCACACTGGCCATGTGGTGCTTTTCAGATGCTTTTATCCCTTTTTGCCTCTATGTGTCCTGGCCCGACACATGAAGCTAAAGGAGGAAAGTTACTTACACAAATTTTTACAAATTGGTATAATTCTAAAAATTGTGGAACAATTGAGGAAGTGTGGGCATCTTGTCAAAATGTATTAGCTAAATTGAGTTGCTTAGGATTGGCTGTTGTATGCAAGCAGCAATCCACGAAGGGGGGAACCTCCGAAACCTTAAAAAACTTTGTAAAGAAATTAAACTGTCTTGCTTTTGACTCTGTTCAAAGGAAAAAAAAAATTGCCCTAAGGGAGTAGACCGAACTTTTTCTCCCTCTGAACTGTTATATGGAAGACTGCTTATTTTTTTATACTCCTGAGCCTCATATTTGATCTCTTGTATTTCCTAGCAGCAGAGGCAACTCTCTTCCCTCCACAGGTATGCTCAGCAGGTCCAGTCCTTTCTGCTGGATGACTCAGCTCTTTTCTTTCAATCCGGAGACTGGATTTTGGTAAAGACATACCACCAGCACACAGTACAAGCCCCTTTTCCAGTATGGGACCGTTCCAAGTTCTTTTGATAACATCGATTACAGTGAAGGTGGCGGCTAAAAGATTCTGAAGCCATTGCCCTCGCTGGAAACATTCTCCATATACAGATCAGGCTTCAGGACCAGGATGAGAAGTAGCTGACGCCGGGGCAGCCAAGGCCCTAGCAACTGGAGAGGAGAGGAGAAGACGGACCTCCAAACTACAGTGATCGCCATCACATGGACAGCCATCCTGTGTGACTCCTCCCCTTCGTGGATCCATGCGTCAAGAATCAAGCGTGTATCGTCTCCACTGACATCTTCGGTTCCAGCCTCCTGACCATCACGCACAAGACTGTGTTGACTCCTCCTACCACTCATGTGGTGCCTCCTTCAGTCCATTTCGGGAACTGTTAATACGGCAATACTACTTGCCCAGACTGCCTTACCTTTTGTGTGCGCAGCTCACTACAAACTGGAGCTTTTCTCTCAACATGTCTCATTACTGTGCCTTCTAATCTGTGTGAAATGCAGAAGTTTACTGTACTTGACAATTTAAACTGCACCCAGCCCCATGTTTCTTTTTCTACCTTTTTGTATAACATTGGTGTTACTCGCCTCTTTGGGATATGACTAGGTCCCTTGCTCATTGTAAACTGTCTCTAGTTCTAATGCTATAGATTGTTTTATTGTTTCTGCTTTTAGCCTGTCTAATACTGCTCTAAACTGTTCTTCAACTACAGGGAAGTTTCTCATGATTACTTTCTGATGTGTTTTTCTTTGGGGTGGTCTCAAAGGACTGCTTATTGCCCTATTGAGCGGTTTTATAATTCTTGTTCTCTTTTGTTGTATATTTTCATTTCTTCTTGGCTGTTGTTGAAAGGCCCTACAAAGCTCTACCACTTTTATGTATTTTTATACTCCTGCTTTTATGGTGGCTGATGTACTTGAGCTGCCACATACAGATGTTCCATTAATAATGCCTGTTTAGTTATTTTGTAGTAGATTGTTAGGCTGTTCTTATAGTGGGCCTATGCAGGCCCAAAGGGTGGATTGTTAGGAAATAATAATAATGCTTAGTTTAAGTGCATATACAGGAGGCCTGCACAAGAGAAATTAGAATCCTATAGAAATCAGAATCCTATGTGTGTGCCCTTTGTACATTCTGGTGGGTATGGAAAAAGGAATGTGCTGTGTAAGCTAAACTGATTGTTCTACTCAAGGATGACTTGTATTTGCATTAGTTACTGATAAACTATAGTGGGCCCCCAGAAGATGGGTGAATGACGTATGACTATGTTTCTAAGAATGTATAAAATACGGACAATCCCTCCACCCTTTGGAATAAACTGCATACCACTTATGTGCAGGTGTGTGTGTGTTTGTTCCCCTGGATTCCAGACAAAGAAGGTAAGGTGATTCCTCGACCCAGACGGACGTCCCAAGGGTTAGTGATAAGAAGTGCTGGGAAAGGAATAATGGACCCTTTACAATATACACGTTTTATTTACTCTATTTGTTTTTAGTTTTTCAACTCGTTCCCCCTGAGGAAGGCTTAAGCCAAAACACTTAGGGGTCTGTAAATAAAGCACTTGTGACCACTTCATTTGCTCTCGCTGTTTGTGTTTTGTTTGGTTGGTTCATCTGATCATCCAGGCATCAGAGAAAGCTCCCAATGCCACCAAAATACTGTTGGGCATCGTGTGGCTAATTTGCATAGGAGCCCCATGTCTCTGGGAGAATATGCCAAACTTGCACCGACATCTTCTGCACATGTGTTTGGCTTGAGGGTCCCCCATTTTGCACACAGTTTAACGGGTGGCTCATTTGCATACACTTAGTTTAACACATGGCTAATTTGCATTCTCCCCCCATTCTCATGTCCGCATTAAAGTTGCACACTTTTGGTGCGCTGCAAATAGGTGTAAAAAGTGCGCTTCATTGCCAGCTTTCTACATTGACTTGTATCATAGCCAAAGCAGGGGAAAAGAGATTTTGTGTGGGAGGGAAGAAAAATCTACGATTGGCTGGGGAATGACAATGGAAGAGTGAAATTTGAGTGGATGATAAAGGAATAAAGAAAGAAATGGGGAAAAGAGCAAAACGGGAAAGATCAGTATGTTAAAGCAGATATAGAGAGAGAATGGAAAAAATCTAGAAGAGAGAAGAAAGGACAAATGGACAGCTTGCAGAAGACAAGAAGAAACCAGAAGAAAGTGACTGGAGCACTTGCAACTGAAAAATAAAATGCCCAAACAAAAGGTAGAAAAATACTTTTTTTGAATTTATTAACTGGAATATGTCAGGTCTGGGAAATGTGTATCGCTAACATCTTTGCTTTTTTGTTTAGTGCAAGAAGAAATTAATTTATAGTTTTATTTCTCCAGTGTTGTTCATTTCATGTTTGGCTTTTGGGGTTCCCAATTTAATTATTATCTTCCTATTTCTAAAATGTGATCCCTTGTTCTATGTTTGGTAATGGTCTATGTCTTGCATGTGTAACAGAGCTGAGGTAGTCTGCTTAGGTAGTTTCTGTGACAGTCCCACTTGCTCTCTTTCCCCAGTAGATGTATTGGCATTCTCTGAGATGTATTGGTTTAATATTTGCAGTCTTGCCTTTTTGACAGGTAGGGTTTGGTGCTTTGTGAGTCCTGGTAATGCTGTTATGATACAGTGGGTTTGCTATAGGTTCTAAATGGTCAAGGTTTATAGTAGTGAGGCAGCCGGGAAGGTAGCTGCCCCCCCCCCCCCCAGCCATGCAACTTTTACATAAGGATCAGCTTGTTAAACGGAAACACAGAGATCTCAGCAGGCACCTCCCCCAAGCCAAAGCTGCTACAGTGAGACGAACCTAAGCACAATACCCTCTCCCCTAGATAACAGCAGACCAGAGAATACCAGTTTGGACAGGTCACTGAAAATGCTTTATGATAGCCCACCTTACCCCCCCAGGGACTACTGATTGGTGGACAAAAGATACCTGAGGCGAATCAGAAAGTAGAATGAGCTTGAAAATATACTGTAAATAAGACAATGAATGACGTGGAGAGGGGACTCAGATCTTTTGTTCAGGGTGGCCGGCTCTGTCTCTGAGGCTGTGTGCACACAATAAAAGATTCTGTTTGCATTCTAGTCTGTCTGACTCGTCTTCCTTCTGTAGGTGTGAGAGAGAGCTTTTATTAGCTGCATTTGGGCTATTTCATTTGGCACCCCAGATGGGACGAAATTGTTAAAATAGCAGCCTCTCCCCTTGTACCCACGGTGGGAGGTCATCTGCTCTTGCAGCTTCGGGCCTCGGCCGGTCAGAGACCGGCTCTCCGGGAGATGTTAACGGTCCTGGCGCCACCCGGCCCTTTTGTCCGGAAGGATACCTTGACTTGTCTGGTTGGTTGGTCCCGGCAGGCTGATTATTCCGATTGAAATCCGGCTGGATAGACTAGCATCCAAACTTCTCTGATCGGAGGTCTGGTGAGTACTCTACATTATTGCTTTGGGGATATTCGGTAACTGTTACTCTGGAACTCTGTAATCTGTTGCGGTCTGATCACCCGCACGGGCAGCCCGAGTAAGGGCTCTGGGATCTCTGCTGAAACCTGAAACCGCTGCCCGTTCAGTCTGTGCTAGGTAAGAGGGAAAGGTGGAAAGGGGGGGGGGGGTGTGCTGCAGCTAGAGAGAGAGAGAGAGAGAGCGTGTGTATTTGTAACAGCTGCTGCTAGAGAGAAAGTGAGAGTGTGGTGACGTATGTAACGGCAGCTGCTGAAGATTACTAGAGAGAGAGGGAGTGTATGAGTTGCTGAGACGTCTCTGTTCCCCTTGTCGTTTTGTTTTTCTCTCCCCTTTTGTAGTCCTGTGTGTGTGTCCTGTGCAATTGGTCTCTGTCTGTTATCTGAAGTTACACTGTACATTGCATTCCTTGCAGTGAGATTAGAGAGTTTATACTGCATATTTTACTTATTTATTGTACTGGGATTAGAGCATGGGGACAGGGGAATCCAAAGTGCAAACGCCCCTGCAGTGCATGCTTCGTAATTTTAAGGCTGGGTTTGGGGAAGATTATGGGGTACCCCTCTCTGCCTCTCGCCTGTCTGTTCTTTGTGAGCGGGAGTGGCCAGCTTTAGTTAAGCTGTGGCCTCCCGGGGGCTCAACTGCCCACCGTATTTTTAGTTCATCAAGTTGTAGTGAAAGAGCACCCAGACCAGTTCCCTTATATTGATTCATGGCTGGCTATATGCCAGCACAAGCCAAAATGGCTCCAGCGCTGCCACGAGGATCAGTGTAGGATAATGATAGCGGCCGTTGGTCGCCGGAAGGGACGAACGCCCACCCCCATCTATCAGGGGCGGGACTCCCCGGATATCCCTCCACGCCCCCTTCCTCTGTTGCGCCCCCTTGTCCCGTCCGCACCGCGACAGGATCTGCCCGTAGTTGAAGAACCTCCTCCAGGGGTGGGTGGCGCCAGGTCTGAGGAAGATTCTGCGGATTCCAGTTCTTCCTTTCTTGATTCCTCCCCACATAGGGATACACCCCTTCAGACCCCACCCACTCCGGATACCTCCAGTACCACCGTAGCATCCCCTGGTAGCACATTGGCTGAGTCTGAAACATCCACCCTGCTGGCCCACCGCCTGCGGTCGCATGATCTCCAAATGCCACTACGCCAAGTACAGGGGCTCCCGTACCTTGATGCCGCTGGGCAAGTAGCAGTGGGACCATCCAGCCTGATTTATGTCCCTTTCTCCACCACGGACCTGTTGAACTGGAAAACCCACTATGCCTCCTATACTGAAAAGCCCCAAGAACTGACAGGTCTTATGACCAGTATTATGCAAACACACCAGCCTACCTGGTCGGACACTAGACAATTGCTTTCCACTTTATTCAGTACAGAAGAATGGGCGCGCATTGTACGGGCCACCCTCGCGTGGCTGGAGGCGCATCCTGCCCATGAGGGAGTTATAAATCCACGGCAGCAGGCAACGGTAGATTTCCCGAATGAAGACCCCCGCTGGGACCCGAATGACTCTGTTGGAGCACGGGCTCTCACTCGTTTCCGGACTGCGCTCCTTGAGGGCCTTAAGAAGGGGGGACAACGAGCTATGAATATCAGTAAAATCGCGGAAGTTCTCCAGCTTCCTGATGAGAGCTCGGCGGAATTTTATGAGCGTCTGACTGAAGCATACCGATTATACACCCCCTACGATCCAGCGGCTCCTGAGAATCTTTGTATGGTGAATATTGCCTTTGTGGCACAGGCACAAGGTGATATACGGCAGAAGCTGCAGAAAATGGAAGGGTTTGCGGGCATGAATGCAGCACAACTGATGGAAGTAGCACAGAAAATATATGTAAATCGTGATCAGGAACAGAAGCGCGAATCAGAGCGTCAGATGAAGAAGAAGGCGGACTTCCTAGCAGCCGCCCTAGCCGACCACCAGCGACCACTGGTTCCAGCCTGGGCCAGAGGAGGGAGCAGGGGACGAGGCCATGGATACGGGGGGCCGAGGGTTCCCCTGGGCCCCAATCAATGCGCCTACTGCAAAGAGGAGGGACATTGGAAAAATGAATGTCCAAACCGTAACTCAAGACGAGGAGGATATCCATCCATGAGGGGCGCTAGGGCACCTGTACGTACTACACGGGAGCAAGACCAGTATGATGATTTCCCGCCTCCACCGACACCAGCCATTGAAGGCCTTGCGGCTATGGAACATTATGACTCAGACGACTACTACGCCAGACCAGGCTCCAAGTTTCTGTTGGGTCCCCAGGAGCCTATGGTCAAAATGAATTTAGGGGACCGAGAAATGCAATTCATGGTTGATACCGGAGCAACACACTCAGTGGTCACCCAACAAGTGGCCCCGATCTCTACCAAATCAGTCACTATTGTGGGCCCAGAGACCTTTTCTGCAAAACCGCACATGCCAATTGGGGGGACGGACCATCACCCACCAGTTCCTGTATATGTCTGAATGTCCGATACCCTTGCTGGGTCGGGATGTTCTGGCAAAACTTCAAGCCCAAATCTCATTCGGGCCTGAGGGCCAGTCTGAGCTTGAAATACCCAGCCTGGGCCCAGCGGTTTTGGTACTGTCGGTCCCCCGAGAAGAAGAATGGCGGTTATATAAGGACAGGCCTAGATCTGATGTGGCCGCCCTGGATAAATGGGATGCAGTGCCCCCTGGAGTTTGGGCTGAAGGAAACCCCCCTGGAATGGCCATCAATATTCCTCCTGTAAGCATTGAAATGAAGCCAGGAGCCTCCCCTGTACATCTACGACAATACCCGCTGCCGTGGGCAGCTGTGGAAGGGATTCATCATCATTTGATGCGGCTACTACAGTATGGTATCCTGCGGCCTGTGATAAGGAAGCTTATCATAGCTCAGGTAGGAGCTATAGAAAAGATGATGTGACTCTGAACAAGCAACCTGTCAGTTCTGGTAGAAGTAAGAAAACAGAGTTTTCACCTAAAAGACTACCAGTCCCAGAATGCACCAGGTTTCCAGCAGCCATGAGAGGGGCTGAAGTGAGAAAACGTGTGTGCAATCAAGAGAGCTATGAGGTAATCCCTAAGCACTCAACTCAAAGGGCAGGACCTGATTCAACACAGCTGCGCTGTGTTAGGGAGGAGCACACATTAGAACAGAATAAGAATAGAGCTTATTCTTCAGATAATAGCTACAGAGGGAGATACAGCAACAGCTTCAAGCTCAAGCACCAGTATCACCTGGAGAAACAGAAGCCAAGCCAAGCGGATAGAGAGAGAAGGAAACTCTCTGGAAGGAAGAGAAGGAAGGCCATTGGATGGTCTGGGAGAGTCCAAGGCAGTACCTATACTGGGAGGTATTCAAAATGCCAGCAGAGTCCATTGGACTGGAGTCAGCCAGAGGAATGGATTGGCAGAGATAGGAATCACCAGTGGCTACCTGGAAGAGAGAAGACTGCACGTGGAAAGGACTTTCAGACCAAGGCCAGAAGGTATGTGAGAGGAGATCCAGTGTCCAGGGATCAAGATTGGAAGGCTGGACATCAGAATTGGATTACATACTGGCCAGGCTATACAGAGAGGAATTATGATAGCAGGAGAGGCTCAGGTATGAACACTGATCCAGACCCTATCTATAATAGCGAATGGCAGCAAGGGAATAAGCATTCTCATGATAGTGCCTTATGGAAAGACTCGTCTGTGCCAATGTATGATAGTGGCCCTATGCTGATTGATGAAGGGGGAGATACAGCAGATGAAACTATTCATTACATGGACTGTTCTCTATCTAAATGCTATTGCTAGCTTTCTGTGAGCAAACACCTCAGCCATCACAAAGAAACCTAACTTTGTTCTTTATTTCCACTGCAAACAGCTCTTAAAGCAGGATTTGGGTTCACACAGTAGCAGCCAGCCAGCTAAAGGCTTTCAGCTGGTCAATTGATAGTAATTAAAGCTGCACCTGATTGTGTGTGTGAGCAAGGGAGAATCACTGCTGGGATCTGCGTGGAAAATAAGCAGAAGTTAACCTAACAAGCAAAGTTCATTTATTTCTTTGTGCCTTTTTCATTTGGTAATTATTTGCTAAGAAAACATTAGCTAATTGCTTGACAAGCTGAAGGTTGTTTTTCTGATTTGCTTTGTGACTTTATGTTATCCATTTAAACACTGCAAGCAAGTAACCTCATTTATATTGCTACCAAGCATATTTGTGCTGGGTGAATTAAACCCCATCAATAAAAGAAGTATTTTATTGGCCTTACCACTGGTTTCACAACTCAATTATTGTCTTCAGCTGTGTTTGGGAGTGAATGAACTACATTACCCACAATACCTTGCAAGAATCATATGAATATATGCATCATCAAGATTGTGTAAGTTCTCACCCTAGGCAGCCGTCTGACAGGCCCTGCCAATCGGCATGGAACACGCCTTTGCTGCCTGTCCGTTGTGATCCTCCCCCCTTGCTGATACCCATAGGCATGTAGGGTTTAAGGAGGTTAAGTTCCTTCCTGAACCAAAGTTTCACTATTTCCTGAAGCAGTGCTTGTAGGGAAATGTAGTTTCTTTAAAGGTTCAATGAAGGGTAGTGTGACTCAAGTGTTTCAAGCAAAAGGATTTATTTCCCCTCCCGGGGTGGATTTCACAAGGAATAAAGGTAACACAAATATCTTGCACTTTGGCAGAAAAAGGACAAAATAAGATATCCAACTTAAACAGCTTCAGTCAGCGTTAAACATTTTTCTTCCAGCAGATTAAACACCACAGTACTGTTTCCTACAGCTCTGTTCCCTTCTCACAGTAAGTCTGTATTTTCTTCACAGCACAATTTTAACATAGAGATATTATCTCCTCAGCCAGTGAAATCGTACAGTCCATTTCTTCCGTAGGAGTATTTACACAGGATGGCTCTGTTTCCATAAATTCTACCTCTGGGGTAGGAATTGTTTGCCACGCTCCCTCTGGAGCCGCGCCCTTTTCTCCAACCCTAGGCTTTATGGTAAACTCGGGGTTTAAGTACTGTTTGAAACAAGCACTCCCATTATAGTCCTTTCCACCATAGTCCCAACCTTCCAGATCAATAAACTCACAATTATTATGATTCCAGCCCTTAGGCTTACCTTGGAACCTGGCTGTGGAAGGTTTTCTCCGTGGCTTATAGATAGCTGTCGGTTCCCAACCTGACTTGTGCAAAACAGAATTCAACTGCCTTCCTGGCTTTTCCTTCTGTTTATAATCCAGAGAGTGTTTCAGCTGCCCGGGTCTGCTCCTGCTGTATCTTTTTCAGAGCCTCTGACCTTTCTTCAGCTTGAGACTCAGTCCACCTCCTTACTGGAAGCTGGCTTTTCTTCCTCCAAGGGGACTCTGCTCGTCTCTCTTCTTGTTCACTCTCTCTTTCACTCTGGCTTTCCTCCTCTCTCTCCTCTCTCTACCTACTGGGACCTCTTTATGAGTCAGCTTTCTCGGGTAGGGCCTGACTCCGCCCCCAAGCAGGTGTTCTGAATTACTTTGTAACTCTCTGTTAAACTGGTAGCAGGGGCGTGTTTCTTTCTCTCGGGCTTGGTTTCCCTGACAACCAGTAGCCATGTGCTTTTGTTTATATTGCAGCCCTGCACTTTTTACCTGGTTTTTGGGAGTTTCTACAGGGCTAGAAGGACTCACTATGTCACACCGTAAACCTGGAACCACTGACTACCGACCTGTTCAGGACCTCCGTCGTGTCAATGAAGCCACTGTGACCCTGCATCCAGTAGTACCAAACCCTTATACGCTGTTGGGCTTCATCCCGGCTGCTGCTTCTCACTTCTCAGTACTGGATCTAAAGGATGCCTTTTTCTGTATACGCCTGGCTACTACAAGCCAGCATTTGTTTGCCTTTGAGAAAGAGGATCCTGCTACTGGCAGGAAGTCCCAAGCTACCTGGACTCGCTTACCACAGGGATTCAAGAACTCCCCGACCATTTTCAGCACAGCACTGGCCCAAGATCTTGCCAGTTTCCCCCCAGGGGAGCCTGGCAGACGAGTACTTCTACAGTACGTCGATGACCTACTAATTGCAGCCGATTCTGAAGCCGAATGTATACTGGCAACCACAGAGCTTCTCCAACTCCTGTACAATGCAGGTTATCGGGCTTCAAGGAAAAAGGCTCAGCTATGCCAGTCAGAAGTGAAGTATCTGGGATTCCATCTGTCGAAAGGAAGACAACGGTTGGGGAGTGAAAGGAAGGAAGCAGTGTGTCGGATCCCTGTGCCAACAACCCGCAAGTAAGTGCGCGCTTTTCTTGGGGCTGCAGGGTACTGTCGTATCTGGATTCCCAACTTCGCAAAGATTGCGAAGCCACTCTATGAGTCTACAAAAGGCCCAGAAAGGAGCCCCCTTGAATGGGGTCGGGACCAACAGAAGGCCTTCGAGCATCTGAAAAGGGCACTGCTGTCATCACCAGCCCTAGGCCTTCCGGATGTTACTAAACCTTTCACCCTCTATGTGCATGAAGCAGCAGGAACAGCCTTGGGGGTCTTGACTCAACAACTTGGGTCTTGGCCGCGGCCAGTCGCCTACCTTTCAAAACAGCTGGATCCAGTGGCCAAGGGATGGCCGCCCTGCCTGAGAGCAATAGCAGCAACAGCCTTGTTGGTGGAGGAATCGGATAAACTATCCATGGGCCAAAACCTTTTAGTCACCGTCCCACATGCGGTCCAAACATTACTGGAGCATAAAGGAAGTCACTGGTTCACCAGCTCCCGGATGTTGAAATACCAGAGCATGCTATGGGGAAATCCCAGAGTGCAGATAACCACCAGCCAAGCCTTAAACCCTGCTACCTTCCTACCTGTCAGCCCGGGACCACCTGACCATGACTGCCTAGAAGTGATGGATACAATCTTCTCCAGTCGCCCTGATCTAACAGATGTACCGTTAAGCAATCCAGATGAGACCTACTTTGTAGATGGAAGCAGTCTGGTGTTGGAGGGCCGCAGGTGTGCAGGGTACGCGGTGGTGATGATGGAGGTGACCGTTGAGGCTCAGCCTTTGTCCCCCGGCACTTCTGAACAGAAGGCGGAACTTATTGCCCTGACCCGTGCCTTGATCCTTGGGACTAACCTTCATGTGAATATATACACAGACTCCCGGTATGCCTTTGCCACTCTCCATGCCCATGGCGCCCTATACAATGAAAGAGGGTTAGTTACTACAGCTGGCTCAGAAATAAAGAACGGCCCCCAAGTATTGGCCCTTTTAGAAGCAGTCTGGCGTCCTAAGGCAGTAGCCGTTATGCACTGCCGAGGCCACCAAAGAGGGGACAGTGAAATAGCTAAGGGGAATAGACGGGCCGATGCAGAGGCCCGGCGGGTCACAACCATATCCTTGTCCCAGTCCTTCCCCGAGGGCACCCAGGACCAAGCCCCACTGTTTCCAGTCTCACTAAGCCAATGGTCTAAGAGATACACAACACGAGAACTAGATTTCTTCTGCCAAAAGGAGGGAGGGGTGTTACACACGGATGGCTGGATAAGGTTACCCAGAACAGGGACAGCTCCAGTGATAGTCATCCCAGACAGCCTTGCCCCAGCATTCCTATCCTCCTTCCATCAGGCCACTCATATGGGTAAGACAGCAATGGAAACTACCCTGCGCCCATATTTCTTCATCTCCTGCCTGTCCTCTTTAGTGGCCGCTGTTGTCAGACAATGCACAACATGTGCTAAAAATAACGCCCATCAAGGTCCATGCCAACCCCCAGGGGTCCAATCTTATGGGGTCACCCCTATGGGAAACATCCAGGTTGACTTTTCAGACATGCCCCGAGCAAATGGGTACCGGTATCTGCTAGTGTTAGTCTGTACTTTCACGGGGTGGGTGGAGGCCTTTCCAGTCCGCACAGAAAAAGCCAGGGAGGTAACAAAGGTGTTGCTGCATGAGATCATTCCCCGCTTCGGGCTTCCCATAGTAGTGGGATCAGATAATGGACCTGCCTTCGTGGCCCAGGTAGTGCAACAACTAGCTAAGGCCTTGCAGATCAACTTGAAGCTGCACACAGCTTACCGTCCGCAGAGCTCAGGGAAAGTAGAACGCATGAACCGTACCATAAAGAGCCAACTAGCAAAACTGTGTCAGGAAACCTCGTTAAAGTGGCCCCAATTGCTCCCTATAGCTCTGCTCCGCATACGATCTGCCCCACGAAAGGGTATTGGTATCTCCCCCTTTGAAGCTGTATATGGTCGCCCTGCACCCCTCATACAGGGCATCCACGGAGATTTAATACAGATAGGTTCAGAAATAACCCGACAGGAACTGTTGGCTCTCAGTTCTGTTTTTCAGAAATTGCACTAGTGGATCCAGGAGCGGCTCCCCATCAACCTGACTGAAGCGCTCCTTACACACCAGCCTGGTTCCTGAGTGTGGGTCAAGGAGTGGAAGAAGGATCCATTGACCCCCCAGTGGCGAGGTCCGTATACCATTCTGCTGACCACCTCCACGGCTGTCAAGGTGGCTGAAGTTGCTTCGTGGATCCATCATTCTCGCGTCAAGACTGCTGCACCGGAAGTTGTTCCAGCCTGGACCTCAGTTCTGATCCCAGATCAACTCCTGCGTTTGAAATTGAAAAAGGATACCACCATCCAGTGAGGGGTTCTAACAGACTGCCAACGAACTCCGGACGACCAGAGAGAATGAGAAAATGTGCCTTAGCCTTATTCCTACCCCTGATACGGACCCACTTTTTAACAGCTGCAGAGACTACTAACACAGCAGTATTACTTGCCCAAACTGCTCTGAACATGACAGACTTTTGCATACGTACTTCTCCAAAAACTGGGATTTTTCTGTCAACCTGTCTCATTGCTGTACCATCTAGTTTATGTGAAATGCAGAACCTTACTATACTTGCTAATCTGGACTGTGGACAACCTGGAATAGATTACTCCACATTCTTCTATCTTATTGGGGTTACCGGACCTATTTCTGCACGTTTTAACCAGGTGCCTTTTTCCTTACAGGTAGTTTCCACCCTGAATGCTACTGATTGCTTCTTTTTTGTAAATGCCAAGAAAGGGGGGGGGGGGGGGGTTTCAATGTCTCGAATACTGTGTTATTATGCAACTCTGTAACTAAGGTATCCTATGCATATTTGGAAAAGTATCTTCCCTTAGGTTGGTTTTTAGTTTGTGGTGAGATAGCGTATACTTATGTCCCCGCCAATGCCACCGGAGGTCCATGTACATTTGGTAGGCTCACAACTGCAGCCTTCCTTCATACACCCCCCCCCAGACATCCCCGCTCTATCCCTATGCCCTCGACCTGCAACTCAAATGTAGAGCCCTACAGTGATGGGACAGCCCTTGGGCTGTCACTATCAATCCTTGGAACACCTGGTTTAGCCCTACACAACTCTTTGGAGATAAGCCGGCTTGCTTGTTCTCTAGCCAAATCCCTTAATCTGACCTCGACGGTATTAGCTACCATGAATCACAAGCTGTCCGGCCTACGTACAGCAATTCTACAGAATAGAATGACCATAGACTTCCTACTTTTACGCTTCAACCATGGGTGTGAGGACTTTGAAGGTATGTGTTGTTTTAACCTCACTGATGAGAGCGTGTCCATTGAACGCTCTATCCCAGACCTACGTGACCTAGCGAAACACATCTCAGACCCGTCCTTGGGATTGGGAACGGGTTGGTTCGTCAAATGGTTTGGTTGGTTAGGAGGCCTTAAAACCCTAGTTTTCGGAGTTATCCTTCTTCTCCTGGTATGTGCCCTCTTACCATGTTGTATCCCCATTCTGCACTGTTTCATAACCATCGCCCTCGACACCCTAGTAGAGCGCAAAACGGCTGCCACTGTCATGGCCCTATCCCAATGCACTCCTCTGCAGTTTGCCACCCGTGATGGTGCCCTCAACCGGTAGGTTGAGGTCACACCTAAAAGAGGGGGGAGTGAGGCAGCCGGGAAGGTAGCTGCCCCCCCCCCCCCCCAGCCATGCAGCTTTTACATAAGGATCAGCTTGTTAAACGGAAACACAGAGATCTCAGCAGGCACCTCCCCCAAGCCAAAGCTGCTACAGTGAGACGAACCTAAGCACAATACCCTCTCCCCTAGATAACAGCAGACCAGAGAATACCAGTTTGGACAGGTCACTAAGAATGCTTTATGATAGCCCACCTTACCCCCCCCCCCCCCAGGGACTACTGATTGGTGGACAAAAGATACCTGAGGCGAATCAGAAAGAATGAGCTTGAAAATATACTGTATATAAGACAATGTATGACGTGGAGAGGGGACTCAGATCTTTTGTTCAGGGTGGCCGGCTCTGTCTCTGAGGCTGTGTGCACACAATAAAAGATTCTGTTTGCATTCTAGTCTGTCTGACTTGTCTTCCTTCTGTGGGTGTGAGAGAGAGCTTTTATTAGCTGCATTTGGGCTATTTCAGTACTTCCTAATGTGCCTGGCGATTAACACTGGAATATAGTAATTTAGAAATCTGGTAGTCTTTCTTATCCAGACACTCATTAAGAGGCATGTTTACTGAAAGCGCATGTTAACATTATGCAAATAAGGCCCCACAATGAATCTCCGCACATTCACATGGTCCCGCACCCGAGCCAACGAGGCACTTGGGTGTACACGCGGCCTCTAACCCAGACACAGCAGCACGACCAGCCTTTGGATATGCAGATTACCCCAGCGGGGAAAAGGAGGAAGAAACACTAGTGGGTCGGAATACAAAAAAACTTTTCGATTTTTTTGCCAAGCCGTCTTCAATTCTCGTGAATATCATGTTTGATTTCAGCAGAGGACAAAAAGCCAATCTATCCCCCCAACAACCCTAGCCGCGCAACTTCGACCGTCTCATCTTTTTTCAGAAGACGCCCGTATGGCGCATGCGCGATAGAAGTGATAGCGGAACCGGAAGTGGCGCTTGTTTTGTAGGCAGAGATGTTTCCGTGTTGTGTTCGTTGTATATCTTTCTTCTGTAGTAGTCGTGGGAGCTGAATGTAGAAGGAAGGAGGGGAGTCGGGGTTATTGTCAACGGCGGCGAGGTACAAAAAATACACAGTTGAATTCGCTGAGAAAACTCGTGTAGTAACATTGTTTCATTTTCACGCTCTGCTGCCACTCTCGCAGGATTGGTGTCAGAGTATAGCTATCTCTGCGGCGGCACAGCTGCTGATCTACCTTTTGGGACGACGACGCAGAGGAGAGGGGCAGTCAAGTTGTTCGAGCCTGGGGCTTAGTGGCTCGCCCCCTTCCGATGCCTATGTTATAAATAGTGTAGTTACTATAGAGAACACCACTTGTACAACACGAAGCCACTATATTGTTCTCTGTCTGTACGACATGAGCCTTTACATTTTTTTTCTAAGGTACAAGGTCACTGTAGAGATATACAGCATTGAATCATTATGCAGTTGCAAAGCTTTGTTTATACAACACAGGATCGTTGCATGTAGTTTATCAAAACGGCTTGACGTTATAGTACAGAGCACAGAGTTAGAGTCTTAGCTATAGAGCATGGAGTCATTATGTAGCGTTCTGTTACTGGTATAGATAAGATTCAGTATAATGACCTTATACTGTGTCGGCAGAGCTTCTCTCGGGGCAGTTTCTTTAAATGGGTTAGTTTTGCACATGCCATGATCCACTGTTTGAGATCCCAGTACTCAGCATGGGTTTTCAGTCTTAACAGGAAGCTTACCCAGGAGGGGACAAGGGTAGCGTTATCAGATGTCCCCGATTTTGGGGGATTGCCCCCCCGATTTTAGAGTTGTGTCCCTGACTCCCACCTTTTTGGCAGCCTCCTGCCCCTGATTCCAGCAATGGGGACAGAGGGGAAAGTGATTAGAATATGTCAGTTTTTAGAATTGACATCCATTATCTTTATATTTTGCAAAGTATTGGGGAATGCATCACTGTTTCTATTTCTATGTTGATTTCTGCATGGAAGTGGTATTGTTGCTGTCATGGGATAGATGGGGGCGGGGTAAGTACTCTTTTTTTTCTTCCTCCATGCCTTATTGCTCAAACCTGGCAGCAAGGTGTCCCCCCTCCCCCAACACACACACACTCTCTTTGGATAAGTGTTCCAGATTTGCCTACAAAAAATCTGGTAACCTTAGACAAGGGCTTGTGAATGTTCACTGGCTCACAGGCTGTATGCTGACTGATGACTGCCACTACCTGACATAGGTCAGTGAAAGCCCAGTGAAAAAGGGACAGGGCCATGTTTCTGTGACCCCAGCTCTATTTACTGCCCCCCCAAATAGATAGGGGGTCACTAAATAGACCTCTCTCTACATAGCATCCTTCCTTGGGATCTTTACATAGAGCCTTGTCTATACTACTACTACTACTACTACTGAGCATTTGTATAGCGCTACAAGTCATACTCAGCGCTGCACAGACATGCAAGAGACAGTCCCTGCACATCAGAGCTTACAATCTAGTCAATCTAAAAGCAAGTAGGGAGAATATCACATGTCACACAAAATGCAGTGTTGCCCAGTTACCTAGTTTCAGGAGTGAGATTTTGGCCAGTTCTGGTTTCAAATTTGCCTTGCAATCAGTGCTGGCACTACCATTAGGTGAACTAGGCAGTTGCCTAGAGCGTCAGCACTCCGGGATCATCTCTCCTATTGCTGCCACTGGCTCCCCTCTCCAGGACCGATCACGGCAGCAATTACCCCTGAAACTGCCTCCGTCTCCGGGGCTGCATGCGGCTTCATTCCGTTCAATCTGCCGCAATATGGAGGACTTACACAGTCTTACCTGTAGAGCAGTGGTTCTCAACCCAGTCCTCAGGGTGCACCCTATTCAATCAGATTTTCAGGATATTTATAAGGAATATGCATGAGATTTGCATACACTGCTCCTTGGTATGCAAATCTATCGCATGCATATTCATTGTGGATATCCTGAAAACTCAACTAGATGGGGTGTGTCCCGAGGACTGGGTTGAGAACTACTGCTATAGAGCACGGTGTACTGATACATGTCTGTCTATATAATAATCCCATGGAATACATAATTGTCTTGTGTTGCATTTAAAAGTGGTCAAACAAGATTCTAATGTAATATTTATCTATACAATATGAGGTTATTATATACGAGGGCTGTTTTTTTTCCAACCTCCGATCGCTCCGTGCAGACGCTACGCGGGCAGCAGAAAGCGGGCATGCGCTGTAGGCGACTGCGCAGCTCTTGCACTACACACTCCGCCATTGTTGACATTCAGGCGTCAGTCGGCGTTGTGCTACAGCCACGTAAACATGTCCACCATGATTGATGCTCCCTCCAAGTGTGAATTGCGAAGTGTGATTCGTTTTCTACAGGCTGAAGGCCATAGTGCTGCAGAAATCCATCGGAGAATGAGTCGTGTGTATGGGGAAAACTTCATGAGTGATGGTGTTGGGCCAAGGACGCAAATCTGTCATTTCAGATGACCTGGTGCAACGAGTTGACAGAATGGTTAAAGAAAACCGCAGATTCACCATTACTGCTTTGTCTACGGAATTTCCAGAGGTTTCAAGGTCTGTTTTGTACTCTATTGTTACTGAACGGTTAGGCTACAAAAAACTTTGTGCACGTTGGGTCCCAAAAATGTTGACGGACGGCCACAAAAGCGCTTTCAAACCAATGAGGACCTTCAAACCAACGTCAAGGACTACTTGAATTCATTGGCGGCAACTTTCTTTGCAGAGGGTATTGAAAAGCTTGTCCACAGATATGACAAATGTCTCAATCTCTTCGGTGATTATGTCAAAAAGTAACCGTAAGTGTACCAATCTTTTGGTAATAAAATTATTGTTTTATATGAACTTGTCTTTTATTTATAGCCTATCGGAGGTTGAAAAAAAAACGGCCCTCGTAGAACAGTATTTCCCAACCTTCTCCCAGTCTAAAGCACGCTTACATTAACATAAATATTGTGTTGTATATTTCTACAGAGCAGACAGTGAGGACTCATGTCCAAAAGAAGAGCTAGAAAGCTCCACTAGTCTCTTTCCTTAGTACAAAGGGAGATAGGGGTTATAGACACAGAGACCCATAACAATGGACTGGCTCCCTTCATATACAAGTGCAGTAGAAGGGAGACATGGATATGATCTGGGCAACCAGCTCGGTTAATTACTTTGTCTACTAGATTTCCTTCACTGTTATTGCTCCCAGAGAGAATTGCATCCATTGTTTAGCGCAGGCTCTTCCAATCTCATTCAACCTGGGTGACGGACAAAGGCTAGAAGGACTCGGAGGAGGCGGTACCATGTACAGTGTGTATAGTGCA
Organism: Ichthyophis bannanicus; assembly: GCA_033557465.1. NCBI lineage: Eukaryota > Metazoa > Chordata > Amphibia > Gymnophiona > Ichthyophiidae > Ichthyophis > Ichthyophis bannanicus. The sequence continues at coordinate 293,266,593 of CM066031.1, read as the reverse complement.
AAACGCGAACTCGGTTATCCTTGCCCTACCTGTTGCCTTTTAATTTCTACACTCCAAGGCTTAAGCTTTAGCTAGGAAGGAGGGGCATGTGTGGAGGAGTAGCCTAATTGTTAAGAACACTGGCTTGGGAACCCAGAGACAGGGTTAAAAAAATAAAATGTGTGACTACATGCTCTCAGAAAGGAGCCTCCTCCATGTTTGAACTGTCATTGGTGCCTCTTGTTGCTGCAAACAGACCCCATTTGCTGTCTGGATGTGCGGATCAGACACTGGAGACTTTTTCTAGGCATACCCATTCAGGTCTGATGGCACACTAGTCTATGCAGTATGTAGTAATTAATCTATACAGCACTGGTGACTTTTCCTGGAAACATTGGTCTGTGTAGTATGTGGTAATTAATCTGTACAACACATGATCTTTAAGAGTGATCTGAGCAGCAGAGCATGTTCAGCACAGGTTCATTCCTAGGGCATGTTAAGAGTAAGTTCTATAAAGTAGTATCTCTCTACAGCACAAGATCTTTTCTGTGGTGTACAGCAAAGTTTAGTTGGTGTGAAGGGACATGTAGAATGTCCAGAAATCAGGGGGAGTGGCAGTAGTGAAGGGAGGCACATATAAGTGCCTTCTGAAATCGCTCTGTCTCCACCATGGAAAATGAAAATCCCTGAAACTGGTTATGAATGTGGGCCCCGTGTTGCAGTGCTGGGTATGTGTACAGGTGTAGACCATTTCACAAATGTGGACTTCTCCACATTGCAAGGCCTCAGAACCGGGTATTTGGACGTGCTGGCAGGGATATTTCAGAAGGGGAGCAATTATGCTATGGGCATGCATGCCCCAGCCGGCCATTTGAGATACTCAGACATGTGGCAGTGGGCCAGTAATATGTTTGGAGTTTGTATTTCTGCTCAGGTTTCTTCAGGCAGGAAATATCTATGGCGATGTAAGTGCATTATGCCCTTTCCCTGTAAGAGTTGCATCTGTGAAACATGCACTTATTTATGGTCAGGAGCAGGTATAGACAAGGATACCTCACCAACTAGGGCCAGACTTGCTTGCACATGATGGTGTGATTTAAGAATGGCACATCTCTCTTGCTCTGTTCAGGTCACACCTCTATCAAGCCTCTATGCTACATGGACGTTCTTGCACTGGGGAAGTCTCTATACCCAGCTTCTAAAATGGCTCCAGGGTCGTCTCCATTCTTTGCATGCCCAAGTGCCCATTTTCAGGTGTGCAACTCATGAATATGATTTCTAAAATACCCCCCATATTGGGCTGTAAAGCACAGAATTCAACATCTATATAAGAATTACCCTGTATTGATTTGTGTTTTTTCTTAATATGTTCACTGTTAGGCTAAACCAAAATCTTTTGTCCCAGGAAAAAGGCACATATTAAAGCAAGTTATCAAGGGGTGGTAATTTTATAACAGAACACTTCTACCTTCACTTTGCCCAAACTATGAACCAGGAATCCCTGTCCACTGTGCACATAAGTCCATGTGAATTTGTTGGAGCATGTAAATGGCTGCATAATTGGGTAAATGTTCTTTTCCACATGTAAAACCAGCTTTATTTTAGAAAAAAAAGTTTTTAAATTACACTATTGTGCTGAGGAAAAGATTTTGAGCCCCAACTATAATAAGGAGAATTACAAGTTCATATCATGATATCCTTGTTTAATTGAAACCAGTCTTATGAAATAAAAGTGGTATAAACCATATCGTGTTTCTTGACACAAAGTAGGAACAGTACGAGTAAGTCAGAATCCATGTGTGAAATAGTAAGGGAACAAAGGTTCTGCCTGACAAAAAGCAAACACAACTATCTATGGTAAGAGCCTCCCAATTGTCAAGCATGGTAGTAGATGTATTATGGTGTGGTGGTGTTTTGCTGCAGCAAGACCTGCACAGCTTGCCATCATGATAGAAACATGAGTTCTGCTCTAAATCTGAAAATTCTAGAGGAGTAATTCATGCCGTCTGTCCATGAATGAAGCTGAGTTGAAATTCAGGCAGCAAGACAACAATTTTAAATATTCAAGTAAATCTACTATGGAATGGCTGAATAAAAGATTTCATGTTTCATGCCAAGTCAGAGTCCCATCTTAAACCCTATTGAAATGTTTTGGCAAGACCTGAAATGAGCTGTTCAAGGAAGGAAGGCCTTAAATGTCATAGAGCTGAAACAGTTGGATATGGAAGAGTGGGACAAAATTTGGCAATGGCCAGGGGCCATGGAATGCTTCTCAGATTGGGAGGGCCAATCTCTGCCTTGACTCCACCCCCAGCTCTGCCCTAACTCCACCTCCTAGCTCCGCAGCCTTCCCTTCTTGTTTTGTCCATGAGGATCCCATCTCTCGTGGACAGAAGAGAAAGGAAATGGCTGCAATCATGGCGGACTCCTATCTGCTTGTGGGAGATCGGATCCCCGTGGGCAGGAGGGGAAGGCTGCTGCAATCGCAGCAGCTTTCTACCCTGCCTGTGGGGATCCAATCTCCTGCGGGCAGACAAGGAGGAGTCTGTCACAATCATGGCTGTTCTCTGTGGGCAAAATTTTGGTGCGGCAAAGGCACTGTGAGAGACTGATTAACAGTTACAGGAAATGTTAAATTGAAATCTTTGCTGCTTAAGGAGCTGCTACCGGTTCCTCAATGAATATAGTAGCATAGTAAATAACAGCAGAAAAAGACCAGCATGGTCCATCTGGTCTGCCGAGTGAGTTGGCTCGAGTTGTATCTGCCACTCCATGCAGGTTACTCTTTCTTTAAGGTTGTACCTGCCTCTCCGTTAATGTTACATTTTTCTATTTTTTTGAAGTATAAAAGTTATTTAACTTTGTTTTGACTCCATACTTTGAAATTCCAGGCATCCATCACCTTTTCCATGAAAAAGTATATCCTGACGTTGCTTTTGAATTTGCAGCTTTATTTCAGTTCTTCTAGTTCTACAATTTCCCTGATTTCGGAAAAGATTTTTTGTTTAGTTGATTAATACCCTTTAAGAATTTAAACATCTGCATCGTATCTCTCCTGCTCCTGTTCTCCACCAGGGTATACCTGTTTTAGATGTTCATTTCTTTTCTTGTACGTCTTCTGGCATGGATGTCATTTCATTTTGATTGCCTTCCTATGAACTGTTTCAAGCCTTTTCATATCATTTGCGAGGTATGGTCTCCAAACTGAAAACAATATGCCAAGTGAGGCTTTGCCAGCAATCTCACTTGGAGTATTGTGTTTAGTTTTGGAGACTGAAGGGCTCACACATTTTTTCACGCAGTGACACTTTTTGCTGAATAAATGAAAATGTATGCTTTTTTGTCTGAGCTATTGATTTACTATGATTATCTTTTTCTCTTACCAGCAGACTAGGATCTAATCATATTTGAGGATAGATTGTGCTGAAATATATATCCTCTGCTTTAAGGCATCTGGCCTTTTTTATTGTATACTGCTATGAAGCCTGTGGATATATGGTGGTTAATCAAGTGTGTAACAAATGAAATAAAGATCATCCTAGGGGATGCACTGTATTTAATAGTTGCAAGTTGGATGTGAAAGTCTAGGCACCCTAGCTCAATTGCATATTTCAGTGAATCCCTAAGTGAACAAAAGCTGATACAGCCTCTGCATTGCAGAAATATGTTGCATTTTAACTTTGCACAATTTTTAATGTAAAACTGCTATTATTTGGTGGTATTAACAGATTGAAAATAATGAATTTGGGATGTGCAAATATTTGGCCTCTCTTCCAATTGATTCATTTTTTACTTTTTATAACAAAGTTGTTAATAAGGCTTTGAAAGTTGATTTGACTCATTGGGCCTTTTAATTAGTTATTTGAAGACAGGAGATAGTGAATACTCTGGCTTGTCCAACCTCACAGGTTGTAATTTTTCTATCTGCTTTCAACAATCCTGGGCTCCTCTCAGCTAAGTATTTAAACAAGAAGATATGTCACATTTAAAAAGCAGCTAACACAATCTATCAGAAACATTGTTAAGAAACAGAAGATACAGTGGAGGAGTAGACTAATGGTTAGAGCAACTGCCTAGTACCCAGAAGATCAAGGGTTCAATTCCCACTGGCACTCCTTGTGACCTTAGGCAAGTCACTTTACCCTCCATTGCCTTAGAAGAAAATGCTGGCAATCTACTTCTGGTGATACATTGCCAAGAAAACCCAGAGGTAGCTGGGTCGCTATAAGTCAACACTGACTTGATGGCACTAAACAAAAAAAAAAAGGGGGTTTGCATATTTATATAGCACAGAATAATCTGCAAACATGGTATAACAGAGTCAATAGTGCATGTATTTATTTATTTTTTATTTATTTCAACTTCTTATATACCGCACTCTTTGACATCAGCGTGGTTTACAGATAACATAAAGAAACCAGAACAACAGGCTGTTTGGTATTACATATAACAGGAGTATCAACTTGGATAACATGGGAGAACTATTTACATGGAGTATATAATCTATTAACTAGATAACATGCTCAAACTATTTACATAAAATTAGCAGGAATGCTTGGAACAAGGAGAGAGACTGTGGATTGTATTAGGGAGGGGCTATTATGTTACGCTTCATGTGGGGTAGTATTTGATGAGAAGGTGCAGTTTAAGGGCCTTTCTGAACTGGGTTAGGTCGGTTATGGCGCGGAGATCAGGTGTGAGAGAATTCCAGCATTTTGGTGCGCTAAACATGAAAGCTCTGTTTGACGTTGATAGGCTGCACGTTGTTATAGCCTTTGGGGTTGTTAGTGAGTTTAATGCTGCCTGTCTCCTATTTCTGTTTGATGGGACGGTTTGGATGAGTTTAGAAAGTGATGTGGATGATAAACCATTTATGGCCTTAAAAGTGAGAATAAGGGTTTTGAATGTAAGTCTTCCGTGTATAGGGAGCCAATGGAGCTGTTTGAGGATAGGTGTGATGTGTTCATTTTTGGGCGCTCCTAGAAGAACCCTGGCAGCGGTGTTCATGGCAAGCTGTAAGGTGCTTACGGTGGATTGTGGGAGTCCTTGTAGAATGGAGTTGGCGAAGTCGAAATGCGGTAGTATCAGAGCTTGGTAGATGGTTCTGAAGTCTTCGTGGTCTAGTAGGGGACGTAGGTGTCTGAGCGTGCGTATTTTGAAGTACACAGATTTCACGATATTGTTTATGTGTGATTTCATATCGAGCCTATGGTCTAGTGTGACTCCGAGGTATTTTATTGTTTCCTTGGTGCCTAGGTCAGCTCCCTTGACACTTATATGTGGTGGTGGAGTGAAGTTGGGGTCTCTTGTGATAAAGAGAACCTCAGTTTTCTTATGCTGAATGCGGAGGTTCTGTGACAGGAGCCATTGTGAGACTGCGTCGAAGCAGTTTGTTATAGGCAATAAATCCATTTGCATTGTGGAAAATGGCATGTAGAGTAGGATATCGTCGGCGTATATCATACATTTCACATTGAAAGACCTGATGATATCGCAGATAGGCTGCATATAGATGTTGAACATGAGGGATGAGAGTGAGGACCCTTGCGGAACGCCTTGTCTTTGATGGAAGAGTTTTGATTCTCCTGTTGCAGATTTAACGTATTGCATTCTGGTATCGAGGTATGATTTACACCATTCAAGTGCTGAGTTGCAGATGCCTTTTTCTTTCAGTCGACTGAGGAGATGTATAATATGTATAATATAATTGTACGCTTTCATGTTGTGTATACTGTCAATTCTATGCACAATGTTCATAGCACAATATTACCTGTAAAACTCCAATATATGTATGTGTGTATGTATATTTTATATACATATAAATATATAAATACAGTATCATCTTAACAGGCTAGAACAATGTGTTCTGTTTAATATGTTGGTTGTATTTATGGTAATTTTGTATTCATGCAGGGAAAAGAAAACACAATAAAGAAGTTTGCTTTGCACTTTGGACTTGATTAGCATCTGTTTAATGGCTGAACTATGCACCAATTAGATCAGTGATAGGAAATCCCCCAGAGCTTTTGTGCCAGTGATGAAAGTAGAAAGTGAAAGTAGACTCTTCACAAGAAATCTGGTTGTAACACCCTTGAAAGATACTGCAGGTAAGTCCAAAAGGTTTTGCTTTCTCAAATGTATTATATATTTTGCTTTTTGATAAATGTCCAGTTTCCTTACAAGACAAATGTTAGTAAAGTGGTAAAGTAGTGGCTGTAAATTCAGTTGTACAGAAATTCATTATGAATTTATAGAATGATTTCAGGATGTCTGGCAATTTTTTTAAAGGTAATAATGAACCGTTTTCTTTGAACTAGTTTATATAGAGAGCTGCCTAATTGACGTGGTAATGCGAATTAGGGAATTCTTTTAATACGTCACACAAAAGCAGAAATGCACAGTAGAATGGCATTTGGCAGCAGAAGAGGAAATAGCAGTCATGTCTCTATGTTAGAAACAAACTAAACAATCAAAACAATATTATCTTAAATTTTTGTTCTTTGTATTTTTTATGTATATTTTATTCTAATCTGCCTAGTGGATAGTACGGAATACAGAGGTTTTTCTTTTAATTTAAAATAAATAAATAAATCTAATATTGATGCTCTTTTTTTCTCTTCACATTATAAAAAATGAAAGCTAAAAGCTAGGGCCCTGTCTTCCTAAATGTGTTCTACCATTTTTGTGTATGGGACAGATGTTTAATAATCGGGGCCCTCATTTTACTGTCTTCCAATTAAAAAACAACAACAATTTTTTCTTATTCTGAATTACCTTGAATGTCTCCTGCCCAGATGTTTTGAACATTTATTGGTGAAAGTGAAACTGCTGACAGAAGTTTGTTGTAATTCAGTACAATGCAATAATATTTATAAGAGATGCTGTAGAAAACCATCACAAAACACTTCAGTCACCTTGGGAAATATACCACACATAAAATATGTGATGGTGAAAGTCTGAGGAGATTGAGTGAGACTGCTTAAGACTGGATAGGGCCACATTTAAGATTTTGGCTCTCATAGGCAGGACCAAAGGGTGAGGGCACGGATCTTCCCTTGTAATTTGGAAAGTCACAGAGTCTCTTTCAAGTGGCACCAGTGAATGATCCTAAAGTAAGCAAAGTCTTCTTTGGGGGCCTGGTCACTTAACTATGGTGCCAAATGTTGAAGGTGCCGAGTTGCCTGTGTTATCTGTTGCTACATCTGGACTTGACTAGGATAATATTTGTTAGAGCCTTGGTATTCACTTCCAATTCTTGAGGGCCATCAGTGGGTCATGTTTTCAGGATATTCCTAATAGGATGGTAGAGTTTGCATACCTAATACCTCCATTAAATGCAAATCTTTGTCATGCAGGGAGGAGTGGCTCAGTGGTTGGGACAGGTTACCTCAGGCTGGAGGGCCAGGGGTTCAATTCCCACATAGGGACAAGTAACCTCAGGCCGGAGGGACTGAGGTCTCTAGTCCCATGGCCTTGGGCAAGCCACTTAACCCTTCATGGCCTCAGGTACACTTAGATTGTGAGCCCTTTGGGGGCAAGGGAATAAAAGTGCCTGTTAGCATCTGTAAACCACTTTGACCTGGTGAAAAGCAGTATATAAGCACAGCTAAATAAATAAATAAACCTGACCCATTAGTGGCCCTGGAGGATTGGTATTGAATACTATAATCAGGGTAAAGCAGTAGAGTTAGACAAGGAAGCATGGAATAAGCACAGATGACCCCTAATAGTGATGGGGAAGATGGAGCTCAGCTGGTTCCTCTTGCGTTGTGCCAGGAGTGAGGAGGGAGTGGACTGAATGGGCCTGATGTCTGTGGTCTACTGTGATGTTCGTTCACAATGGTAGTATCATAATTGAAAGGCTGCAGTATTGCAAACGATCGATCACTCCATCAGGAGCAGAAGAAAGCGGTGATAAGGGCAGAAAAGGGAAAACTCATCCACATGATACCGCAGTACATGGATACTCTGGTACCAATAGGCTGTAAGATCCCAGAAACTAACTGGGTCAGTAGTGACAGGTTGGTGATGGTAGATGCTATTAGCAAGTTTTGGAGTCGGGACATGGAAGGTTGGATGTTTGGGCAGGAGTCTCTTTATTTTGAATAGTTTAGATTACAAAGAAGGATTGGTCCTACTGAGGGGCAGCAAAAGACAAGTAGAGCCAGCCAGGTGGAGCAGCATGCCTGGTGGAGATCCTCGGGCCCTGCCAGCCGAATAGAGAATTGGATTGACTGGACAGGGTGGTGGGAGCATGTGCCATGGCTTCTCACTGCTGCTTCTCCTCCTCCTCCTGTTCTATAAAGCTGGTATTGTCATCACATTCAGAATGAGAGTACACAGAGCCAGCACTTTCTGATACTGATCTTGCAATGCACAAGGTTGGTGTCAGGAAGTGCTGGTCCCACGACTGCATGTTTTGAATGTGCTTGTTGTGGCATCCTTAAAAAAGGAAGATAAAGAGCAGTGGGGAGCTGCAAAGTGAGCAACAAGTAAGCTAGGGGCATGGGTGGGCACACGATTGAATTGCCTAGGGTGTCCAGTTGCCTTGCACCAGCCCTGTTACAAAACTTGATGGTAAGATATGAGGAAAAGGGGTTGGAGCTATGCTGTATGCTCCATTGTGAACAGGAATAACTGGAAAACCTTGATGGACCAACCCATATGTTGTTAGTGCTTAGATTAGGCTATTGTAATCCATCCAAGTTTGAAATGGTGAAATGCAATAGAAACTGAAATAAAATAATACCAATGTGTGATTTTCTTTCTACTCACTTTGGAGCATTTTATTTATTTATTTATTGCTTTTATATACCGTGCTATTTAAAATCAGTGTGGTTTACATATAACAGATTTGTACATAGCAGTCACCTGTTGTGTACTTACAGTAAAACAGGAAGGTACAACTTGGATATCAACTGGGGAAACTATCATCAACTATATACGTTTATACATTTATCTGCAATATTAACTTGAGGTGATTGTGGCTTTCTAATTCGTGGCCAGGTTTTTGGTGGGCGTTGTTGAGATACCGGGTTGGGAGTAGTGTAGGAGAAAGAGGTGGTGTTTTAGTGCTTTTCTGAACTGGGCTAGGTCTGTGATTGCTCGGATGGTCGTTGGGAGTGCATTCCAGCAGCTGGGAGCATAGAATTTGAATGCTCGGTTCCTTGTTGCCTGGGCGCATTTTGTTACGTCCTTGGGGATCTGTAGGGTATTGGTAGCAAATGCTCTCCTTGTTCTGTTTGCTGGGGTGGGGTGGAGGAGGCCAATCAGAGAGGTTGGGGATATTTTGTTGATGGCCTTGAAGGTCATCAGGACTACTTTATATATGAGCCGGCAGTAGATTGGAAGCCAGTGTAAGTCCTTCAGTATTGGGGTGATGTGGTCCGTCCTGGAGGCACCTTGTATGAAGCGTGCGGCTGTGTTCATTGCAAGCTGTAGAGGGTTTAACGTGCTTTTGGGTAGACCCTGCAGGATAACATTAGCATAGTCAAAGTGAGGGGTCACCATGGCCTGAAAAACTGATCTGAAGTCCTCTGATTGCAGCAAGGGTCGGAGGTGTCGTAGTGTTCGTAGTTTGTGGTAGATTTGCCTTGTGGTGTTACTGAAACAAAACCTTTATATTCATGTTCCATAACATTCTAATTTAATTTTTAATATAACAGAATAAAACAACAAAAGCTCTATAACTTTTGCTGTTCAGCAGCATATGTAAATTTTATTTTAAGCATTTCTTTTCCAGCTGTTGTAATATGCAAGTGAAGTAAATATTTAACAATACAATTACACTTCTCAGTATCCTTTTACAATGTGAACCTCTTCTACTTAATAATGAATGAATGTATGACTTGTGATGCAGCTTAGGATTTAGTGACAGTATTGTGCACATTGCCATGCAGAAGATCCCCAGCTCGGTCCCTTAAATCTTTTATTCCATATCTAGGCTGGGGATTCTATCATTCACAAACTTTGGGAAGGGGAGAATGTCAGTCATTGCTCAAGAGTGACGTCTGATGGTCACATTTAAGGCCCATTATTGCAAGCTTCTATTAAGAGCCCTGATGCATGGCTCCCAGTTAAAAATGATCATGGGGTGAAATCCTCAGGTAGCTGCAAATGAAGGCCGATGGTGTCAGTACGCAGCCTTGGTTCCAATTGATTTGTAGGCTTAAAGGAGCAGGAGGAAATTGAGAGGTAAAATAAAATGCATATTATTGTTTGTTACAACCTTCCTGTACTTGAGTCTAGGAGTTGATGAAGCGAGCTTCCCGGCACAGTGACAGATAAAGCCACAGAAACGCAGACACAGTGGTAAACATATACATAATTGAAAGTTTTGTAATGATCTTTCCAATGTGATGACCAAGGCCCCTAGTAGCAAAGTGCCTGCTTTTTGGCCCCATGCATAGTGCCAGGAGAGTTGGGTCAAGCGAGGAAACTGTCTTGGGTACTGTATCATCAGGCTTCTGTCCTGCCTCCCCTTCCCCCTTCAAGCTTGAGATGGCTGAAGGGCTCCAAAAATAAAAAGCCATCTCTCCTATCTCCACTGATGCTGCTCATGTATGACTAATGATCTTTGGGAGAGGAGAAATATCATCATTTGGCTCCTGAGTGGCGTATGTGAAAATGTTAAGGGCACCCTGCAATGATTGATTTCATTCTGGTTTCTGTATTCCTACACTTTAATTTTAAGCCTTGTGATTAGACAAGATATCTCATGAGATTAGAAACACCTACTATTTGAATTCTACTCATTATCCTAGCCCTGAGACCCTCAAGAGGCCTCACTCCTTGCAGCTGGTTCCCACTACATTTGTCAGAAAGACAGCCTCCCAATTCTCTCCCCCCCTTTCCAAAAAATACATTACATAATAGCACACAACAAATAAAAGGCCAAATGGCTCATTTAGCCTACATAATAAGGTGGTTAGGAGGATTCTAAGTGCCAATCCATGCAAGTTAGCCCTCTCTCTTCTTAGAAATGCAGAGTGTTATTTCTCTGCTGTTTTGAAGAGTTGCCCAATACTTAATTTCAATCTTGTTGTTATTAAGGGATCTTCTGTTTTTTGAATTCCTTCATTTATCTCTATCACCTTGTCCATGAATAAATATTTGTCAGTTTTGCTCCCAAGTGTACCTCCTTGCAGCTTCAAGTCATGCCCCCAATTTTTCTGTTTTCTTTAATTTAGAAAGGATTTTTTGTGTGTATATTACAGACATTTAAATACTTTATTATATCTCTCTAGTCCCTTCTTTCCCCTAGAATAAATGTATATGTCCCCAAGTCTCATTATGCTTGTCAGTTCCTTTTCGTCTCTCCGGGCCAGTACAGGAACAGTAGGGTAGTCATTCTCCTTCAGCAGCTGAGGACTGAAATCTTCAAAGACTTGCTGACAGTCTACCTAGCTCTCCTTGGTGTCAGAGAGTCAGTCTTTAGCAGCTGGAAGGACATGTTGCTGACAGGCTCCGAGAGAGGGAAAAGGAATTCTAATAACAGAAGGTACCCATAACTGGCCCTAACAGGGTTAGTCTTAGGAGAACAGCTTTAACTTAGTTTCTGGTTAAAAAAAAAAAGAAAAAAAAAAGAAATAAGAGGAAAGGACGGTGGTCAGCTGCCCAGTCATCCGGCTGCAGAGGCAGAGCCTGCCTCGGGGACCAGGGCCATCCAGGAGTACAGAGAGAGGAACTGGGAGCCCCAGAGTCCAGCCCTCTGCCTCCATAGACCAAACTTACTCTGCCGCGAGCAGCGGTGAATGAAAGTTCTGGAGACAGTAAGAGTTCTGCAGGTGCGTTTAATTTACTTTGTTCTGGTAGGCCGCGACCGTCGGGGAACTGGGGGAGCAGTGCTGAGACTGGGCGCATGCTGCTGGGCTGGGTGGTGTGCGCGCAGTTCGGGAGCCGCCGCGGTTTATCCGGTCCGGGTCTTTGTAGGTTCTGTGTGCAACGGGACAGCACTTTAGAGCGCTTGTTCGGCGGCGGTATGGAGGAGAGATCAACGGCACAGAATTCTTCAGTGAAGCTTCAGGCCATGGCAGAAAAGGTGGGAACGGCTGCCATTTTAGAAGGCACAGCCGTCTCTCCTGCGCTGCAGCAGAAAACGCTGAAAAAGAAGACGAAAACTAGGAAGTCCGGCCCCAGCAGTAGTGGTGGACCCCGCACCAGTTTTGGAGGTTCCAGGTAGTTTTCAATCCTTATTCTCTCCGGAATTTATTCTGTCCCTCCATAAGGCATACTGTTTAAAGCTGGAGCAGGTGCAGAACAATGATGCTTTGTAAAAAATGATTTGTAAAAAGTTTGATGTTTTGTTTTGCATTAATACCTACAAAGTTTAAATTCATTGTTCAATGTAAATAGTTGATTTCTATTGTTCTATGTAAAATGTATACAAATGTGTACAAGACTGTTAATCTGTTATAGGTAAACCGCCCTTGATCTCTGGAAGGGGCGGTATAAAAGAAATAATTAAATAAATAAATAAATGCTTCACCTAGCCTGGCTGTTTTGCCTCAGATGCATGGCACGGCAGGAGACCCAGGAGAAGGGTCTTCAAAAGGTGGCTTGACGACCGTGGTGGTGGCTGAGGGTCTAGGGCAGTGATGGCTAACCTTTTTGAGCCCGAGTGCCCAAACTGCCGCACAAAACCAAAGAATTTCCTCAAAGTGCCAGCACGTCAATTAAAGCCCCATTTGCATAAGGTGCTTCATTTGCATAAATATTTGCATAATGTTACCATACACTAACTTTTAGTAAACATGCCTCTTAATGAGTATATGGATAAAGAAAGACTAAAAGGTTTCTACATTACTATAATCCAGTACCAACCGCCAGGCACATTAGGAACTACTACAAACGCTGCCCATTTAGAACCCATAGCAAACCCGCCGTATCCTAACAGCACTACCAGGACTCACAAAGCACCATACTCTACCTATCAAAAGGCAACACTGCAAATATTAAACCAATACATCTCAGAGAACAACAATACATGACCTACTGGGGAAAGAACAAGTGGCAATGTCAAATAGGAATTATATAAACAGAATACCTCAGCTCAGTTACACATGCAGAACAGACCATCACCAAACAAGGAATCACAATTTAGAAACAGGAAGACAATAATTAAACTGGGAACCCCAAAAGCCAAACTTGGAATATACAACAACACTGTAGAAATAAAACTATATATTAATTTCCTCTTGTACTAAACAAAGCGCAAAAATTAATGATGCACATTTCCCAGAGCTGACATATTCCAGTTAATAAATTCAAAATAAAGAGATATTTTTCTACCTTTTGTGCATTTTTTTTCAGTTGCAATTGTTCCAGCCACTTTCTTCTGGTTTCTTCGTGTCTTCTGCTAACTCTCCATCTGCTGTCCATTTGTCCTTTCTTCTGTCATTCTCTCTCTACATCTGCTTTAACATACTAATCTTTCTCCTTTGGCTCTTTCCTCATTCCTATTTCATCTACTCAAAATTTACCCCTCCATCCTCAATCCCCACTTACTCTCCCAATACCCGGCCAATTGTAGATTTTTTATCCCTCCCACACAAAATATTTTTCCCCTCTCCATTTTACTCTCCCAGCCCCATCCCATTCTAATCCTCCCCCAACACCAGCTCCCTTCTAGTTCCAGCCTCACCCAGCATCCATTCCCTTCTAGTCCCTGCATCAGCCCATTTCCAGTCCTAGCAGCCCCCCAACCCAATACCAGTCCTATCCCCCCCTCATCAACCCACTTCCAGTCCTAACCCCCCATCACCCCATTTTCAGTTTAAGCCCCCCCCTATAACCCATTACCAGTCCTAACCCCCCACTTCCAGTCAGCCCCCCATAGCCCATTGCCAGTCCTAACCCCCCCATCAGCCCACAGTCCATTACCAGTCCTAACCCCATCAGCCCACCTCAAGTCCTAACCCCTCCCCATCAGCCCATTTCTTGTCCCAGCCCCCCCATAGCCCATTATCAGTCCTAAACCCCCCCATAGCCCATTACCAGTCCTAACCCCATCAGACCACCTCCAGTGTTAACCCCCCATCAGCCCATTTCCAGTCCTAACCCCACCCAACAGCCCACCTCAAGTCCTAACCCCTCCCCATCAGCCCATTAGCAGTCCTAACCCCCCCCTAGCCCATTAGCAGTCCTAACCCCCCCTCTCTAGCCCATTAGCAGTCCTAACCCCCCCCCATAGCCCATTACCAGTCCTAACCCCCATCACCCCATTTCCAGACAGCCCCCATCAACCCACAGCCCATTAGCAGTCCTAACCCCCCCTAGCCCATTAGCAGTCCTAACCCCCCCCTAGCCCATTAGCAGTCCTAACCCCCCCTCCTAGCCCATTAGCAGTCCTAACCCCCCCAGCCCATTAGCAGTCCTAACCCCCCCCTAGCCCATTAGCAGTCCTAACCCCCCCTCCTAGCCCATTAGCAGTCCTAACCCCCCCCCCTGCCCATTAGCAGTCCTAACCCGCCGTAGCCCATTAGCAGTCCTAACCCCCCCAGCCCATTAGCAGTCCTAACCCCCCCCTAGCCCATTAGCAGTCCTAACCCCCCCTCTCTAGCCCATTAGCAGTCCTAACCCCCCCCATAGCCCATTACCAGTCCTAACCCCCCATCACCCATTTCCAGACAGCCCCCATCAGCCCACAGCCCATTAGCAGTCCTAGCCCCCCCTAGCCCATTAGCGGTCCTAACCCCCCCCTCCTAGCCCATTCGCAGTCCTAACCCCCCCCAGCCCATTAGCAGTCCAAACCCCCCCAGCCCATTAGCAGTCCTAACCCCCCCCTGCCCATTAGCAGTCCTAACCCCCCCCCCTGCCCATTAGCAGTCCTAACCCCCCATCACCCCATTTCCAGACAGCCCCCATCAGCCCACAGCCCATTAGCAGTCCTAACCCCCCCCTCCTAGCCCATTAGCAGTCCTAACCCCCCCTCCTAGCCCATTAGCAGTCCAAACCCCCCCCCCGCCCATTATCATTCCTAACCCCCCCCCCTAGCCCATTAGCAGTCCTAACCCCCCCCCCTCCTAGCCCATTAGCAGTCCTAACCCCCCCCCCCTCCTAGCCAATTAGCAGTCCTAACCCCCCCAGCCCATTAGCAGTCCAAACCCCCCCCCAGCCCATTAGCAGTCCAACCCCCCCCCCCGCCCATTAGCAGTCCCAACCCCCCCCCCCCCCCCCGGCAAATTTAAAAACAGAAAAAGCGGGCTCTGGCTGCTGCCGCAGACGCGGCAGCATGCAGTGTCCCGCGGGGCCCCCTCCGCCCGCTAAGCCCCTCTGCAAGGGCTTTCAGATTCGCGAGGGAGACAGCGTCTCCCTCGCGTCTCTTGTTAAGCCCGCAGGGGCTAATGGGAAATTTCCCATCAGTCCCTCGCGTCTAAAGGGGCTGATGGGAAATTTCCCATTAACCCCTACGGGCTTAACAGAGACGCGAGGGAGACGCTGTCTCCCTCGCGAATCTGAAAGCCCTTGCAGAGGGGCTTAGCGGGCGGAGGGGGCCCCGCGGGACACTGCATGCTGCCGCGTCCGCGGCAGCAGCCAGAGCCCGCTTTTTCTTTTTTTGCGGACCTTCACGCGTGCCAGCTGTAAGGCCTTCGCGTGCCACAGCTGGCACGCGTGCCATAGGTTCGCCATCGCTGGTCTAGGGCAACAGAGCCTTGACCCTCAGGGGCCGGAAGAGGGTGAAATCCCCTCAGAGGCTGGTATGGATCTGTGGCCAGGAGACCTGGAAGAAGGTGAGCTGGCGTCAGGAGAGGATCCTAATATTTTCAGAGTGTTTCGTAAGGAAGAGCTAGGAGCGCTGATTACCCATTCGCTGTCGGCTCCGAATATTTCTTTGCCAGCAGCACAGGCGGAGCCCTTGGAGGACCCTTTGCTACAGGGTTTTAGAGCGGAACAGAAGTGTTTTCTGGTCCATAGGGTGATTAAACAGATGGTTGAATCGGAATGGGAATGTCCAGAGGCCACCTTGACCTTAGGCCGCCTATATCCAGTTCCTCAGGAAGAGAGAGAATTGATGCGTATGCCAAAGGTGGATGCGTTAGTATCGGCAGTGACAAAGAAAACTACTATACCAGTAGAGGGTGGAGCAGCCCTTAAGGATCTACAGGATAGAAAGCTGGAGTCGATACTCAAACAAGCGTTTGACACCAGTGCGCTAGCATTGCTAGCTTCCATCTGTGGAGCATATGTTTCCAAAGCTTCGATTAGGTGGCTTCAGGCTGAGTCTTCTGCAGAATTGGAGGGGTCTTCTGCTCCGGAAGGAGCAAAATTAGAGTCGGTGGCGGCATATCTCGCTGACACCTTCTATGATTTGGTAAGAATTTCAGCTAAATCAATGGCATTGGTGGTAGCCGCTCGGAGATTCCTCTGGCTGAGGAATTGGGCGGTGGACACATCTTCTAAGGCACGTCTTAGTAAGCTTCCTTTATAAGGGCAAGCTGCTCTTTGGGGAAGCTTTGGAAAAGATTGTGAAGGATTTGGGAGACTCCAAAGGCGGGCGGCTACCGGAAGACTGTCCGAAGGGTCCAAAACCTGGATCTTCGCAGAGGGGTCAAGGCAGAGAATTTCGGAGATTCAGAGGGACTCGATTTGCTCCTTATCAGAGAGGCCGGTTTGTACCCAGAGGACAATCCTTTTGGGGAGCTCAGGGCTTCAGAAGGGGGTATTGCGGTCCCCAGCTGAGCGCCTCTAAGAAACCTCAATGAAAGGAGGGGGGTCCAGACAGAGATTCCTATAGGAGGTCGGTTGCAGCTTTTCCACTCTGTCTGGACCATGATGACTACAGACCGCTGGGTGTTGGAGATCATTCACAAAGGTTATGAGTTGGAGTTCAAGCAACCGCTAACGGGAACATTCGTGGTTTCTCCATGCGGTTCCCCAGCAAAAGCAGAGGCAGTGAACGACACGCTTCAACGGTTGCTGCATCTTCGAGCAGTCGTTCCTGTGCCTCCAGACCAGTACGGCTTAAGTGCATACTCGATTTATTTTGTGGTCCCCAAAAAAGAGGGGTCTTTTCAGCCAATTCTCGATCTCAAACATGTGAACCCGCTGTTTGCGGGTGCCGCATTTTCGGATGGAGACTCTGCAGTCCGTCATCCGGTCTGTAAGGCCAGGCGAGGTTCTTTCATCTATAGATTTAACAGAAGGGTATTTACACATACCCATCAGACCAGAGCATCAAAAGCTCTTGCGCTTTGCAGTGCCCATGGGGCTTTTTCAGTTCCGGGCATTGCCATTTGGACTAGCTACGGCGCCACGCATGTTCACAAAGGTGATGTGATGGTAGTGGTGGTGGCGGCGGCATTGCGAAAGAAGGGAATTCTAGTACATCCCTATCTGGACGATTGGCTGATTCGAGCTCGGTCGGTACCGGAGTCGATGGAAGCAACCACAAGGGTGGTAGAATTTATGGAAAGCCTAGGTTGGGTGGTCAATTGAACCAAGAGTCAGTTGACGCCAGTGCAGCGCCTAGTATATTTAGGGGTCTTGTTCGACACGAGAGTCAGGGCGGTATTTCTCCCAGAAGACAGGGTACAAAAGATCTTACGACAGGTGTCAGCATTTTTGCGCATCAAGGCTCTGACAGCGGGGAGATACTTAAAGCTCCTAGGTTCCATGGCAGCGGCCCTGGACTTGGTGCCGTGGGCCAGGGCGCATATGTGACCTCTCCAACGATTGTTGCTGTCTCGTTGGTCTCCGCAGAAGCATCCGCTGAGTCAAAGGTTGGTTTGTCCTTCAAAGGTCACCGAAAGTCTACTGTGGTGGCTCAATCCCACGCATCTTCAGGCAGGAGTACCGCTGGAGACACCGGATTGGGTGTTGATCACCACGGATGCCAGTCTCTCTCCGGTTGGGGAGTGCATTGTATGGCCCAAGTAGCTCAGGGCCGCTGGTCAGTAGATATGACCAACTGCTCCATCAATCAGCTGGAAATAAGAGCAGATCGGCTGGCATTCCAGGAGTTCGAGTCTCTTCTGAACAAGAGAGCGGTGCGAGTTTTCTCAGACAATGCAGTAACGGTGTCCTATATCAATCGGCAGGGAGGCATAGGCAGTGCGGTCTTGTTAGATGAGAGTCAAGAACTGTTGCAGTGGGCAGAGGGGCAGCAGCTCATGTAGCAGGAAAGGACAACGTGCAGGCCGATTTTCTCAGTCGCCATGTTTTGGATCCAGGCGAATGGGAGCTGAACGATGCAGTCTTTCACGACATTATGAGGCATTGGGGGCAGCCAGTTATGGATCTGATGGCCACGTTCGGCAATGCCAAAACATCGTGCTTTTTCAGCAGGGGCAGGGAACGCATGTCGGAGGGCCTCGATGGCTTGGTTCAGCCTTGGCCGTCGATAGAGCTTCTTTATGTGTTTCCTCCATGGCCGATGATTGGTTGAGTCATTCGCAGAATAGCAGGTCACCAGGGGAAGGTGATTCTCATTGCACCGGACTGGCCAAGGAGAGCGTGGTATGCGGATCTCGTGCGGCTGCTGGTCAATCGTCCTTGGTGACTGCCGAATCGGGTCAATCTATTGTACCAGGGGCCTATTCTCATGCTGCAGGTGGATCGCTTCTTGCTTACGGCTTGGCTCTTGAAAGGGAGCGCTTGAAGCGTAGAGGCTATTCCATGGCGGTAGTGAATACCATGTTGCACGCAAAAAGAAGGTCTACGTCTCTAGCTTACATACATATTTGGCGCATTTTTGAAGGATGGTGTACGAGGCACAGGGTTCAGCTGGGGATGGCGACAGTGTCGGACATCTTGTCGTTTCTACAAGGCGGGCTGGATAAAGGCCTAGCGTTCAGCACTCTAAAGGTACCCTTGGCTGCTCTTTCTTGTTATCGGGGCAAGGTACAGGGCACTAGGTTGTTTCTATATCCGGATGTTCTCAGGTTTCTCCGAGCCGTCAAGAAAATGAGGCTACCAGTGAGGCCGATAGTGCCGCCTTGGGATTTAAATTTGGTCTTGTAGGCGTTGATGCGAGCTCCAATTGAACCCGGGAAAATGGTGGCGCTGAGGGAGCTCTCTTGGAAGACTGCCTTTTTGGTAGCATAGTGCTCGGTTAGAAGAATGTCAGATCTGCAGGTGCTTTCCTGTAGGGAACCATATATTCAGTTTTCGGAAGAGAAAGTGGTGTTGCGCCTGATTCCCTTGTTTCTACCGAAGGTGGTGTCGGTGTTTCATGTAAATCAACCAATTTCACTGCCTACCTTTTAGGTCTGGGGAGGCAGATGGTAGTGACAATTTGCTTTGCAGATTGGATCTCGGTAGAGTACTCCACAGATACCTCAGGAGGACAAAGGCCTTTAGGAAGTCCGATAGGTTGTTTGTTCTATTCGGAGGAGCGTGGAAAGGGGAAGCAGCTTCCAAGGCCTCCATTGTGCGCTGGGTGAATCAGGCGAGCGGGAAGGTGCCGCCGGAGGGGCTGCGGGCTCATTCAACTCGGAGTCAGGCGATGTCCTGGGCCGAGAGGGCTTTGATTCCGCCAGTGGATATTTGTCGGGCAGCGATTTGGTCGTCTTTGCATACATTTGCGAAACATTAATCGCTTTGATGTTCAGGCAGTGGGAGACGCAAAAGTTGGAGCTTCTGCCATTCTGGCGGGGCTATTAGGACCCTCCCAAGAGTAGGTACTGCTTTGGTACTACCCTACTGTTCCTGGACTGGCTCGGAGAGATGGAAAGGAAGAATAAATTAGACCTTACCTGCTAATTGTCTTTCCTTGAGTACTCTCTGGGCCAGTCCAGGACCCACCCAGAACATAGCAGTTAGCTAAGCGGATTCAGTAATTTCGCTATTTAATGCATAGGGGAGCTAGTCGGGGAAGAGCCGTAAGAGTTGCTGTTTGCGGTAGCAGTAAGTAAATTTTGGCCTCGAGTGGGCTCGGGCTCTTCCAGAGTGGAACTGGCTAGGGGGCTCCTGTAGAGGACACGGCGGGAGGAGCAGTAACCCAGATTCAGGGTAAAAAAAAATTAAATTAAATTAAAAATTTCATAATAGAGAGTAGCAGTGGAGTTACTGGTTCTTGGTTTAGTTAAGGTTAATGACACTTTGGTTACGTTAAGGTTTATAGACAAAGCGTGTAGTAGTTAGGATGCTGCTTGGACATTGGTAGACTGGCTCTCTGACACCAGGGGGAGCTAGGCAGGCTGTCAGCAAGTCTTTGAAGATTTCAGTCCTCAGCTGCTGAAGGAGGTTGACTACTCTACTGTTCCTGGACTGGCCCGGAGAGTACTCAAGGAAAGACAATTAGCAGGTAAGGTCTAATTTATTCATCCCAACCATTTTTGTTGCTTTTCTCTGTATGGACTCTAACCTCTTTATATCTATACTGAGGTATGGCCTTCAGAGCTGCACATTGTATTCCAAATGAGGCATTCTCTGTAAAGGGACATTTCTAACTCCTCTTTTCTGCTGGTCATGTCTTTATTTTATTTATTTAATCAGTTTTCTATACCACCTTATCTTTCAATCAAAGCAGTTTACGTTATGTAATCACTACAAACAGGTACTGGATACATTCCCTTGTCCCCAAAGGGCTCACAATCTATGTGTACCTGAGGCAACGGAGGGTTAAGTGGCTTGCCCAAGGAGTGCCTATAGGACTAGAAACCCCAGTCCCTCCGTCCTGAGATTGCTGTCCCTAGGTGGGAATTGAACCCCCGACCTGAGGTACTGTGTCCTAACCACTAGGCCACTCCTCCCTCTATGGGCCAGCTGGCTTAGGCCACTACCTTATCACACTGTTTCACTATTTTGAAATCAGAGAGAGAGAAAAGCCCCAGTGTTAGAGCAGGTGAGGGCTTGGACTAAGCTATTTTCCCTGAGTGGAGCTGACCTTTCTCAGTAGTGGGAGACCTCTGTTGGGTCAGGGAACAGCTGTGCTATGATGATGACATATCTCCAAAGGTGGACCCTCCCTCCAGAAGGGACATCTGTTCTTGGATCCCTTAAGGAGCACTAGATAGGCAGTGTGCCAATGGTGGGGCACAGTAGAGAGGCATACCACGTTGTGCACTCCTTAGCATTAATATTGGGGAAAGGTTAGCTTATTATTTTAGGGATGTTCTCAATCTATTGATTTGGTATTTTGCACGAGTTTGGAATAGGTGGTATTGGGTGGAGATTTGCATTTGAGGGTTTCAGGGTATGCTTGGAGAAATGGAGGTATTAGGAGGGATTTTATCCTGGTAATTGTGTTTGGTATGAAGACTTCATGTTGGAGGAGCATATGAGATGCAAAGAGAGTTCAGGGGCAGCTATATCATTATTCAAAGTGAGACAGTTGCCTTCAGTGGCAAATTCTTGAGGAGAGCAGAAAGGGCCCCTAAACCAGTGGCTTCACTTCACTCCTGGAAATGTACCTCCCACCCTCCCCCACCCTGCCACCACTCCACAGGATCTACAGTAGTGGCAGTACAGTCAAACCTCGGTTTTCATGATTAATCCGTTCAAAAAAGTCTGACTAAAACCGAAACGTATGAAAACTGAAGCAATATTTCCCATAAGAAATAATGTAAATCCAATTAATCCGTTCCAGACACCCAGAGCTGAGAATGCGTTCCAGAGCCATGTGGCAATGGCTGCAGCAGCACGAGCCCCGAAGTCTCAACCAGGCAGCAGAACGACTCTCTCCCTGCCTCCGATTCTCAGCAGCAGAACAGCTCCGGGCACTTCTCTCACATACCTCCGATCGCCGATTCTATCCCCCACCTGCAATTCTCAGCATCAGCAGAACAGCTCCGGGCACTTCTCTCACACACCTCCGATGGCCGATTCTATCCCCCGCCTGCAATTCTCAGCATCAGCAGAACAACTCCGGGCACTTCTCTCACACACCTCTGATTGCCGATTTTCTCCCACGCCTGAAATTCTCAGCATCAGCAGAACAGCTCCGGGCACTTCTTTCACACACCTCTGATCGCCGATTCTCTCCCCCGCCTGAAATTCTCAGCATCAGCAGAACAGCGGCACTTTTCTCACCTCACCGGACAGCACACACACAGATCCCTCAAGTTTGCCAATCAGCAGGGAACATCGGAAGCCATACTCTCACTCCTTGATTACAGTAAGGAACGCTGAAAGCAAAGAGCTCAATCGCAAAAACAAGTACGAAAACCGAGCGGATGTACGAGAACCGGGACAAAATTGCAACCAAAAAAAGTCGTCGAAAACCGAAGCTAACGAAAACTGGGGCAAACGAAAACCGAGGTTTGACTGTATAACAGAAAGAAAGCATAGAGCTTCTTATTTCAGTTTATTTGAAGACTCAATAGATTGCTTTTTTTGCCAAATTGCTGTTTCAAAATGGTTTACATAAAATTACATATTGGGAAGAGAACTTGCAATAAATAGAGGAGAGAGGAAAGTAATAGAAGAAGGGGAAGGAGGCTGATGCCATCTTTCAGAAACAGAAGTCTGTGTTAGAGAGATCTAAAATGTATACTTTGGAGGAAAGGCAGGAGAGAGAAGATATGATAAAGTTGTTTAAATACCTCCATCGCATAAATGCATATGAGAAAAGCCTCTTTCAGTTGACAGAAAGCTCTGCAACAAGGGGCATAGAAAGAAGGTGAATAAGGATAGACACGGAAGCAATATGCAGAAATATTTTTTTACGGAAAGAGTAGTAGATGCATTGAATAGTCTCCCAGTGGGGGTAGTAGAGACCAGGACAGTATCTGAATTCAAGAAAGCATGAGAACAATTCAGAAGATCTCTAAAGGAAAAAAATGAGACTATAGTAGTTGGTATGGAAGAGCAGACTGGATAGGCCATAGGGTCTTTTTTTGCCATCCATATTTCTATGAGAGAGTGGGACTGCGTGGGATCAAAGACCCTGTGCTTTTTTTGTTTTATTTGCTGCTGCTGCACAACCCAGGGAGTGGCAATGCCTGGTAGGAGAAGGAGGTGCGGGACATGGGGGGAGGGTAAAAGAGGAGGGAAATGCTAGATCACAGGAGTGGAAGGGAAAAGAGAGGAGAGATGCTGGACAGAGGGACAGAGAGAAATGCTGGACACTGAGGAGGAGGAAAGATAATAAAAGATGAGTGGATTCTCCCCAGACCTCTTCTTCCTTTCCCTATGGGCTATCCCTGCCTACCATGCTTCTGAAGGCCCCCCTCCCCCTCTTGCAGCCATGCCCTACATATTGGACTGCTTTTTTGCATTTTTTTAAACTTCTGGATCTCTCCTACACCTTGCCTGACCACTGTTCAGGCACTTCCAAGTGCAGCCATTCTAGCCTATGAGTCTGGTGCTGCAGTTTGCTGTCCTATGCTGGAAATGTATGGTGCCAGCATGCATCTCATGGTATTGTGAGATACAGATGGCCATACATGGCACTTACTCGTTTTTGGATCTGCTCCAGCAGTCAGGGCTGGGTCTTCTGCATGACCCGGAAGCGTGTCTTAAAAGCTTCTGCATGATGCACTAGACAAAAGTTTCTATAGGAGACAAATGAGGTGCTCACGATTAGGGATCCAGTTATTCTCTGGGAACAAGCAGGAAGTCAGTCCTCACATAATATGGGTGATATAGGTGCCGATGGAGCCCTCGCAGAAACATCTCCCCAGCTTTCAAAGACAGCCTTTGGGAGATGCACAATGCATGCATGGTCCCCTTCCCGCCTTAGGGTGTCATCTTGCCTCAGTCTCCTTTTTTTTCCATGGATCCCTTCGAATGTCTGTCCAGTTTCCCCTGGAAAAAGTACCTTTTTTGTCTTGTTTTATTCGGTACACGTACCAGTTCCTTTCCCGCCCCTGAGCTAGCTCGCCTCTGCATCTCTCCTTGGGTTCATCTCTTTTTTTTTTTTTTTTCTCAAAGTGTCCTTGACTGGCGTTTTGCACCCTCTTTTGGCTGCAGGTCTCAGACCCATGCCTGGGTAGCAGGGCCCTCTTTTTTTCCCGATGGCCCCAGTGGTTTCAAAAAATGTGATTGGTGTCGTAAGATGATGTCCCTCACTGATATACATGACTGCTGCCTCTGCTGCCTTAGGCTGGACCACGACCACTTGGACTGCGAACTTAAGACGATGACCACAAAGATCATCAAGAGCCATCAGCTGCAATAAGAAAAAATCTTTCACTAATCCGACTCTGTACTGGAGTCTCCAGCGACACTGTGCTCCAGGGCCCCCATTGGTACCTCGGTGCCCTGCAATGCCAGGGCTGCCTCAAGACTCCTGTGGCCGCGGGTCCTCTAAGGGAAAATCCCCAGAAGTGGAATGCAAGAAGTCAAAACCCTCGAAGACTGCTCAAGAGGATGGTCTGGGAAATCGGGGAAATCCCATTCCAGGCCCTGCATGAGTCCGAGGGGTTGGAGCAGGAGTGGCCTCACAAGCTGTCCCAGAAGGCGTTGTTGGCAGCTGGTGACCGGTCTTGGACACCCGAGGCCATTCTCTTTGAGGACGCCCCCTCGACAGAACCGACACTGGGCAGAAACCCTCTATGCCTGCATCGAAGGTTGCAGTGCCAACTGGGAGACCAGAATGGTAGCGTGCTGTATCTCTGCCTTCATGGCACAGCTGTGGGCGTTCATGTGAGGTTCATCCGTCCCGACAACCAGACCCTCAACACCGAGGGCTTCCCGGCAATTGAGCTGATCCTTGAGTGCCATTGGCCTCGAGAGACATATTGGCAGAGGACGAGATTCCCAATCCTGTTCCTCAGGGCACTGGTCCTCCCTGACCAGTGACCACAGCTCAGACCACAGGTCCTCCGAAGGCAGTGGGCCTCAGGGTCTGGGCCTCGACTACAAGAACCGCAGGGCCTCAGACTCCTCCTCGGACTTCGAGTCTGATTGGGAGACCGAGGATGAGCAGCTCCCGGACACTCAGCAAAGCTAAGACGTGCACTCGGACCCATCTCCCCCAGTGTCCCGGTGCCATTCCCCACCCAAGGACATCACCTTCCTTGACTTTTTGTGGGACATGGCTAAAGCGCACTCCATCGAGTGATCCCCGCATGGAGGAATTGGAGATTCTCCAGTACGAGACCCCTCTGAATGAGGCCCTCATGGTGCTTGTCCCTCCGATCCTTGAGCGGCCCTCCTCCTCCACATGTGGAAAACACCAGCATCAGTGTCCATAGTAAGTAGACGGCTTGACTCCATGTACCGAGTCTGCCGAAGCCCCTGGTTCCAGAAAACTCAACTCCCCTACAACTCAATGGTAATTGAGTCATCCATGTGCTGACTCAAAAGCCAAAAGACCCATTCCTTGGTGCCCCCCAGTAGGGAGACCTGGACACCCTTGGCCGACAGGCCTTTCAGGGCTCGATGCTTGGGTGCTGAGTCCGATCCTACCAATTATACATCAGCATATATCTCAAGGAACTGCTGCGGGAGCTCACTGGTTTCTCAGCAGGCCTCAATGGGGAACATTTCCAGCGGTTCAAGTCACTGGTCTCAACGGTCAAGGAGTGCTCAAAGTTCTTATCTTGAGCAGCATACAACTGCTTTGAGTCCTCAGCCAGAGTAGCCACCGTGGGCATCGGGGCCCGATGCCAGGCCTGGCTGCAGTCATCTGACCTCGAGAAATGGGTTCACAACAAACTCATCGATGTCCCCTGTATCGGAAAGAATCTCTTCGGGACACCCATGGCAGACAAAGCAGCTGAAATAGAGATTGAGTTCCTGACCAGGACCAAACTCTCTAAAAAGACCTCTGTGCATCTCTGTAAGAAGGGCACAGGGAAGAAACCCTTCTTCCTAAGGAAAAAGGTGGGGTTTGGCAATGCCCCACAGTTCCAAGCCTTCTCTGCTCTGCAGCAATGCCAGCAGCACAAGGGGCAAGGGCATGGCCCCCGCAAGCAGAAGACCCCCAAGACCCAGGCGCTGGTCCCAGCCCAGCCTGAAGGGAGTTTCTGACTCCTTGGGCATGACCCCCTACCCCAGGAGATCCCTTACAGCCCACATGGGGGTGTTTGGCTCTGTTTGCCCACAGGTGGTCCTCCATCATCACCAATTCCTGAGTACAGCAAATTATCAGGGAGGGTTATCTTTTCCACCTGCAACAAACACCACCCTCTTACATTCCAGGAGAACCTGTCAGACCTCTCCTTCACTAGGCTCGGCTCCTCACAGAGCTTGCAGGCTGCCTTAAGGACAAGGCAATAGAGCAGGTGCCCAAACACCTCTGGGGCAAAGGCAAAGGCTTCTACTCCAGATATTTCCTTGTTCCCAAATGAACAAGGGGGGGGGGGGGAGGCTTAGGCCCATCCTAGATCTGTGGGACCTGAACAGATTCCTGGTGAGGGAGAAGTTCGAGATGCTCTCCCTTGGAATTCTGCTGCCATACCTCCAGCAGGGAGACTGGTTATGCTCCTTAGACCTGCAGAATGCTAATACACACATCCTGATCCATCCCAGCCACCAAACATACCTCTGGTTCATGGTGGGAGGGGGTCACTACCAATACAGGGTGCTTCCCTTGAGGCTGGCTTCAACGCCAAGGGTCTTCATCAAGTGCCTAGCGGTGGTTGCAGCCCACCTTCATTTCCAAGGGGCCTTCGTCTTTCCCTACCTGGATAACTGGCTCATAAGGGAAGGCACAGCTGCAGAGGTGCACCACGCCACCAAGCGTGTCATCCACACCCTGCAACACCTGGGGTTCATCATCAACTACCTCAAGTGCAACCTCTCCCCGGTTCAGTGCCTGGTGTTTATAAGGACTCAGCTAGACACCCTCCAGGCCAAGGCATTCCTCCCTCTGGAGAGGTTAGAATGCCTCAGGGCACTAGCCACAGAGGTGCAGCACCATCGGTCACTGCCCGCCCGCCTTCTCCACCTGCTGGGCCATATGGCCTCCACGGTCCACATGACCCTGTATGCCTGCCTGCACATGAGGGCGGCTCAGTGGTTGCTCTGCTCCAAGTGGACACAAGCCACGGGCAGACTCTGAGACTGGATAAGAGCGACCCACCACCTGGCAGACTCCCTTGACTGGTGGCAGCTTCACCGCCACCTTCAGGCTGGGATGCCCTTCCAGGCACCCACCCCCCAGAGTGTCTTAACCATAGACACCTCCATGCTCGGTTGGGGAGCTCATTGCGAGGCCCTTCACACACAATTAAAGTCCACATCTAGAAAGTCAGACTCTGCTCTTGTACTCGCAGTTTTCATGTGATATTATGAAGATTTTGCAAGAAAAGTGATACAAATTATATCTGAGTTTACGGATATGCAACTCATAAGATTTCTCTCCAAACACAAGGGCCAATATCAATGTGGGAAGTGTTCTGTCTGCATCCATACTATACCAATAAGGAATGTTTTCACTCATTCCTCTAATCCAAAAATTCTATTTAGATTACTTCTCTAATTGTGAGACCAGTAATGTTGTTTATGTCATTCAATGTCCATGTGAGAAATTATACGTTGGGAAAACAACACGGAGTATACGAGTAAAGATTGTAGAACAAAGGAATTGCATTAAAAGGGGTCTGACGGATAAACCATTGATCTCTCGTTGGCAAAAGCAGCAGCACAAGATCTCAGACCTAAGTTTTTTTTGTATTAAAAAAGGTAAGAATTAATTGGAGAGGAGGTGATCTTAACAAGATCATTCTGCAGTTAGAACAACGATATCTTTTTGCCTTGGATACCTTTACTGATCTTAACCTTGATACAGATTTGTCTGTTTTCTTGTAGCATAGTAGGGTAATAGAGACATATACCTCCTAGTGTTTCCCCTTCCCCATCCCCATCCCCATCCCCATATCCCCTCCCTTCCTTCCCTCCCCTTTATTCCCCTTCCCCTTTTCCCCCTCCCCCCTAATATTCTCCTTTCTCCTCTCACCCCACCCCCTCCTCCCTAATATTCTCCTTCCTATTCCTCTTCTCACCCTTCCCCCTCCCCCTCCCCCTCTTTTTCTTTGAGATACTTGCTTTGAGATACTGGTATCAGTAGTTTGATTTATATTGAAGGTAATCTAATTGTTCGTTTAGTTTTGAATTTCCTTTATTGGTTCTTCTGGGCTCAAATTTAATTTCAATAAGTTGCTTTTTACTTGTTCTTCTTAACTATGTTATTATTTATTTATGGTCTCCAGTCCTCATTTTCAAAAGGTGGCTTTATTGGTCTTTCAGTTGGAGATACTTCATGAGTTCAGTTAGGATAATTTTACTGGATTTCTTATTGATTTCAGTCATGATTGATTTATTTATTTCAACCTGTTTTTATGATTTCATAATTGGTTGCACCCATTCGTCTTAGGATCATTATGGGTCCAATGCGCCCCCCCCCCTCTTTTAAGGAAATCATTTAGAACCACATTATTTGGGTTTTAGTTTAGCTAATTTTATAGATATGGTATGTTCTGATGGTTTTCACTGTTATGAGCATCATGTTTTTATATGGTTTTAATATGGTTTTATTCACTTATTTATTTATTTCATAAAGTATGAACGGTGTAGATGGTTTTATAATATTTAAACATTTGAACATATCAGCTCTCAGTTCTTTTTCCTCCTGTGGGGTGCCATCTGGTAGGTTAAAATAACCCAGCAGACAGTACACTGGATCTACTGGGAGAGAACAACCCATAATCTCGACAGAACGAATTATGTGAGACCAGTATGTTTGAATTTTAGGGCACTGCCACCAAAGATGGTAGAAGGTTCCTACCCTACAACACTCCCTCCAGCAAGCATTGTCTGCATGGCGACCAAGCTTCTGCAAACGTACCAGGTTCATATAGGCTTGCATAAGAATCTTATACTAGGTTTGTCTGGAGCTGGTACTACAGGTACAATAGCCCCTACGGTGAATACATCACTATTCTGGGGGTATAAAGCCCCGCACAAGCAAGCGATGCATTTATTTATGTGAGGATCAGATTCTGAAAAATAAAGCTCCAGCAGTGCTTTATAACATCTGAGCTTATTCGAGGGTTCTCGAATAAGGTCAGTTTTCATGTCTCATGATGAAATAATGCAACTGAAAATACTGGAAAAAGGGAACATGCTTCCTGCCGTTGTAGTACAATTGTTCTAAACTGAGACAAGAGCCCTCCTCAATCATATCTTTAAAGTGAGATATACCATTTGAACCCCCAAACCAGGCGGAGCTCCTTAAAGGCGACTTCGCCGAAAGGACTGACGTCTGAGATTTTAGTATCGGGTAACAGGGACCCCATCCTGTCACCTCACCTGAGAAGGGCATGTTCCCCCACCACCTCAAAGAAAGATAGTGGTGCCAACCAGTTTCGCTCCATAGCAACCCAAGGTGCGTTGGGTGGTCTGAAATAGTGCTAGCGAAGACCTCGTCAAACTGCAATCTTGTAGTATAACGCCAATTTTGAGTAGTATAATCCACCCTCCTCGACCGTTCTTACCAGGCACCTCCACCCAGTCCACGCCTTAAGAACATAGGAGATGCCATACTGAGTCAGACCAAGGTCTATCGGGCCCAGTGTCCTGTTTCCGGCAGTGGCCAATCCGGGTCACGGGTATTTGGCAGATTCCCAAAAGGGCGCATAGGTTCCACAGTGCTTGTCCTGAGGCAAACAGTGGATTTCTTGGGTCCTCTTTGATGGTGGTTTGTGGACCTTTCCTCCAGAAACTTGTCCAACCCTTTTTTAAACCCACCTACACTAACAGCCTTGTTTTTCCCCCATACGAACTTACTAAACTTATCCTCTAGTTTTTAAAAACAGGTCGGAGGGTCTCTGATGGGCAGGTGGGAAAACAAATAGAGCAACTTTGGCACCACTACCATTTTAAGAACTATGACCCTACCCATCTATCCCAGGGTAAGCTCCTCCCATTGCGCCAGTTCCTCAGTGATAGTAGTTGCAAGAGGGGAATAGTTCAGTGATTGGCTGCTGTTTCCTGTGCTTGTGCCCGTAAATGTGCCTGCTATAGTCCTGCCTAACCGTGCAAGTGATTGGCTCCATACCTGTGCAAGTAGGAAGTGGCACCCCAACTCTGTCCCTTAACTATCCTATAAATTCAATACGTTTTTCTTATGGCGCGCAACAGAGCATGCTGTGCTCCTTTGTGTGCTTCTTCATACGTCCTTTGTGCTCCCGAATGCAATCTGTTTAACCAGAGACATGGCTGGCAGATTCGGAGCTTTCTTATCTCTGTCAAACCTGTCATCCTGGTGGTGGCTTGGCTTTGTTGTTCTCCTCAGCATTCACAGTTCTTTGCTTGGATTCCCTGATGTCTCCCTCCCTTGAGCTCCTTGCATCCAAGATTCTCCTGGAGCAGCCTGTTATCATTCTGCTCATTTATTTGCCCCCTTCCCCATGTCCTCAGTGACTTTGCAGACTCTTTATGAGTTTTTTATCCCTTATCTCCTTGATTCTTCACTGATCCTCCTTTTATGTGACCTTAACATTCACATCTTCTAATCTGGTTGCTAGGAACTTCCTAGGTTTTCTGTCCTCTACAGTTTTGATGCAACATGTAACAGTCTCCATGCACTCGGCCAGTCAGGTTCTCGACCTGGTTATCATGCCAGCTTCCTTTCTATTCTCTCTTCCTGCTGTTGCCCCTTTATCTTGGAATGACCACTCCCTTGTTTCCTTCTCCTTTCCCCTTCCTTCATTTCAAGGCCTACTTCCTGCCAGGGCATCCTCATGGCTTTGCAGTTTTGCCGCTTCACCCCGACACCTTTGTGGCCCATTGTTCCTTTTTTCCATCTAATTTTGCTTCTTGTTCTTCTAATGATCAGGTGCTTCTCTTCAATTCCATCCTTGCCACAGCCTTTGAAGCTGTTGCTTCTCTTCAGCCTCCCCGCCCTCCCTCTGTGCCTTCCAACCCTTGATTCCATCCTGGTCTCCGTTTACTTATGCACCAGCGTCATCAGCTGGAGCGGCGCTGGCATAAGCAAAGGACCGCTGCCTCCCTTTCCTTCAAATCTGTTTCCTGCCACAATCATTCCACTGTTTCGGCTAAGCAATCATAATACTCTGCTTTGGTTCACAAACAAACCTCTTCTGCATGCTTGTATTGTCTGCTGCACCAACTTAACGGATCCTCCACAGGCCCCTTCTCCTCTTCCATCCCACCCCAGTTCTTTGCTTCTGCATTTCATCAGAAAGTGGTCATTATTCAGTCCTCTTTGCCTCCTATCTCTGGGCTCCCCTCCCTCCTCTCTTTATTCTGGCGTTTGAGTTCTCAGTTCCCACCTATGATAAGCTCAGCGGTATCATTTCTGCCTCTCGTTCCACTATGGCTCAGTCTGATTCCATGCAATCTCAACTGTTTAACTGGTCAGTGCTTCTTTTCTTTCTCAGCTTCTTTTTATCATCACGACCCCCTTTACCGATGGCACCTTCTCCTCCTGTTCGAAGGAAGCCACTGTTCTCCCCATCCTGAAATCTGGTTCTGCTGACCCCCCTTCATTAACGGCCTGTCTCTCTTCTTCCCTTCCTCTCTAAAGTTGCTGAGCGGCTGGTGGCTCAGCAGCTTCAGGATTTCTTCTTCACGCCATTTCCCTTCACTCGACCCAGATTGGTTTTTTGCTCTCACATGTCCATTGATTGAGCACTCCCTTCTAGCTATTTCTGACTTTCTCCATATGGCTCTTGCATCTCAGCATGACGTTCTTCTTGTCTCTCTTGACCTAACTGCAGCTTTTGATCTGGTTGATAACTTTCTTCCATTGGTGTTTTGGCATCTGCTCTGGCTTGGTTTCATTCCTACTTGGACAATTGTATCTTTCGTGTCTCATGGTTCTCTCAGCATTCGGCCCCCCGTGTTCTTCACCTTGGTGTTCCTCAGGGCTCTGTCCTGGGCCCTATTCTCTTCAGCATGTTCCTTGCCCCCCTAGTGTTCCTACTTCTTTATCTGCGTAGATAATAGCTCCGTTTTCCTTACCGCTCCAACATGGTGATTCCTCAGATCTCATAAATGCTAGATATCATTGCAGATTGGCTTGCCAGTCATGGCCTGAAGCTCAATACCGGCAAAATAGCTACTATGTTCTTCTCAAACGCCTTTACCTTGTCACTTCCACCTCCTCCTTCCACCCTTGGGGCCCCTCTTCCTTACCACAACACTCTTAAGATACTTGGGGTTACCTTTGACTCTCAACTCTTTTTCACACCACATTTCCTCTACTATTCAACGCTGCCTTTTCACCTTACGTCAAATCTGTTCCATTCGGAAGCTGCTAGACTTGTCTTCTGCTCACCTGCCACTTCTTTCCCTGGTACTCTCTCTTCTTGACTATGCTAATGCTTTATTCTCCAGTCTTCCTCTCTATAAGGTCAGTCGCTTGCATTTAATCCATGACACTGCACTAAAACCTCTCCACGATGCCTGCAGATATGATCATGTCACCCCTCTCTTTATCCTCGAACACTGGCTCCTAGTTTTCTACTGCATCCAGGTACAAGCTGCTCCTCATCACATTTCAGGCTCTTCATTCTGGCACCCCTTCCTTTCTATCTCAGTTTCTTGTTCCGTATACCCCTCGGCATGTACTTTGGTCGGTTTCTCAGCCATTTCTGGTGGTTTCCTGCTTCTGCCTCATCAGCTCTTCCACTGCCTGTTCCTTATCTTATCAGGTGGCTACCCTTACTCACTGGAACTCTCTTTCCCTGGACCAGGACTAAATTGTAAATGCCATATCCTTTTTCTCCCCCGAATTGACTATTGCTCTGTGTTTTCTTGACTAGATTGTGAGCTCTGATGAGCAGGGACTGTCTTTGCATGTATTCTGTACAGCACTGCATGCGTAGCGCTATATAAGTGCTAAATAGTAGTAGTAGTAGTAGTAGTGTACTATTGTGGATGAGGAACTGGTTAAAAGATAGAAAGCAGAGGGTAGGGCTAAATGGCCAATTTTCCCAATGGAGAAAGGTGAATAGTGGTGTACCCCAGGGTTCTGTGCTGGGTCCGCTGCTTTTTGACATATTCATAAATGACCTAGAAAAGGGAATAATGAGTGAAGTTATCAAATTTGTAGATGACACAAAACTATTTAAAGTTGTTAAAACCCAAGAGGATTGTAGAAAATTGCAAGAGGATCTTGATAAATTGGAAGACTGGGCATCAAAATGGCAGATGAAATTTAATGCGGACAAGTGCAAAGTTATGCACCTAGGGAAGAACAACCCAAACTATGGTTACACGATGCAAGGTTCCACATTAGGAACCACCACCCAGGAAAAAGATTTAGGCATCATTGTGGATAACATGTTAAAACCCTCGGCCCAGTGTGCAGCGGCGGCCAAGAGAGCAAATAGAATGCTAGGTATCATAAGGAAAGGAATGGAAAATAAAACAAAGGATATTATAATGCCTCTATATCGTTCCATGGTGAGACTGCACCTTGAATATTGTGTGCAGTTCTGGTCGCCGTATCTTAAAAAGGATATAGCGTTATTAGAAAAGGTTCAGAGAAGAGCCACCAAAATGGTAAAGAGGATGGAAGGATACCCATATGAAGAAAGGCTAAAAAGATTAGGGTTCTTTAACCTGGAAAAAAGACGGCTGAGGGGAGATATGATAGAAGTCTATAAATTAATGAACGGAGTGGAACGGGTAAATGTAGATCGATTGTTTACATTATCAGAATATAGAAAGACTAGGGGACATGCAATGAAGTACAGGGTAAACTATTTAAGACTAATAAAAGAAAATATTTTTTCACTCATCGTGTAATCAAACTCTGGAATTTGTTACCGGAGGATGTAGTAAAGGATGTTAGTGTAGCTGGGTTTAAAAAAGGTTTGGACAAGTTCCTGGTGGAAAGGTCCATAAACCAATCAGGGATATCACCCAATTTAGAAAGTCCATCAAGCACTATCTATTCACTTTACACTTCAAGCTACCTACACACAATAGAATCCGTCTCCCGCATCACTCAGATAACTACTACACATAACAACAATCCAGAACAAAGGATCAAAATGTGAATACACTATATTCTTATCAAATATCAAAACGTGATGTAACCTATTCAATGTATATATAATTATGTATAATTATGTAGATAGTTATTCCCCAGTTAACTCCCAGTTTATCTTCCCTGTTATCTGTAAACCTAGATCAGTCATGGATTGACAGGTATGTTGATGTTCAGTGTAAACCGCACTGATGATGAATAGTGCGGTATATAAAAAATGTTAAATAAATAAATAAATTATTAAGAAGGGACCCAGGATATTAATGCTTGACCCAATACAAGCATTGTGGAACCTGTGTCTTTTGGGGAAACTGCTAGGTACGTATGATCTAGATTGGCCACTGTTGGAAACAGGATACTGGGCTTGATGGACCTTGGTCTGACCCAGTATGGCATATCTTATGTTCTTATAGTAAGGAGTAATATTATGTGGGACCCTAGCCTGGGCCCTAGGGCTTACAAGCTTAGGGCTGCCTTGTAATGTCCTTAAATAAAGCTTTTCTGACTGTCCCCAGTGGAATTCTGGGACTTGTAGTTAGGCTTTTCTTGAGCAAGGACAAAATGTAGTGCGAGACCGTTGGTAAGGCATACAAGAATATTTATTTTTCTGTGGGGATTTCCAAGGCATTAAAATTCAAACACAAGGCATTAGGATACTTCTCCAACACAAAGGATAACAGAAGATAACTGGCAACTGAGGTACACGGAAACCAAAAGTCCTGCTAACCTTAGCAGCTGTTTTTCATTAAACAAAACAGTACTCAGCACAGCTTCTTATATCTTTTTCAAACGAAAGGTAAACTTTCTTCTTGGCACAACTGTTGTTTTCCCTTTTAAACAAACGTCTGGTAACGCACAGCTTTTGCACAACTGTAGTTTTCCCAATTCAAACAAACTTCTGGTAACACACAGCTTCTTTGCTTTAGAAGAAAATTCTCACTTGGTAAAACACATCCTTGGCTTTAGAAGACTATTAGCAGTTACAGAGTTATGCACAATACAGCTTCTCACTCTCTCAGCTCTGCTTAGTAAGGCTCAGTCTTCTTTTAAACAGAATGAGCAATCCATTGGAGAGATTCCTAGGTCAGACTCTGGCACATAAGAATTGACCTGCATTTCCTCCTGGGCTAAAGAATGCTCATTGCCTTCTACAGTCTTAAAAGCTTCCTCAGCTTCTCTGTCTTGTAGGAACTTTTGAAACTGGCTCCACAGCAAATCTTTCTGATTGGGCACAGTAACTTGGGGAGAATAAGCCTTTCTCTCAGGGAACACTTGTGCTAATGTTTCTAGTGTTTTTAGCTCAGCTGCTCTGCTCACTGCTGGGGTTTGGCTTTTTCCACTCTCAAGCGTCTCCACCCACCTTCTGGCAGTTGTAGGGCTCAGGTCTGGCTCTTGTACACTAGCTGTTGCAAACTGTTCCTGTTCATCTGTAAGCTGTTCAGCTATACATCTGTTGGCTTCACTTCTAGGAGCATTTCTCAGACATCCACTGCTTCTTTTTCTACTAACCTCTTTCAGCTTCTGGAAGTCAGACTTCTTGTGCCTTTCTCCACTCCTTCTCTCATGAGATCTCTCCTGAAAGCCTTCCTGGAATCCTCCTTCCTCTTCAGGATCTTCCAGGGCTCTGGGATATCTCTTCCCACTGGAATCCCCTTGCTCCAGGATCTCTCCTTCTCCTGTGGAAGTGACTCTCCCTTCCTTCCTTCTTCTCTAGTCAGAGTGAGGTTTTAAAAACAGTTTCTTCCCTGCCACACCTTTGACTTTGCACAGGCCTTTCCAATCAGTATCTAAGCCTGCCCCCACTTCAGAGTCTGGGCGTGGTTTAGCCTCAGCAGAGACAGGATTTTTTTTCTTTCCTGCTCTGCAAGCTCTGTGCACAGCTTGTCTGTCACTTGTTTTAAAGGCAGAAACATGGTTTTCTTCTATCTCCATTTGTTCTTGGCCGCTCTCATCGTCACAATTATGAGTCTACATACTCTTCCGTAGCAGTCTAAACATGTTGGGGTTTGATGAGAACCATTGCCTAAATACTGGCAAGGGACGTTACATAAGATTCTGTGACCAGGCATGGTAAGAACATAAGAACATTGGCATTGATAAGGGAGAATTTGAGAAGAAGCTTGCTGCGGAAGCAAAAACGCAAAATAAAGACTTTTTCAAGTACATTCGTAGCAAAAAACCTGTGAGAGAGTCAGTTGGTCCATTAGATGATAGAGGGGTTAAAAGGGCACTAAGAGGCGACAAGGCGATAGCGGAGAGACTGAATGAATTCTTTGCTTCGGTCTTTACTGAGGAAGATGTAGGGATGTTACCCATAATTGAAGTGGTAGCGCTAGCTAAATATCAGCACCCATCAATACTGTTTCTATTAGGTGAGCATTGAGGCTAGTTGAGCTAGGGAAGACTAGTGTGCATGAAGCTTGTTGGTGCTCTGTAAGTACAGTACTTGCCAATGATACCGGTACTGGGTGAAATCCAGCACTCACCAAGAAGCTGTGCTGGCTAAGATACCAGAGTTTGATTCCTACTGGCACTCCTTGTGGCCTTGGGCAAGTCTCTTTACCATGCATAGTCTCATAAGAAAGGCCTGGCAATCTACTTCCAGTCACACCTTGCAAAGAAAACCCAGGAGCTGCTTATCGCCAGGAGTCAGGCACTTCAGCAGCGCTGAATACTGCAGTCTGAATATCTGCCCCTAAGGATTCTAAAACTAGTGCTATAATTTATCTAACGACAAATAACCTGGCTAGAAACAGTACCTTTGTAGTTACAGAGAGATTTCCAGCATTTTAGGGAAGGGTTTAGGCTCATGGTAAAGATTATAGTTTTCTCAGAAGTACTATCTGTTTGTGAAAAGGCCCCACAAAGGCCCTGTCAAAGGCCCCTTAGACTAGACTAAAGCTCTTACCAGCCTAAAGAGGAAATAGAAAAGAGACAAACTCCAGTTATTTAGCAATATTTTAGTATAAGAAAGTAAATTAGCAGCACATAAAATCTTTAGAGACAAACTGGTCTAAGCATTGAGAGATTTTGTTTAAATTATTTTTCTGGCTTTATTTGATTGTAAGCTCAAGAAGCAAGGACTCTTCTACGTGTATATATTAAGCACTAAGGGTCCGATATTCGAAAGATATTTACATGGTTTATAGCCCTGTAAACCATGTAAATGTCTCTAACCGAGATATTCAATGGCACTAACACAGTTCATGCTGCTGAATATCCCTGATTTTCTCCCTTACACACCCCAATGCTAACCGCTTAGCATTGGGGCATGTTGACGTTCTGCGGACGTGTTTGTTGTGTGTGTTGTGTTTGTTTGGGGTTAGTGTATGCCTATTTGGGATGGGTGAGTATCGAATTATCGGTATTTGTTGCATTACTGTTTAGGTGGGGACTGTATTCTGTCTGCTGATAAGTTTCAATAAAGAGGTATGTTTTGAGATCCTTTCGGAAGTCTGTTAGGTCATTTAGTGCTCTCAGGCTTGTTGGGAGGGAGTTCCAGAGTGTGGGTGCTAGTAAGGAGGGAGCTCTTTTTGAGGTTGGTTGTTTGGTCTTGTGGAATCCTGCAGGTGTGCCGATCATGTTGTCTTTATTGGTTCTTCTCGGTCTGTTGCAGGTATCCTTCGTTAAGATGTATTGGAGTGCCTCTGCCGAGAGCTGGTGGATGATTTTAAAGATGATTAGGATTATTTTGAATTTTGCTCTGGCCATCATGGGTAGCCAGTGTAGTTGCTGTAAGACTGGGCTGATGTGTTCAGATCTTGGGGTGTCTGTGATGATACGTGCTGCAGTGTTTTGTACCATTTGGAGTGGGTATAAGGTCTATTGAGGGAGGCCTTGATATAATGAGTTTCCGTAGTCAAGCAGGGGTGTTATGAGTGCTTGGCATACTGTGTGGAAGTGATCCTGGCGGAGTAATGGCTTGAGTTTTCTGATGATCCTTAAACATTGATAGGCTTTGTTTGCAGTTTTTGTGTTGTGGGATTTCAGATTTAGTGCTCTGTCCATTGTGATGCCCAGATATTTAACTTCATCTTTAGCTACTATATGTTTATTCAAAATGCTGATGGTTTGTGGTGGAATGAAGGTAGTGTTCCTGGCGATGAACATTGCCTCAGTTTTGTCGTAGTTGACTGTCATGTTATTGTCTGCGAACCAGGTGTTCATATCTTCAAGGCATCTGATTATAGTTGTGATGTTGAGTGCTAGTAGGTTGACTGGTATATACACCATGATGTCATCAGCGTAAATGTGATATTGAAGCTTGTGGCTTTTGATGATGTTACATATGGGTTGGATGTAAAAGTTAAAGAGCATCGATGATAGTGCTGAGCCTTGTGGTATTCCCTTCGTGATGGGGAAATGTGTTGATTTCTTTTGTGCGCATCTAACTTGTTGCGTTCTATTTTCCATGTATGAAGTAAACCATTTTAGGGTATTTTTGCGTAATCCTATCTGCTGCAGGCGTTGCAGTAGTCTGGGGTGTGACACGGTGTTGAAGGCTGCCGAGATGTCCATGAATACAAGCAGGAATCCATTCTTTATGTTGTCCATGCCTTTTAAGAGATTGTCAAATAGGGAGGTAAGTAGTGTTTCAACTCTATGTTGGGATTTAAAACTGTGCTGATGGACGTCCAGTGGGACATTGATGTCAATATGGTCTTGTAGTTGGAGTGTACTGCTTTTTCAATGATTTTTGCAAGGAAAGGTAGGCTGGCGATAGGACGATATGATTTTGGTTCCGAGGGGATGAGGTTGTTGCCTTTAAGCATGTGACTCTGGCATTGAATATCTGGGTTTAAGGGTTGGCGCATAGCTGGCATAACTCAATATCGGGCCCTAAATACATATGGTAATGCAATACAAATAATAATAATTTTAATAAATACCCAGTTAACTTTTGATGAAGATATTATTGTATTCTGATTTTATTTAGTTTGATAAGGGAAGCTGACTGTTGGTCCCTAAGAATCTTGTCCCCGATACATCAGGGTTTGGCTGTGTTTTGCGCTCACAGACATGATATAATGATTGGTTAGCTGCTACCATTTGAATCTGATCTTTTTACAGATACTGACTTTTCTCTGGCTACTGCTGCATGAAATTAAAATGTCTGCTGATAATTTCACTTATTTTGCTTCGTTTGCAGGATGGCTGAGAGGTCATTTCTTTTGTCAACACTTACAAATCTTTTAAAGGAAAACAAGATTCAGCTCTGGAACCCTCCCTACACAAATGAAGCAAAAGAAGCTGGCCCAGAATTGAAGGTACATGTCCTGCTTGAGAGAGCATGCTTGTTCATAGTTATTTCCTTGTTTCTTCCCAGGATTTTTAGTTTTCTATACTCAGTTCTTTGTTTTCCAGTCTTCTCCTTATTTTTGCTAGTTGCAAATTAAGAATCTTTTTTTATAGTTCAGCATTTAGGAGTATGTTTACTAAAGCGCGTTAGCTGTCTTCGTGGCACTAATGTGGGATCGTCATGCCACGAAGACAGCTAACGAGGGAGAAATGCAGCTACCATGGGCCTTTTTCTATGGTAGTTGCAATTTGCGAAGTGGCTTCTCTAAGGGTGGGATTTGGGCATTCCGGTTTAGAACAGGTGTGTTTACCATGCACGGTAGCAGCACTCTCTGCAAAGTTCGCGGGTTCAGCTATTGCTAACTCTGTGGGTAGTTTTAGGTGCATCCGCGAAGCTAGCCCCCTGTGTTCTCAATGGTTTCTCCATGGTATCTGTGGGGGAAATGCTGGGAACGCCCCCTACACGTACTGTGGGACTTGTGCAGCTAACGCCGGCTTTTTGCAGCTATTGCCCAGTGTTATCTGCAAAAGCCGTTTGCGCTTTAGTAAACATACCCCTTAACAACCAGCGTTAAATGCACAGAAGTGACCTTGAAATGCTGCTTTCCGTCAGGCATAGGTAGAAGTTTCTTCTCAGTTGAGTGAGAAGATGCTGTTGCATTTATTTTCCATGCTGTTGTTTTCTTCTTCAACTACAAAGGAGTTTGCAGCTTTCCTGGTCAAAGGAATTTTATACGATTTTTGAAAAAATAACGTTCCTGGAGGACTTGCTTCCCCTCTCTTGGCCGGGAGTTGCAATTAGTCTGACCTTACCTGCCTCAGGGCAAGAGGTGATGGGATGGCGCTATGGATAAGGATATCCAGCTGGCTGGAGGGTTTGGTGACCATGAGCAAAAATTTTAATATGGTAGTGTAGTTTATAAGTGCATATTTGTGTATAAATTTGTGTATAAAATGATGAGTACTTAAGGGACGATGGTGAAGTTTACCAGGTGGTGTAGCTAATTATTCTGACAGTAAATTCCACAGTTTGAGACCCGGGTAGATAATCAATAGATTTTATGAATAAGCAATGTGAGGTCTAATATAATTGGGTAATATAAGTTGAAGTGAATATTAATGTATTGCTCGTAGAGTCCTACCTTTGTGATAGATATTATATATTTGTGGCACTCTTTTGGATGTTTATATTTGGTGTTACTGTAATATTTTATATGTGGATTTACCCAGGAAATGTTTATGAAGGTTGCAACTGTTGCAGAGTAATGCTACCCACCTTCTAATGGGGTTAATTTTGCAGGAGAAGGTGTAGCCTTTGTTGAGACAGTTGCACTGGCTCCCAGTTTGAGAGAGGTGCATTTTTTTGTTAATTATTATTGCGTTTAGATTTCTACAGGATTCGTGTCCAGAATATTTGAGGAATACCTTGCAGTGGTATATTCCTACTTGGCTTTTGAGGTCATCACAGGGACGATTATTGGTTGTCCTGGGTTTGTATGGAAAGCATAAGGCTGGATGGCATGCCCATGCATGCAGAATAGTAGCCTTAGAGGTATGGAATGGGCTACCAAAGGAAAAGCTGGCTATTTTCACTTGCTTTTGTTTCAGGAAAGTTTGAAGATGTTCTTATAATATTTCCTGAGGGGGTAAGATTAGAGAATGAGAAGGAAGGGTGAAGAGGTTTTATGATGGGTGGAAAGAGGGGATGAGGGGAGCAAAGGGGGATTGATGGGGATTTATGTTTTCATTGTATTGTTTTATGTTTGTACTCCATTTAGACTGCGATATTTCAGAAAAGTGATATAAACCACTATAAATAGATACATTTTTATTAGAATTCTGCTCCATGTCTCGTTGACCTGGTAGATCATTCCAATTTGGCCAAAGGAGTTTATTTTCAAATTCTCCACTAGCAAAAAGTACCCATGATAGTTGCATCCAGACTGGAATGGAGAGCCCATGTAGACCCAGAGTCTATGGTCCTCCCTGAAAATCTTCATCAGATCAGTATCCTGGAACTGAAAGCAATTAAAAAAACTCAGACCTCAGAGATCTGCTGGCCATTCAAATTGTGATAATATAAACTGGCAGCTAGATAGCCATGTACTACATCAGCAAGCAAGGAGGAACAGGATGGTACCTCTTGTGTTGGGAGACAGTCAGAATGGGGAACCAGGTCGTCTCTCTTGGGATGAATCTCTGGGCCACTTACCTGTCTGGCAAAGACAGTGCCTTGGCATAGACCAAATGAGTTGTGTCCTTCAACCCCATAGATGGATTCTGGACAGGCTATCTCCGGTCATCTTGCAGGAGTTGGAGTACCCCCTTGATTTGTTAGCCACTTCTCAGAACAGGTAGGTGCCTCAATTCTGCTCCAGGGTAGG
This sequence comes from Ichthyophis bannanicus, assembly GCA_033557465.1. Classification (NCBI taxonomy): domain Eukaryota; kingdom Metazoa; phylum Chordata; class Amphibia; order Gymnophiona; family Ichthyophiidae; genus Ichthyophis; species Ichthyophis bannanicus. The sequence goes on along the minus strand of CM066031.1, from coordinate 293,225,082 downwards.
GGGACACCGCAAAACTGAAAGATTTTATGGGTGGCCCTGGGGAAAGATGTATACAGTTGCTGCTGTTGGTAGTGGCTTTTTGACAGTCTGGGTTTATGGAGGAGTCTGGAAAATTTAGTTACGTTCCATAGGGGTAACAGGGTATGTTTAGGATTAGAGTGTTGGCAAGCATTCTTGGTGGCAGGCCTTTCCTCCATGCATGCTCAGTGTTGTTCCTGTCATGATGACATCAGTGTATGATTGGGAAGGAGATATTCAGGTCTGTGCACAGTGGAAGAATATATGTATTGTGCCTTTCAAAGGAATGGCACAGCTTAAAACAATATATCAAGGAGGTTTACAATACATACTCCATTCAAACTGTGGTGGAAAGGATTTATCTCTAGGAACAAGCAGGAATGCAGTCTTCACATATGGGTATCATCAGTACCGACGGAGCCTGCACGGGAATGCTCTCCAGCGTTTAATAGGAAAGCCTTTGGGAGTACCCCACTGCACCTGCGCATCTGCCTTCCCGCCTTCCCAACTCCTCTCCTCAGTTCTTCATTTTCCGCGGAGTCAGCAGGAAGCACCTTTCCTTTCACTGCCGAAAAACTTTTATTTTCTTTTTTGGTATCTGTGCTCTGCCTTTCTGTCAACACCGGTACCTTTACTGATACTGGCCCCGATATTAATTTTTCTTTTCTTATTTTTCTTCACTTTTTTTCTTTTCTGTCAGGCAGTTCACTGCCACCTTAGGCCTCAGCCTTAAATTTTTCTGTTTGTCACCATGGACAAACACATCAGTGGCTTTAAAAAATGTTCCAAGTGCTCCAGTACTGTCAGTCACTGATTCTCATGACTGGTGTCTAAAATGTTTGGGCCCAGACTATTTACCAGACAATTGTTCTTTGTGTAAACAAATGACCAAACGAGGCCTAAAGAACAGGGCCAAACAGTATGACTCAGTGTTTGCCCTGGACTCGATTTCAGTGGCTTTGGCATTGTCAATGATGCCGGTATTTTCAGCTAGTTCTCAGATCTCCAAAAAATCCAAACATAAACTAAAGACTAAGTCCTTGACATTGAAATCAGATACCGAGCATAGAGGTAAGTCCCTGCATTCACGAGATGCACCCAAAGGGGCAACCGATGCTGGCTGACCGACCGGCCAAACAGCCCCGGCGGGAGGAGCAATCCTCCAAAGCCACACAAGGGCTCCAGGATGCTCCCAAGGCATTGACCTCCAGAGGGCTACTGGTACCGTGCTCTGGGATGGTGGCACACAGCTCCACACTTGAATCCACCTATGCATCGGTGTCCTCCGTTGATCAGCATTTCTTAGCTATCGAGAGGACTTTGGCAGCACAGCAGCCATAGCCAGTCAGGCACCAGCTTCCAGCTTGGCCCCAGAGCCTCTGCCTCCAATTCCAGCCCTGGAAACAGGTATCAGCGGTTCCACTCCCTCTGATTCCTCCACTGGAATTGATATCAGTGGGACCTCTACCTCAGATTCCTCCCTTGGAGCCAGTAACCACCATCGGTACCCAGCCGGTTTCCAGTTCAAGTACCACATGACTTGAACATCACCATCAAGCATCACCATCGGCCCGAGATCGTTGATACTTCGATTTCCTTTCTGAATCAGAGTTATCTTCTGACTCTGAAGAGACATCAGAGGATTCCAGGGCCACCCGGGATATCCCCTCCAATTCCTCTCCTTCTCATGTGAGGCGTCGGTCCCCGCCAGTGGACATGTCCTTTCAGGATTTCATTAGGGACATGGCAGCGGGTCTCCAGATCACCACAGCATCGGAAATGGAACCGAGGGCTGAGGAGTTAGAGATTCTCCAGTACCTCTCTACCCACAAAGAGGCAGCAACATTACTGGTGCATCGGATCCTACAGGATCTAATGCTACGTATGTGGGAGGCCCTGCTAACGGTTATGCCTATTAGTAAACACCTTGATACTATGTACCGAGTCCCACCATGCCCGGGGTTTCAAAAGCCTCAATTACCGCATCAGTCAGTGGTAGTGGAATTGACAATGCGACCCATCAAGATTTCTAAAACTCATTTATCAGTGCTGCCTGGCAAAGATGCCAGAGCTCTCAATGCTTTTGGACTTTGCTGCTTCCAGGAATGCTTGCTTCTAGGATTACATCCTACACCCTCCACATGGGCATGTACCTCAAAGATGTCTCCAGGGATCTAGGAAACTTTGCTCCTATTCTCCCAGATGACAAATGCGGTGCTTACATGACTATAGTCAAGCAAGCTCAAAATACTCCTGACCAGGTCAGCCTTTGATACCTTTGAATCAACTAGCAGAGCTACTGCAGTCTGTATAGGAGCCTGTAGGATGGCCTGACTCCAGGCATCGGACCTCGAGCAGTGGATTCAAGATAAATTAGTTAATATTCCTTGTTCTGGAGAAAACTTGTTTGGTAAAGGTTGGAGAAATGACAGGAGAGCTTGAGGCGGATAATCTCACCCTCAAATGTCTCAAGAAAGACTTCAGACCCCTCTAGGGGGAAGGCTACTTCCAAGAAATCTTTCTATACCAGGAAAAAAGATATTACTCTTCTTACCATCCCTCTGCTACTTATTGACTTCAGCAGTAGCAAAGGTCTCAAGGTCCACATCAGCCTAAGAAGGCCAAGGGCCTCAAACCCCAACCAGCTGCTCAGCCCCAGCTTGCACCTGTTTTTTGACTCCTTCCTTGAGAGCATAGCTATTCTGTCTCTATGAGGACCCCATCCCCTGCACATAGCAGGCAGGCTTTGTGCTTATGCCCACAGGTGGCATCTCATTACATCAGAGAAATGGACCCAACATCGTCCATGGGGGCTATCTGCTTCACTTTCAGAGCTTACTCCCAACCACCTCCACAAGAGATTATCCTGCAAATCCTTTGCAAGCCAATCTCCTGTCCTCAGAGGTGGCCACCCTGTTAGCCCAAGGGGCAATTGAAAGAGTTCTCCCCGCCCAAGAAGACAGTGTCTTTTACTCTCCTTACTTTCTTATTCCCAAGAAAACAGGAGGGTTCAGACCATTTCTAGATCTGAGAGATCTCAACAAATTTCTCATTCGGGAAAAGTTCAAAATGATTTCCATTGGTACTCTTCTGCCATATATTTAGAGGTACGACTGGCTATGTTCTCTAGAACTCAAGGAGGCTTACACTCATTTGCTGATCCACCCTCACCACAGACAGTATCTGTGCTTTTGAGTTCAGTAAATCCATTACCAGTATCAGGTGCTCTCTTTCGGGCTAGCGTCTACACCCAGAGTATTCACAAAATGCATGGCAGTGGTCGTAGCATACCTATGTACTTTGGGGGGTCTTTGTCTTCCCCTACTTAGATGACTGGTTGATAAGGAGAGAATCCCAAGAGGTCGTAAAACAGTCGCTTTCTTGCACCATGTGACGCTGCAGCAGTGCTGGGAGCTATAGAAACAGATAGTGACCCGGTGGAAGGTTCGGGTACTGCACCTAAAAGCAAGATATTCCCTTCTCAGCACAAGATGGACATAGATAATCAGCCAACACAACTCACCTCGGGGGAGGGGAGAAGCAGAGTTGCTGATTGGGCACGCCCTAGCTGGAGGCGGGCTCCCCAGAGCAGAAACAGCTTGTTAAACTGGAAGAAGGAAGAGAGTTGGACGTTCAGAAGCAGTTGGAGCTTCAGAAGAAGTTGGAGAGAAGGAACCAACCGAGGAGGTGGAAGGAAATACTGGAACCAGATGAAGCAGGTGTGTGCTTTAGAGATGAAGTAGCCTTGGATGCCAGAGCCTTTGAATGTGAAGGAGAAATGTTCCCCAGCTGCAATTCCAGGAGAAGGCGTGTAAAGCCAAGAAGCAGGTACCAGGGAGACTCAGTGCACAGCAGAACCTTCTGGGAGAAGGATAAGGGCGTGGCACTGAGAGACCCAAGGGTAAAGCCTAGGCTTTTGGAGCAGAGAGCTGATCAATGGAATGAATGGCAGACGGCTGAAAAACATCCAGATATTCCTCAGCACAAGGTACAGGGTACTTTTAATACTGATAACAGCTTTTATGAGAAGCCAGACTGTGTGAGTGCATATTTTAAAACCCAGGAAAAGCCCAGGTTTTATGAGAGCAGTTGGCCACAGCCAGAAGCTTGTTCAGTTAAACCCTGTTTGTCTCCTCAAACTGCTGACAAGATCAACAAGCAAGCTAGCTATAAGGACATAGCAGAGATATTTGCCAGAGACATTTGCCAGAAAGTTTCAGGAAGCTCTAAGTTTGATTTGTTGCCTACAAATGCTTCACCTGCAAAGGAATTGATTTACCCAGCACTTGCTGACAGAGACAAGTGGGGGAGGGGTAACTCCAGTGCAGTGAATGAGCAGAGTAACCAAGCTGAAGCACTCCTGAGAGACTTTAAAGCGTTTCTAGAGAAACGTAACATTCCTGGACCTAGGATAATTGAACCAGTACAGAGTCCAGAAGCACCAGTACCATTGCCTCATCCCTTACAGACGCAGGATTTGAGTCAGCCAATGGACTGCTCGACGTGCCTTGTAGATAAGTAATGATAGTCAAGCAAAGCTTGTGTGGTCATTCATTATAAAGTGATAAACCGTACATTGTCAAAGTTCCTTACCAGAAGAGCTTATGAGAGAGATAAGAATAAGCTAAAGTAGAAGTTGGAAACACTGCATGAACTTTATTGTTTGCCTTTGGTTTAACGGTTTTCAAGTACAGCTCACATGACTGGAATGTGAAGCACTGTGAAAAGGACAGTTTTGAAACACAGTGTGGAAAAGCCTATCTTTTCTTTGTTCTTGTTTTGGCTGTAAAAATACTTTGCCTTTACGCCTGTTCCAATTCCACCACGGAGCGGGAGAAATAAAATCCTTATAAAATAAATATTCTTTATACCTGCCTTGTCACTCAACCACCGCAACTACAATTCAACCTCAAGGCACACCCCTCCTTAAACCCTCAAGGTCAAGGGGCGGGTGCATGGTTATAACCATCATGGTACTCCAAAAGTCTATGCTTTGTACTAAACTTTCCGAAGTCTCACCTGGTTCCATCCCAGCAACTCGAGTTCATCAGAGCATTTTTAGACACTCGTCAGGGCTGAGCTTTCCTTCCTCAGGATTGCTCTGCTTGTCTCGTCGAGCTAGCCCTCACCATACAAGGTCAAAGTGCTGTGACAGCTCAAGATATGCTGCATCTTCTGGAACACATAGCCTTCATGGTCCACATCGTTCCATATGCCCATCTGTACATGAGACAAACCCAATGGACCCTTTTCTGCCAATGGACTTGGGTGACTGGCCATCTCTCAGACAAGATTTGCATCACTCCTCCTCTTGTCAACTCTCTTCACTGGTGGTACTTCCCCCAAAATCTTCTAGGAGGGTCACCTTTTCAGATGCTTCCACCTCAGTGCACCCTAATGATGGATGCTTCCAAACTAGGATGGAGAGCACATCTGGATAGTCTCACTACATAGGGGCAGTGGATAGCACAGGAATCTCAAATGCAGATCAATCTCCTAGAGCTTCGTGCTGTCACCATTGCCCTTCGGGTTTTTCAACCCCAACTTTCAGGCAAACATGCCTTAGTTCAGACAGACAACCAAGTAGCCATGTTGTATGTGAACAAGCAGGGGGGAATAGGTTTTTATCCCCTCTGCCAAGAAGCTATTCCCCTCTGGTCCTTTGCCATTACGCACTGCATCCATCTCCGAGCATTGTATCTCCCAGGTGAATGCAATGTCCTGGCGGACAGACTTAGCCATATCCTATGTCCACACAAATGGACTCTGCATCAGGATACAGCATATTGGATCTTCAATATGTGGGGGACTCCCAGAATAGATCTGTTCGCCACTCCAGAGAATGCACATCTTCCGCTTTTTTGCTCAAGGATTCCCTCCAGACACAATCTGGCAGCAAATGCGTTTCTCGTTCATTGGAGCACGGGCCTGCTTTATGCATTCCCGCCACCCCTCGATACCCAAAACTCTGTTCAAACTGCAGACCGACAGGGGCTCCATGATTCTAATAGCTCATTATTGGCCCTGTCAGCCGTGGTTTCCTCTGTTGCTTTGTCTGGCACAGACTCCACCCTTCAATTTGGGTCATGCCCCTGACCACCTCTCTCAGGATCAGGGCAACTCCTCCATCCCAATCCACAAGCCCTCTGTCTCATGGCGTGGCTGCTGAAGGCATGATCTTTGATGACCTCAACCTCCCTCCACTGGTCAGGAACATCTTGCTTGCTTCCCGCAAGCCATCTACTCAGACGTTCTTATGCCTTCAAATGGTGGCGGTCCACCCTTTGGTGCACCTCACAGCAAATTAACCTTTCTAATTGCCCAATAGAGCATCTTCTACAATATCTTCTCCATTTGTCTTCCACAGAACTTAAAACTAGCTCTGTTAGGCTGCAATGGCACTGAGATGAATTCTATCACAGCCCAGTGGATAGGCATATTATTTCCTCATACCTCTTTGTGCAACGATTCATGCTGGGTCTTCTGCTTTCCAAGCCACTGATCAAACCACTGCCGGTAGCTTGTGATCTCCATGTGGTCCTAGCACAGCTTCTAAAAGCCCTATTTGAGCCTCGGGCTACCACTTCTGTAAAACTCTTATCTTGGAAGGTCATCTTCCTCATTGCCCTCACCTCAACATGTCACATCAGCAAACTACAAGCTTTGGTGGCAGATCCCCGCTACACGTGATTCCATTATGATAAGATGGTTCTCTGTACTCATCCGCATTTCCTTCCAAAAATAGTCTCAACTTTTTATCTCAGCTAATCTGTGTCGCTGCCGGTCTTCTTTCCCTGATTGCATGCCTTGAGAGCTGAAGCAGCATTGCATATCTTGGATTGCAAGTGCGCTCTTGCTTACTACTTGGACATAACCAAGGCTTTTAGGAAATCCTCTAAATTATTTATTTCCTTTGACTCAAGCCACTTAAGTCCTCCCTTGTCGAAACACATCCTATCCACGGGCTGCATTTCTTTTGCCTATGCTCAAACGGGACTCTCTCTCAAGGGTCACATTACTGCTCACAATGTGAGGGCCATGGCAGCCTCACTCGCCAACCTCTGTTCTGTCTCCATAGAGGAGATCTGCTAATCTGGTCCTCTATTCAAACCTTCTCTGCTCACTACTGCCTTAACAGGGATTCCTGTTGGGATGCTGTCTTTGGCCAGACTGTTCTTCAGTATCTTTTTGGGACTTAATCACAACTCCTACCATTACACTTTTTTGCATCTGACTCCTTGCTCCAAACTCTTGCTTGCTGCATTCCAGTCTGCAGTGGCCATACCTTCCTGGCTCCATTCCTTAGCCTCAAAGATGTCTCTTCTGTCTGGTGCCTGGGAACTAGTGAGTCCCATATTGGAAGACTGCATTCCTGCTTGTTCCTGGAGGTAGCTTAGTTACTCAACTGTAACAGGTGATCTCCAGGAACAGCAGGAATCAGTCTTCACAACCCACCCTCCTCCCTAGGAGTTGTTGGGTATTCCTTTCCTCTATTCTCAGCTACAAACTCAACTGAGGAGAAGAGTTGGGAAGGCGGGAAAGCAGACACGCAGGCGCAGTGGAGTGCTCCCAAAGGCTTTCCTATTGGACGCTGGGGAGCGTTCCCGTGCATGCTGCATCAGTACCGACAATACCCATATCTGAAGACTGATTCTTGCTGGTTCCAGAGATCACCTGTTACAGGTGAGTATGCTTTATTCGTCAAAGTCAGCTAACTTGTTCAATTCCCACAGTTGCTCCTTTTTATCTTGGGCAAGTCACTTAACCTTTCATTGCCTCAGGTACAAACTTAGATTGGAAGTCCTCTGTGAACGGGAAAATACCTACTGTACCTAAATGTAACCAATTACCTTGAACTTCTGAGAAAAGTGTGAGCTAAATCCAATTCTCTTTCCTTTTTATGTAATGAATTTAGATGGATGGAGTTCTTAGCAAATAAGTCATTGCTGTGCTGAATCATCTTGCCAATAGATGTCTGCTGTGTTTTAGTGTGTTCTGTTTAATAAATGGATGACATCTTTTTTTTTCTTGCAGGAGCTCTCTCAGAAATATTCATCCATGCTAAACTGCAGTCTAGCTGATACAGAGAGTGCGCTGGAAGAAATCCGATGTAAAGCAATTCAGCGTGGTAAAGGAAATGAAACTTACAAAGCAACAGGAGTTGCAGCACTAGAGATTCATTTACCTGTCCGGCTGAAAAAAGTAACTATATGAATACAAATATAAACTTGGGTTTTCCTTACTGACATAGATGTAAGTTTAAAGGGATGGTGTCTCCCTTCCTGCAAGATTCATTCTGGCCTATTATCCTCCCCCCTTAATGCCTAACAGAACTGGTACCTTTTCCTACCTTTTTATAAAACTAGTGCACAAACAGTAAGGGGTTAGGGGAAAGCCAGCAGGGTGCATTGGATACTGTGAGTTATCATTAAGAGTTAAAAGCAGACAATTGGTTTTTTTTGGGGAGGGGGTCGAAGGATAGAAGTTTGAAAAGACTTACGGTCCCTCTAGCTCGACAGTGACGATGATGCAGTATTTGAAAACTGTGACAGTTCATGCTATAGCTGCAGTGTAGCGTTATAGGGTTTCCTTGAGAAAGGACACTTCAGAGCTTTATACCTTATTGTCTTTGTTTAAGTAAACATGCACCTGTATTTACTGAAATTGTTTTTCTTTGACTTTTCTATTTCACATCTTCGTAGTCTGATAAATACAATACTAAAGTGCTTAGAGAAGCACATTAAAAATATGTATATAGATGTCAGTAATACTGTGTTACTAACAAGTGCCGGATTGTAATCCCTTTTTTTGTGTGCATGTGTGTTTATTATAGCCAAAAAGAAACAGGTTGGAAACCAAATTAAGTATCAGTGGCAAGGAGCTGAGATCTCTGTAAGTCTTATTTGCATTTTATTTGATGTTTATGTGATGTTTAAGTGTATGACACTGTTTTATGCACTTCTATCCATATGGAGATTAATTATCTCCAGGATCAAGCAGGAATGTAGTCTTCACATATGGGTATCGTTGGTACCGACGGAGCCTGCACGGGAACGCTCCACAGCATCCAATTAGAAAGCTGTTGGGAGCATCCCACAGCGCCTGTGTGCTGCCTTCCCGCCTTTCCCAACTGTCTCTCTCCAGTTCTTCGTTTTCCGCAGAGCCGGCAGGTTGCACTTCCTGTCACGAGCAGAAAATATCCCATTTATTCTTCTTTTTTGTGGTCGCGTCTGCCTTCCTTCGACGCTACACCGGTACCACCAGTTCTTTCTTTCTTTTCCTTGTAAAAAAAACAATCTTTTCCAGCTTTTTTTCTCCTCTGGTGCCACGCGCCATTTTGGGCACTAGGCCCAATTTTCCTCTACAATGGAAGAAAAACCCGCTTCGGGTTTTAAAAAGTGTTCCAAGTGTGGCGGTACCATCTCCGTCACCGACACCCATGAGTGGTGCCTCAAATGTTTAGGTCTTGCCCACTCTATCTCCAAGTGTGTTGTCTGTGGGATGATGTCAAAGAGGGGTTGGCAGAACCGAGCTGCTAAACTTAGCACCCTTTTTCCCTCCGATGCAGCATCTGTGGCATCAACATCTTCCAGAGCTTCGTCTTCCTCCCATGGATCTCAGGTAACTAAATATAAGTCTAGCCGGTCCTCAAAGGGTAGATCTCCTTCTAAGTATCGAGATGCCTCTGGCGTTGCCCTTGAGGGACTCACACCGGCAAAATTGCCCCGGCGGAGGTTTCAGCTTCCAAAGCATCATCGGGGCTCCAGGATGTTCTCGAGGCCCCAACCTCGGTAGAACTACTGGTGCCATGCTCTGGGGTACCGGCCGCTTTGTCCGGTACCGATACCCTGGCATTGGCGGCGTCGATAGACCAGAGATTCTTGGCTATTGAACGCAGTCTGGCGGCTCTTCTCTCGGCATCGATGCCCCCGAAACTGCTTCAGACAATTCATCTGGTACCGGTACCTACATCGGTACCGGGGGCAATTGCATCAACGTCGGCAGGTGGACTACCGGTACCGACGCATGCTGTGCCCTCCGGTACTGACAAGTCAGTACTGGACCCTGTCGATACCGACTTCGATCGGTACCGGTATCGTGCGCTGCATGATTATCCGGACAGAAGATACTTTGAATCCTCCGACAAGTCTGAAGACTCTGACAGCTCTGTTGATACCAGAGTACTTCTTCCTGAGGATTCTTCCTCTCCTAAACGTAGGTTGTCTCCTCCAGAGGATATATCCTTCCAGGATTTTATCCGGGATGTGGCTCGAGGTCTTTCCATCACAGTGGCTCCTGAAACAGAGCCTAGGGCAAAGGAATTGGAGATTTTACAGTATCCTAAAGCTCCCGAAGAGGCAGCTACTTTGCCTATTCATGAGATTTTGCATGATCTCACCACTTCTCCTCATTCTCGTAGGCTCGATACTATGTCCTGGATTTCAAAAAACTCAGCTGCCCCACCATTCCATGGTGGTAGAATCAGCTATGAGAAGGATCAAGAGTGCAAAAAGATATGCATCTAATCCTCCAGGACGTGAATGTAGAACTCTTGATGCCTTTGGGCGTCGAACCTTCCAGGCCTCTATGCTTTCTGCCAGGATTAGTTCCTACATTTTATATATGGGAATATTCCTTAGGGAAGTTGCAGGAGATCTAGAGCTTATGAGCCCTCTCCTTCCTGATGATAAGAGACAAGATTATCTTGCACTTATCAAACATGCTCAGGATGTTTACAAATTCGTAAATTGTGCAGCTTTTGATTGCTTTGAGTGCATAAGCAGAACTTCTGCTGTTGCCATAGGCGCACGTAGGGTTACCTGGCTCCAGGCATCTGACTTGGAAATTTGGATACAGGACAAACTGGGGAATATTCCTTGCACAGGAGAGAATCTCTTTGGCAAAAATTGGCAAGAAAAAGCTAATGAGCTAGATGCTGATAATCTCACCTTGGATAGATTATCAAAATCTACAGCTGACCCTGCAAGGAAAATGTCCTACAAAAAACATTCTTCACTAGAAAGAAGAAGTTCTACCCCTCCTATACCCAGAAGGGCATAGTTTAGGTCAGTCTGCCTAAAAAGGTCAGCAACAGCCTAAACAAAGAAAAACAAAGGCTGCTATGCCTCAACTGGCTCAGCAGACTCAGCCTCCACAGGGCCTTTGACTCCCATCTAAAGAACTTTGTCTTCCTTCCACCATTCTAGGAAGGTTATGTTATTTTGCCCCCAGATGGGGGCAGATAACAGCAGAAAGTTGGACTCTGTCCATTGTAAGAGAGGGATACAAGCTTCACTTCCCCAGCATGCCCCCTCCTACAATGGTAAGACAGTTCAATTCTCAGACCTCTCTCAACTCCCAGTTAGATCATGAGGTCAGTCTGCTTCTTGCCCAAAGGGCAATAGAAGAAGTACCTATTCATCAAAAAGGTGCAGGGTTCTATTCCCTTTTTTCCTTATTCCAAAGAAAACAGGAGGGCACAGACCCATTTTGGACCTCAGAGAATTGAACAAATTCCTGTTCAAAGAGAAATTCAAAATGATTTCTCTGGGAACTCTACTGCCATACCTTCAGAGTCAGGACTGGCTTTGATCTGTAGATCTCAAGGATACGTACACTCATGTTCTCATCCATCCAACTCACCGAAGGTTTCTTCGCTTTCATTTTCAAGGAAGGCACTACCAATACAGAGTTCTTCCTTTTGGCCTGGCCTCGGCACCAAGGGTGTTCACAAAATGCATGGCTGTGGTGGCAGCATTTCTCCGCACCCTAAAAATATTTGTCTTCCCTGCTTGGACGATTGGCTCATTTGAGCCCCATCAGAGCCAGAGGCCAGGTTTTCTCTATCTCGCACAATCCGTATCCTTCAATATTTGGGACTTGTCATAAACTTCCCAAAATCCAACCTAGCTCCCACTCAGTCTCTAGAGTTCATAGGAGCACTGCTGGATATCAGACAGACAAGGGCCTATCTTCCACAGTCTCGCTGCCTTCGCATTGAGCAGTTAGCTTCCCAAGCAATGCTAAAGTCTCACCTCACTGCTCAGGAAATGTTACAATTGCTAGGCCACATGGCATCCACCGTGCATGTGGTCCCTTATGCCCGCCTCCATATGAGAGCAGCCCAGTGGACTCTGTCCACTCAGTGGACTCAGGCGTCAGGTTGCCTGTCAGACAAAATAGCAACCTCAGATCGTCTTATTTTGTCTTTCCAATGGTAGCGGTCACCCCAGAATCTGTTGGTGGGGTCCCCTTTTCAGCAACCCCCACTCCAAGTAACTCTAACAACAGATGCCTCACAGGTGGGTTGGGGAGCCCATTTGCAAGGCCTCTCTACCCAGAGTTCCTGGACTTCACAGGAGACCAATCTACACATCAATCTCCTAGAGCTCAGAGCAATCTTTCTTGCTCTTCGAGTGTTTCACACCCAGCTCAGCTACAAAACTGTCCTAATTCAAACGGACAACCAGGTAGCCATGTTCTATGTGAACAAGCAGGGCGTAACAGGCTCTCTGTCACTCTGCAACGAAGCTTTGTGACTTTGGGCCCTCGCCAGAGAGCATCAGATTCATCTCCTTGCAGTGTATTTTCCAGGCATTCAAAACTCTTGGGCAGACAGACTTAGTCGAGTTCTGCTTCCACATGAATGGTCTCTCCATGCAGACCAGGTGGCCAAAAGTTTCCAATTTTGGGGAACCCCGGACATAGACCTCTTTGTAAGTCCACTGAATGCCAAACTTCCCCAGTTCTGTTCCAGAATTCCGGCTCAGGGTTGTCAGGCCAGGGATGCCTTCCTCCTCCATTGGGGTCGGGACTTTCTGTATGCCTTCCCACCCATTCCCCTAATTCCCAGAACTCTATTCAAACTTCAGAGAGACAGAAACCATATGATTCTCATAGCCCCACATTGGCCACGACAGGTGTGGTACTCTCTGCTCTTACATCTCACTCAAGCTCCATCTCTGGAGTTAGGATCTGCTCCAGATCTACTATCCCAGGAGGACAGGATGCTGTGGCATCCCAATCCCCAGTCTCTACATCTCAGGGCCTGGTTACTGAAAGCCTAGAACTTCATGGTCTTAACCTTTCTCAGCAAGTAAAGGATATCCTTTATGCTTCCAGGAAACCATCCACAAGACGCTCTTATGCTTTCAAGTGGAAAAGGTTTACTATATGGTGTTCGCAGAAGGGTCTTAACCCTCTTGCAATACCTCTGGAAACATTACTGGAATATCTCCTTCATTTGTCTAACGCAGGGCTTAAGACCAATTCAGTGAGAGTTCATTTGAGTGCTATTGCAGCTTCTCTCAAGTCTTTAAATGAGCAACCTATTTCCTCTCATCCTATCATAGCGAGATTTCTGAGAGGCCTTCTTCTAACGAAGCCTCCCGTTAAGCCACCATTGGTGGCATGGGATTTAAATCTGGTTCTTGGCCAGCTCATGAAGCCTGCTTTTGAACCATTAGCTACTACCTCGTTGAAATTCCTTTCCTGGAAGGTTATTTTTCTTATTGCAATCACATCAGCATGTCGCATCAGTGAATTACAAGCATTGATGGCTGATCCTCCTTATACAAGGTTCCATCATGATAAGGTAGTCCTTAGGACTCATCCTCACTTTATGCCAAAGGTGGTTTCACATTTTCATTTAAACCAAGCAGTTTACCTTCCTGTTTTTTTCCCAAGGCCTCATGCCTATAATGCAGAAAGGAATCTTCATACTTTGGACTGTTAAAGAGCTTTGGCCTTTTACTTGCAAAGGATGCAGCAACATAGAAAGTCCTCTCAACTCTTTGTTGCTTTTGATCCTAGTCATTTAGGACTTCCAGTCTCCAAAAGGACACTGTCCAACTGGATTGCACAGTGTATATCTTTTGCCTATCGGAGTAAGAACCTTTCTCTTGAAGGCCATGTCACAGCGCACAATGTGAGAGCCATGGCAGCCTCTATGGCTCATCTTCACTCTGTGTCTATCGACGACATCTGTCGAGCAGCTACCTGGGCCTCGGTTCATACCTTCACAGCCCATTACTGTTTGGACAAGGAATCCCGCCGGGATGCCTTGTTTGGTTAGGCTGTTCTTCAACACCTGTTCCATTCTTAATCAACTCCTACCCACCATCCCTGGTAGGATGCCAGAGATCCATGGGGGGAAGTAGAGCTCTTTCAAATCGGCACACAACATCTGGGGTTTCTCCCTGGCATCTGCAGCTAGGGAGTCCCCATATGTGAAGACTACATTCCTGCTTGTTCCTGGAGTTAGCATAGTTACTCACCTGTAACAGGTGATCTCCGGGAACAGCAGGAATTTAGTCTTCACAACCCACCCACCTCCCCTAGGAGTTGTATCTCTGTATCTCTCTCTTTTCTCTCTCCCTCTCTCTCTCTTTGTCTCAGCTTTAAACTCAACTGGAGAGAGACAATTGGGAAAGGCGGGAAGGCAGCACGCAGGCGCTGTGGGATGCTCCCAAAAGCTTTCTAATTGGACGCTGGGGAGCGTTCCCGCGCATTCTCCGTCGGTACCAACGATACCCATATGTGAAGACTAAATTTCTGCTGTTCCCAGAGATCACCTGTTACAGGTGAGTAATTATGTTTTATAAGAGGATGCATATTTAAAACCTATTTTATAAAAGAGCATAGGCCCCTTTGCACCTTTATAAAATAGACTTTCAGAACCAGCCGCAATAATGTGCAAAGGCCTATGAACATTTTTACACCTGCTCCAAGTTTGCTGTAAATGTGGGTGTGCCTATATCCACATATATTATAAAATAGACATGTACATTGCAACTTATCTCCAGGAGCAAGCAGGAATGTAGTCTTCACATATGGGTATCGTCGGTACCAACGGAGCCTGCGCGGGAACGCTCCCCAGCGTCCAATAGGAAAGCTTTTGGGAGCATCCCACAGTGCCTGCGTGCTGCATTCCCGCCTTTCCAACTGTCCCTCTCCAGTTCTTTGTTTTCCGCGGAGCTGATAGGTCACATACCCTGTCACTGCAGAAAAATTTCATCTTTAATCTTTGTTTTTGTGGACGCATCTGCCTTCCTTCAATGCCATACCAGTACTGCCGGTTCTTTCTTCTTTCTTTAAAAAACAACAAAAAACATTATAGTTTCTGAGGTGTTTTACTTTAGAAACATTTTATCTCCTGGAAGAAGCAGGAATGTAGTCTTCACATATGGGTATCGTCGGTACCGACAGAGCCTGCACGGGAACGGTCCCCAGCGTCCAATTAGAAAGCTTTTGGGAGCATCCCACAGCGCCTGCGTTCTGCCTTCTCACCTTTCCCAACTGCCTCTCTCCAGTTCTTCGTTTTCCATGGAGCCAGCAGGTTGTGTTCCTGTCACCGCAGAAAATTGTTTTCCTTATTTTTCTTTTTTGTGGTCGCGTCTGCCTTCCTCGACGCTATACCGGTACCGCCGGTGGTTCTTTCTTTCTTTTTTAAAAACAAAAAAATAAATAAAATATACTATTCTTTTTTCCAAACTTTTCCAGGTGCACGTGCCATTTTGGGCCTTAGGCCCAAAATTTCCTCCACTATGGAGAAACCCGCCTCGGGTTTTAAAAAATGCACCAAGTGTGGCGGTACCATTTCCATCACCGACACCCATGAGTGGTGTCTTAAATGTTTAGGTCCTGACCACTTCATCTCCGAGTGCATGGCTTGTGCCATGATGTCCAAAAGGGGTCGACAGAACCGAGCTGCCAAGCTCAGTGCCTTTTTTCCCTCCGATGCAGCTTCAGTGGCATCGACGTCTTCCAGGGCTTCGTCTTCCTCCCATGGATCTCAGGTAAACTAAACATAAGTCCAGCCGGTCCTGAAAGGGTAGATCTCCTTCCAAGCATCGAGGTGCCTCTGGTATTGCCCTTGAGGGTTCCATACCAGCAAAATTGCCCCGGCGGGAGGCTTCGGCTTCCAAAGCATTATCGGGGATCCAGGATGTTCTCGAGGCCTCGACCTCGGCAGAACTACTGGTGCCATGCTCTGGGGTACCAGCTGTCTCCGGTACCGACACCCAGGCATCGGCAGCATCGATAGACCAGAGGTTCCTGGCTATTGAACTCAGTCTGGCGGCTCTCCTTGCGGCATCGACCCCCTTGGAACCGCGTCAGATGGTTCAACTGGTGCCGGCACCAGTACCGATAGCATCGACATCGGTATCGGCTTTGCCGGCACCCAGTCATGCGATGCCTTCTGGTGCCGATACACCAGTACCGATAACCCCCCGGTACCAGCTTCGGTCGGTATGGGTATCGGGCTCTTCAAGAGCATCCGGACAGACGATACTTCGAATCCTCGGAGGACTCCGAGGATTCTGATAGCTCTGCCGGTACCAGGATACTTCTCCCGGAGGGGCCTTCCTCTCCTAAACGAAGGATGTCTCCTCCAGAAGATATCTCCTTTCAAGATTTCATCAGGGAGGTGGCTCATGGATTGTCCATTACTGTGGCTCCTGAGACAGAGCCCAGAGCTAAGGAGTTGGAGATTTTACAATATCCCAAAGCTCCTAAGGAGGCAGCTACCTTGCCTATCCATGAGATCTTACATGATCTCATGTTGAGAATGTGGGAGACACCTCTCACCACCTCTCCTCACTCTCGCAGACTGGATACCATGTATCGAGTCCCTCCTTGTCCTGGGTTCCAGAAAACTCAGCTTCCAAGTCGTCTATTTATTTATTTAACAATTCTTATATACCGCACTATTTGTTATCAGTGCGGTTTACATTTAACAAAGAGTTTTCAGATCAGAGAAGACTGATTGAATTTACATTATAACAAGGAATAAAACTTGGAGAACATGGGAAACTATATACATAAAGATATGGCATAATAGTTGATACTTGATCTGAAAGTACGTAGGTCATACTGCTAGACCAGTCCAGACAAACGGGTTGTGTCCCCCTGCCAGCAGATCTTGGAGACAGAGAATTCTACCAGAGCTCTGATAGGCTGGACTCTGGTGATATGGTCCTACCCCTAGGAGTCTCCCTCAGTATTTCTCTGTCTCCAGCAGATCTGGTTGCTTTTGTTGTTTTTCCCTCAAAATCTTTAAAATTATTTATAATCCCTTTGGGGACTGATATTTCCGCTTGCCTGTTGCTGCCAGTATAGTTTCACTGTGCACCAGGGTGTTTGCAGCTGAGCTCCTGTTTCTGACACAGTAGAGCTCGCTGACAGGAAGAATCCCCAGCATCTGGCCATGAGGGCTTGTTAGCTGGATGAAGGCCTCCCTAAAATCAGGTTTCTCTGTATCTTGAGGCTCCTGGATGCACCCAGATTTCAGAAGAGGTGTTATTCTGGGTTTCCCAGCAACTTGATTCCCCAGATAAACTTGTGGAGCTCCTGATCCTGGCTTCAGTAGAGCTCCCGATTCAGCAGCGCTGAGTCTTGGCCACGAGAGCTTAGACAGCAGGAGGATCAGGTATCAATTTCTGAGAGAAACTGTAAGTAAACTGTTTTTCTTACTTGCCTCAGCTGCCCTGGGTTTATTTCAACTGCATTGGGACCAGCTGTCTCTGACCTGATTCCTTCACTTTCGCTTTCATCAGGGTCTGTTCAACTGGGTTTTGAAGTTCCTATTTTCTTCATTTTTATTTCCTGGATGCACCCAGAGCACACAAGAGGTGTTTCTCTGGGTTTCCCAGGCTTCCCTCCTTAACAGCTGTATTTTCTGTAATCAGCAATACAACAGGGTTTGAGCTTCTGATTTCACTGTCTGTGCAGCTCCCCTTCTCTCCAGAAACACCTTCCAGCCCCTGCCATGAGGGTCTAAGTGGCTGCAGAGGGATCAAACTCTAATTTCCTTACCTTTCAGTCACTGTAATTACCTTACACTGGCTTTGAAAGTTTCTCTTCTCCTCCATGGGAACTCAGCTCCTCTGTACCAGCACAGTGAATAACTGACAGTTTCCTTCTCCCCTCCGTTTCTGGTGATTCAGGGTTCATCAGGATTTGATTTTTAAGTTGCTAGCAGCACTCCTTACCTCTTCCCCAGCGATTTCGCTGCATTTTTAAGGTTTTTAGAGCTTAGGAAACTTTTATTTTGCAGTTTTTCTGTGCTGGCGTCCATTTTGAAAATCAGGAGGGATTTCTCTTCAGTGTTTTTTTTTGGAGGGAGCAGCTCTGGGCAGCCATTTCAAAACATTTAAACATGCTGTGAAGGCACAGGGAGTTTCAAAATCCCTTTTCTTTGAAGAGTCTTTTGTTTCCCTAAGCCTACCTTGATTTTTGTTTACAAAAAAAAAAAAAAAAAAAGGTTTAAGCCTCTGCAATGCCTGTTTCTCTGCACAGCTGTATTATATGTAATAATAAGAAAAAGGAGTTAATAGATTGCTTGTGTTCCACCTGCATGCTGCATCCAGGAGAATTGTCTTCCTCCATTCCCACTGCGCTGCCAGCTGGGGACATCAGCGCCTTAACTCCTCCCTCCTTAGAGCCCCTGAAGCAGGATCTTCCTGCAGAAAGGACTCAGTCAGCTCCCATTTTGCTTCCACAGCCGCTGGAAGCCACGGCAGCCTTGGCTGACAGTGAGTTCCTGACGCTCTTATGCTAGGCATGGCACCTGTAGCGTTCTGAGTCTTTTGGTATACCTCCAGTACCCACCCGGTAGCACACAAGGATATGGTGGGGTCTCGCAAGCGGTCCCGAAAGTCCTCAGACCTTAAAGCAGTACGTCCTTCCAGGAACATTACATGTGGCTTGCGGGACACTACGGATATTCCAGAAGACTGGAGGTGAGCCCTGACTCATTGGAGAAAGAAGATGGGGAATATTCTCCGTCTGATTCTTCGCTGACAGTTCACGAGGGCTCTCAAGATATCAGACTTTTTCGGAAAGAGGAGTTGCCGGCCCTAATCACACAGGTGATGGAATCGCTACGCCTAGTCGACACGCCTGATCCTCAGAGTTCTCAAACCCTGTTGCAGCCGGATCCCATTTTACAGGGCATTCGTAAGCCTTCCAAAGCTTTTTCCTTTCCAGCCGAGTTACAGCATATGGTATCTCGAGAGTGGGACTCTCCAGAGTCCTCTCTACGTACGGCACGCGGTATTGGTCAGTTATACCCTTGGTCTCCTGACTTGGACCTTTGTCTGACATACCCGAAAGTTGATGCGTTAGTGACCGGGGTCACCAAGCATACCACAATTCCGGTTGAGGGCGGAGCGGCACTCCGCGACCAGCAAGACCAAAAAAAGTTGAGAGTCTGCTAAAGACGGGCTTTTTGCTGTCCGCTCTTTCCCTTCAAGCAGGGGTGTGCGCAGGTCTATCAGCACGGGCCTCCCTTTGATGGATTCAGCAGCTTCCAGGTGATCCCGAGTTGGCTCATTTAGAATCCATCGCTGCATTCCTGGCAGAGGCCTTCTCTGATCTCTTGTGGCTGTCAGCTCGCTCCGTAGCACCGGTGACAGTAGCTCGGCGATGGCTCTGGCTGTGTCAATGGACAGTGGATGTTGATTCTTTCAAAGACTCCAGCGTTTAGCTGCCATTCGTCCAGTTCCACCGTTGGAAAGAGGAGTAGGCCGTTACTCTGTCTATTTCGTGGTGCCAAAAAAAAAGACGGCTCCTTTCGTCCTATCTTGGATCTCAAAGGTGTCAATCGCAGTCTGCGGGTACCACACTTTCGAATGGAGACTCTGCGATCCGTTATTCAAGCGGTACGCAAGGGGGAATTCTAGCTTCCCTCAATCTCGCAGAAGCATTCTTCACATTCCCATTCGAGAAGGGGCATCAGCGACTCGTTCGATTCGCGGTACTCAATCAACATTTCCAATTTCGTGCGATGCCCTTCGGTCTAGCTTTGGCGCCTCAAACCTTCTCCAAGGTAATGGTGGTAGTAGCTGCGGCCTTACGCAGCCATGGCATCAGAGTTCATCCTTATCTGGACGTCTGGCTCATTCGCGCAGACTCTCTCCCCGAAGCTTGCAGCACAGTCTCGGTGGTGGTTGCCTTTCTCGAAAGCCTCGGCTGGGTAATCAACCGCGACAAGAGTTGTCTTCAGCCGTCCCAGGAGATCGAATTTTTTGGGGGCTTGATTTGATACAGCCTTAGGTCGGGTCTTTTTGTCAATGCCTCGATTCCTCAAGTTAACTTCTCAAGTTCGCAGTCTCCTAGCACAGGTCTCGCCTCGAGCATGGTGTCCAGAGGATTATCAAGTTCGGTTGCCTCTACTACTGGCGGTGAGACTTTGCCTCCATTGGTGGCTCCGGCCCCGCAGTCTTGTCTCCTTCGAGGGGTTCCCTTGGAGACTCCACGCTGGGTGTTGGTAACGACAGACGCCAGTCTCTCCGGTTGGGGAGCGCATTGCGGCTCGCACTCAGCGCAGGGGATTTGGTCTCCTCGGGAGGCCCAGTGGTCCATCAGTCGCCTTGAGACGCGAGCGGTGCGCTTAGCCTTGTGAAGGTTTCAGCCTCTTCTGCGGCGTCAGGCGGTTCAAATTCTGTCCGACAACGCTACGACAGTGGCATACCTCAACCGCCAAGGGGGCACGAAATGTCCAGGTGTATCGAAGGAAATGAGTCTTCTCCTTCCGTGGACGGAGAGGCATCTGCAGGCGATCTCGGCACAACACATCGCGGGGGTAGACAATGTAAAAGCCGATTTCCTCAGCCGACATGCTCTGGATCCGGGGGAGTGGGCTCTGGCGCCAGATTCCTTTCAGTCCATTGTTCGACGATGGGGTCTACCGGCAATGGATCTCATGGCTACGGTGCAGAATACCAAGGCACCGATCTACTTCAGCCGTTGGAGAGACAACGGGTCGCACGGGACAGATGCACTGTCTCAAGTGTGGCCAACCCATCTCCTTCTGTATGTCTTTCCTCCCTGGTCCATGATCGGCAAGATTCTCCAAAGAGTCAGGGAGCATCGCGGCCCGGTGATCCTGGTGGCACTGGATTGGCCTCGCAGACCGTGGTATGCGCATCTCGTCCGGCTGTCTCGGGCGTCTCCTCTACGCCTGGGGGCGTTCCCAGGGCTCCTGCTCCAAGGGCCGGTGGAAATGGGAAACCCGGCTCCTTGCTCGCTTACGGCCTGGCTCTTGAATGCCGCAGGTTAGTTCAGAAGGGATATTCGTCGAGTGCGGTGGCGACAATGCTTAAGGCACGGTGGTCTTAGATGTTGCGGGCTTACGCTCGTGTGTGGCGTCTCTTTGACACTTGGTGTTCGCTATGTCACATCTCGCCCTGGCGTTGCAACATCCCGGATATTCTTTCCTTTCTGCAGGCCGGTCTAGATAAGGGTCTGGCGCTCGGGACCTTGCGCGTGCAGGTTGCCACGCTAACTTGTTTTCGAGGGCCGATAGCGGGGCGTTCTCTCGCCTTGCATGTGGACGTTTCGCGTTTTCTTAAAGGGGTTCAGACATTACGACCCCCGATACGTCCTTTAGTTCCTTCTTGGGATCTCGCTCTCGTTCTCCGTGCCCTTGTTGCTCCTCCTTTTGAGCCCCTGAAGGCATGTTCCCTTAATGATTTAACGCTAATGACAGTTTTCCTAGTGGCCATAACCTCGGCACGTCGGATTTCCGAACTTCAGGTTCTCTCTTGTTGAGACCCCTATCTCTCGTTTTCTTCGGCAGGAGTTTCTCTTCGAACTGTTCCATCCTTTTTACCTAAGGTGCTTACCCCGTTTCATGTCAACCAGCCTCTTTTTTTGCCTACCTTTGAAAGAGAGCAGTGTTCCGGTCACCTTCGTCAATCGCGTGCTGTGGACCTGAAGAGAGTGCTTTATCGGTATCTTAAGATCACGAACGCCTTCCGTAAGACCGATATCTTTTTGTCCTGTTTGCGGGCCCTCGACGGGGGTCCGCAGCCTCCAAATCCACCATTTTTAGATGGGTGCGAGGAGCTATTGAGGCAGCTTATATACTGCAAAGCAAGCAGGTTCCAGCAGGGCTCCGAGCTCACTCCACTCGGGCTCAGGCTTCGTCTTGGGCCGAGCGGTCTCAAGTAGCCCCTCTCGACATTTGCCGGGCGGTGACTTGGTCGTCGTTGTCCACGTTTGTCCATCACTATAGATTGGACGTTCACGCTCGGCAGGAGGGTCAGTTTGGAGCTGCAGTGCTGTCGTTGGCATTGACCCCCCCCCCCCTTGAAAGCAGGTAGCTTGGGTACTGCCCGTTTGTCTGGACTGGTCTAGCAGTATGACTTGGAAGGAGAAATTTCACTTACCGTTAATTTCCTTTCCTGGAATACTGCTAGACCAGTCCAGGACCCACCCTGCTGTCAGTTATGGTGCTGCTATTGTGGTGAAGCCGCTGGCCTCTGTTCCTTCCTTGTCAGTATGCCTCACCATGGGGGGCCGATGGCTGCGTTATCGGTCTTAGCAGCCTTCAGTTCTGGGGATACTTTCAGCTCCCTTGTACATAGTTGAATTAAACGTCCACTATGTGTGGTCTTATGGTTTAGTTGCGTTACATGTTTGGGTTCGCTTTACAGACAATACTGAGGGAGACCACTAGGGATAGGACCATATCACCAGAGTCCAGCCTATCAGAGCTCTGGTAGAATTCTCTGTCTCCAAGACCTGCTGGCAGGGAGCACAATCCGTTTGTCTGGACTGGTCTAGCAGTATTCCAGGAAAGGAAATTAACGGTAAGTGAAATTTCTCCTTCCTCACCACTCTATTGTATCAGCTATGAGAAGGATCAGGAGTGCAAAGAGGCATGCCTCTAATCCTCCAGGACGTGAGTGTAGAACTTTGGATGCCTTTGGACGTCGTACTTTACAGGCTTCCATGCTTTCTGCCAGGATCAGTTCCTATATTTTATATATGGGAATGTTCCTTAAAGAAGTCACAGGTGATTTAGAGGTTTTGAGCCCTCTTCTTCCTGAGGATAGAAGGCAGGATTTTCTCACACTGGTCAAACATGCCCAGGATGTGTCTAAGTTTGTCAACCGTGCAGCTTTTGACTGTTTTGAGTGCATAAGCAGAACCTCTGCCATTGCCGTAGATGCACATAGAATTGCCTGGCTCCAGGCATCCAATTTGGAACTCTGGGTGCAGGACAAACTGGGCAATATTCCTTGTACAGGTGAAAATCTATTTGGAAAAAATTGTCAGCATCTAATTCATTTGCTTTTTCTTGCCAACTCCACTTTGGATAGGTTATCCAAAGCCACAGCTGATCCTGCGAGAAAGGCTTTTTAAAAGATTTCTTTCTTCTCAGAAAAGAAGAGGTTTTATCCCTCTTATTCACAGCAGGGACGTTCTGAGGTTAGCCTGCCCGAAAGAGTCAGCAACCACCTAAATAAAGGAAAGCGAAGACTGCTATGCCTCAACCATCTCAGCAGTCTCAGCCCCCACAAGGCCTTTGACTTTCATCTAGAGAACTTAGCCTTCCTGGCTCTCAATGGACCAGAGCCTTCCACCATTCCAGGAAGGTTATGTGACTTTGCCCCCAGGTTGGAGCAGATAACAGCAGAGCATTGGACACTCTCCATTATAAGAGAGGGGTAGAAACTGCATTTCCTGTGCATGCCCCTTCATACAATGGTAAGACAGTTCAATTCTCAGACCTCTCTCATCAACCTGTTAGATCAAGAGGTCACCATACTTCTTGCCCAAGGGACAATAGAAGAAGTAACCAATCATCAATAGGGTACAGGGTTATCTCCAGGAACAAGCAGGAATGAGTCTTCACATATGGGTACGTCGGTACCGACGGAGCCTGCGCGGGAACGCTCCCCAGCTTCCCAAAAGGAAAGCTTTTGGGAGCATCCCACTGCGCCTGCGTGCTGCCTTCCCGCCTTTCCTGACCAGCTCTCCTCAGTTCTTCTTTGCCGCGGAGCCAGCAGGTCGAGCCCTGTCACCGCTGAAGAAGTTCTTTATTTTATTTTATTTCTTTGGTCGCGTTACTGCCTTCCCCGACTCCGGATCGGTACCGCCGGTCTTTTCTTTCTTCTTTAAAAAAAAAAAAAAAAAAAAAATCTACATTTTTTCTCCACTTAGTGTAATTTTTTCTTCTAGGCCTCAGGGCCCAAGAGAAAATTTCCCTCATGGAAAAACCAGCCTCCGGGTTCAAGAAATGCACTAAGTGTAGCGGTACTATTTCTGTTACAGATACCCATGAATGGTGCCTTAAATGTTTGGGTCCTGAACACTCCATTCCGGATTGTCCGTCCTGCTCTCAAATGTCTAAACGGGGTTTACAGAACCGGGCAGCTAAGCTCCATGTCCTGTTTCCCGCTGATGCAGCGTCGGTAGCATCGACCTCTTCCTGGTCTTCTTCTCCTGATGGATCTCAGGTAACCAAACATAAGTCTAGCAGGTCCTCGATGGGTAGATCTCCCTCTAAGCATCGAGATGCCTCTGGGCTTGCCCTCGAGGACCCTGCACCAGCCAAACAACCCCGGTGGGAAGCTCCGGCTTCCAAAGCTCCTCCTATGGGGTTACAGGTTGACATCGATGGCACGGCCTCGACCGATCACCTGTTAGATTGCTCTGGGGTACCGGCACAATCTCCCGGTACCGACCTCCAGGCATTCATGGCGTCCATGGATCAGAATGTTCTGTCCATGCAGCAGGCTATTTCAGCCTTCATTCAAGCTGCGACGCCGACGGTACCGCAACGAGCTTCGTTGTCGGTATCAGCTCCGGTACCGGTGCCGATACCGGTACCGACCGCATCGACATCGACCAGGACAGCGGTTCCTTGTCCAGGGCTATTTCTCGGTACCGATCGGGTTCCGAAAACGCCCGATGTCGATACCGCTTGATACGCGTATCGAGCGCTGGAAGAGCACCCTGACAGGCGGTACTTCGATTCCTCTGGTGATTCTGATTCATCATATGAATCACCCGAAGTATCCATAGCCCTTCCTGAGGAGCCTTCTTCTCCAAAAAGAAGAATGTCTCCTCCAGAGGACTTGTCCTTTCAAGACTTCATAAGAGAAGTAGCTAGAGGACTATCTATCTCAGTAGCCTCTGAATCAGAGCCTAGAGCAAAAAAATTGGATATTTTAGGATACCCTAAGGCTCCTAGAGAGGCAGTCACCTTACCAATTCATGAGATTCTTTATGAACACATGATTGATTTATGGGAGACTCCTCTCACCCTCTCTCCTCATTCTCGCAGGTTGGACACTATGTACCGTGTCCCTCCCTGTCCTGGATTTCAAAAAACTCAGCTTCCTCACCATTCCATAGTGGTGCAGTCAGCGATGAAGAGGATAAAGAGTACAAAGAGACACTCTTCTGCTCCTCCAGGAAGAGAATGTAGAACCTTGGATGCTTTTGGTAGGAAAATCTTCCAGGCCAGTATGCTCATTGCCAGAATCAACTCATATAGTCTCTACATGGGTATGTTTCTAAAGGAAGTGGCAGAAAAGCTGCGCACTTTCTTCCCTTTTATTCCAGAAGATAGAAGGGAAGAATTTCTCCTTTGGCTTAAGCATACTCAGGACATTTCAAAGTTTTCCAACAGGGCAGCCTTTGACTCCTTTGAAGGTGCCAGCAGAGCCTCAGGCATTGCCATAGCTGCTCGAAGAATTGCTTGGCTCCAAGCTTCTGATTTAGAGCCCTGGGTTCAAGATGGCTTAGGAAATCTGCCCTGTACAGGTGAAAATCTATTTGGCAAGGAGTGGCAAATAAAGGCCACTCAAATGGATGCAGAGAACTTTGCTCTGGATAGACTTTCAAAGTCAACCTCTATTCCTGCCAAGAAAAAGACTTTTAAAAAGTATTTTTTCAAAAAGGGCAGATTCCCGTCCACTTCTGGCCAGCAATCTTCTACAGGTCGCTTTACCACTAAGCGTCAGCAACCTAAGCAAGCCAGGACTAAGTCTACAGCTGCTGCTGCAACTCAGCAGTCCCAACCCCCTCAGGGTTTTTGACTTGATGCTAGAGAACTTAGCCTTTCTGGCTTTGAAACAGCCAGAACCTCTCACCATTCCAGGAAGGTTAGCTCACTTTGCTCCCAGATGGGAGCAAATCACATCAGAGCAGTGGACCCTCTCCATCATCAAAGAGGGCTACAAACTTCATTTCTTAGACCTTCCTCCTCACACCATGGTGAGACACTTCAATTCTCCCACATCTCTTCTCGACCTTCTGGGTCAGGAGATAACTACCCTTCTTGTCCAAGGGGCAATAGAAGAAGTTCCTCTCCTTCAACAAGGGTCAGGGTTCTACTCCCCCTATTTTCTCATTCCAAAGAAGACAGTGGGATACAGACCCATTCTAGATCTCAGAGAATTGAACAAATTTCTATGCAAGGAGAAGTTCAAGATGCTTTCTCTAGGCACTCTCCTTCCATACCTTCAAAGTCAGGATTGGCTTTGTTCTCTAGATCTCAAGGATGCATACACCCATGTCCTCATCCATCCATCTCAAAGAAGGTTTCTACGTTTTCTTTTCCAAGGAAAACATTACCAATACAGAGTGCTTCCCTTTGGTCTGGCCTCTGCTCCAAGAGTGTTCACCAAATGCATGGCAGTAACAGCTGCCTTTCTACGCACTCTGGGAATATTTGTATTCCCTTACCTGGACGACTGGCTCATCCGAGCTCCGTCTCAGTCAGAGGCCCAGATTTCCCTGGACCGCACAAGACGCATTCTGCAGTATCTGGGACTTGTGGTAAATCTCCCAAAGTCTCAGCTTACCCCTACTCAGTCCCAAGAATTCATAGGGGCCTGGTTGGATACCACCACTGCAAGAGCCTACCTTCCTCAGGCCTGTTGCCAACGTCTAGTACAGTTAGCCTCCCAGATTCAGTCAAGGAGCCACTTAACTGCCCGGGAGATGCTACAACTGCTAGGCCACATGGCTTCCACAGTGCATGTGGTACCCTATGCTCGCCTACACATGAGAGCAGCTCAATGGACCTTATCCACCCAGTGGACTCAAGCCACAGGAGCTCTCTCAGACCAAATAGCAACCTCCAAGCGTCTCTTTTGGTCTCTCCAATGGTGGATGTCCACTCAGAATTTGTTGCTGGGGTCCCCCTTCCAACAACTGTTGCCCCAAGCAACCCTCACAACAGATACCTCCCAGACAGGTTGGGGAGCCCATCTACAAGACCTCTCCACTCAGGGCACTTGGTCCCCCACAGGAGACCGCTCTTCATATCAACCACTTGGAGCTTCGAGCAGTTTTTCTAGCTCTCAAGGTCTTTCATACCCTCCTCAGCTACCAGACAGTCCTCATTCATACGGACAATCAAGTAGCCATGTTTTACATAAACAAGCAAGGAGGAACTGGCTCTCTGTTGCTTTGCAACGAAGCTTTAAGATTGTGGGCCTTTGCCAGAGAGCATCAAATCCATCTCCTGGCAGTTTACCTCCCAGGAGTTCAAAACTCTTGGGCAGACAGACTCAGTCGAGTTCTGCTTCCACACGAATGGTCCCTGCACATGGATCAGGTACTCAGAATCTTCCAAGAATGGGGAACCCCGGACATAGACCTCTTTGCAAGTCCGTGGAATGCCAATCTTCCCCGGTTCTGTTCCAGAATTCCGTGTCAGGGAGTTCAGGCCAAGGATGCCTTCCTCCTTCATTGGGGTCAGGGCTTCCTGTATGCCTTTCCACCCATTCCCTTGATTTCCAAGACTCTGTTCAAATTCCAGAGGGATCAAGGATCGATGATCCTCATAGCTCCACGCTGGCCACGCCAAGTGTGGTACCCTCTACTTCTACATCTCTCTCAAGCCCCCTCCTTGGACTTGGGAGCTGCTCCAGACCTCCTATCCCAGGAGGATGGGACTTTGTGGCACCCAAATCCTAAGTCCCTTCACCTCAGAGCTTGGTTACTGAAGGCCTAGAGCTTCAGGGCTTGAATCTTTCTCAGCAAGTGAAAGATATCCTACATGCTTCTAGAAAACCTTCCACCAGGCGTTCCTATGCTTTTAAATGGAAAATATTTTCCATTTGGTGTGCTGAGAAGGGTCTTGACCCTCTAGCACTACCTTTGAATTCTCTCTTAGGCTATCTCCTGCATCTCTCCAATGCAGGCCTTAAGACAAATTCAGTAAGGGTCCATTTGAGTGCTATTGCAGCATCCCTTAAGCCCATCAATGGACAACCTGTTTCCTCTCATCCTCTCATTGCAAGATTCATGAGAGGCCTAACTTTAACTAAACCTCCCATTAGGCCTCCTCCGGTGGCATGGGACTTAAATTTGGTTCTTGGCCAGCTTATGAAGCCACCTTTTGAACCCTTAGCCACTACCTCCTTGAAATTTCTTTCCTGGAAGGTTATTTTCCTCATTGCAGTCACTTCAGCTCGCCGCATCAGTGAACTGCAGGCTTTAGTGGCTAATCCACCTTACACAAGGTTCCATCATGATAAGGTAGTCCTTAGGACAAATCCACACTTTATGCCTAAAGTGGTCTCACCTTTTCATCTTAATCAAGAGGTATATTTACCTGTTTTTTTCCAGCTCCTCATGCATCCAGTGCAGAGAAGAGTCTTCATACTCTGGATTGTAAAAGAGCTCTTGCTTTTTACTTACAAAGGACACAGCAACATAGAAAATCTTCCCAACTTTTTGTTGCTTTTGATCCTTCTCATTTGGGACTTCCAGTCTCAAAGAGAACACTGTCCAACTGGATTGCTCAGTGTATTTCTTTCGCCTACCAGAGCAAGAACCTTTCTCTAGAGCCATGTCACAGCTCATAATGTGAGGGCCATGGCCACCTCTATGGCTCATCTAAATTCTGTGTCCATCGACCAGATCTGTCGAGCAGCCACCTGGGCCTCTCTTCATACCTTTACAGCCCATTACTGCTTGGACAAGGACTCCCGCCGGGATGCCTTGTTTGGTCAGGCTGTCCTCAAACACCTGTTCCATTCTTAAACAACTCCTACCCTCCTTCCCTGGATGGATGCCTGAGATCCATAGGAGGAAGTAGACCCATTCACAGGGTCTCATATCCTTGGGGATCTCCCAGGCATCTTAGCTAGGGAGTCCCCATATGTGAGGACTTATTCCTGCTTGTTCCTGGAGATAGCACAGTTACTTACCTGTAACAGGTGATCTCTGGGAACAGCAGGAATAAGTCTTCACAACCTTGGCCCTGGAGAAACCTCCTCGGTGCGAGAGGGGTTTACATCACCTGTAACTAGGACCTGTCCTCCAGGTGATGTAAACCCCTCTCGCACCGAGGAGGTTTCTCCAGGGCCAAGTGCCCATGCGGGAAGGGTTAGGACAGCAGTTATAGTTGGTGATTCGATCATTAGGCATGTAGATAGCTGGGTGGCTGGTGGACGTGAGGATCGCCTGGTAACATGCCTGCCTGGTGCGAAGGTAGCGGACCTCACACGCCACCTAGATAAGGTCTTAGATAGTGCTGGGGAGGAGTCTGCTGTCTTGGTACATGTTGGTACCAATGACATAGGAAAATGTGGTAGGGAGGTTCTGGAAGCTAAATTTAGGCTTTTAGGTAGGAAGTTGAAATCCAGAACTTCCAGGGTAGCGTTCTCCGAAATGCTTCCCATTCCACGTGCAGGACCCAATAGGCAGGCAGAGCTCCGGAGTCTCAATGCGTGGATGAGACAATGGTGCAGAGATGAGGGGTTCGGATTTGTTAGGAACTGGGGAACATTCTGGGGAAAGGAGGGGCTCTTCCGAAGGGATGGGCTTCACCTTAACCGGGATGGAACCAGGCTGCTGGCATTAACCTTTAAAAAGGAGATAGAGCAGCTTTTAAACTAGATAATAGGGGAAAGCCGACAGTCGCCCAAGAGCGCATGGTTCGGAAGAATGTATCCTTGAAGGATACTACAAAAAGCAGAGAGGTTCCAAAAAAGAGTAAAGTAGCCCAAATGCCCTCGAGTATGGAGAAGACAGAACTTAAAGATCCCAAATTACCCATGTCTACCAATAGCCAAATTAATATGAATAAAATACAGTCTCTAAAATGCTTGTATGGAAATGCTAGAAGTCTACAAAACAAGATGGGAGAGTTAGAATATATAGCACTAAACGAGAGGTTAGATATGATTGGAATATCAGAGACATGGTGGAAGGAGGACAACCAGTGGGACACTGTGATACCTGGGTACAAACTATATCGAAATGATAGAGCTGATCAAATTGGTGGAGGGGTTGCGCTCTATGTTAGAGAGGGCATTGAGTCAGAAAGGATTAAAGTTTTGCAAGAAACAAAATTTGCTGTAGAATCTCTATGGATTGAAATTCCATGTAAAAAGGGGAAGGCGATGGCAGTGGGGGTGTACTATCGTCCGCCTGGCCAGAATGAACAAATGGATGATGAAATGCTCAAAGAAATCAAGGAAGCTAGCAAAAGTTACAGTGCAGTAATAATAATGGGTGATTTCAATTACCCCGGCATCGACTGGGTCAGTGTCACAACAGGACATGCTAGGGAGATAAAGTTCCTAGATGAAATAAATGACTGCTTCTTGGAGCAGCTGGTTCATGAACCGACCAGAGGGGAAGCAATATTAGACCTAGTCCTTAGTGGAACACCAGATGTAGTGCAAGAGATAAGGGTGTTGGGGCCACTTGGCAATAGTGATCATAGCATGATCGCCTTTGATTTAATTAGTGGAGGAGGGATAGTAAGGAAATCCACAGTACTACCCCTTAACTTTCGAAAGGGAGACTATGATAGAATGAGGAAAACAGTTAAGAAAAAACTAAAAGGAGCAGTTGCAAAGGTTAAAGACGTACATCAAGCTTGGGTGTTGTTGAAAAATACTATCTTGGAAGCCCAGACCAGCTGTATTCCACGCTTTAAGAAAAGTGGAAGGAAGTCCAAAAAATTGCCAGCATGGTTTAAAGCTGAGGTCAGAGAGGCTGTTGTTGCCAAAAAAGCATCTTTCAAGAAATGGAAAAAGAGCCAAATGATGAAACCTGGAAACAGCACAAGCACTGGCAAGTCAAATGCAAGGCATTGATAAGGCAGGCAAAGAGAGAATTTGAGAAGAAGCTTGCTGCGGAAGCAAAAACGCGAAATAAAGACCTTTTCAAGTACATTCGTAGCAAAAAACCCGTGAGAGAGTCAGTTGGTCCATTAGATGATAAAGGGGTTAAAGGAGCACTAAGAGGCGACAAGGCGATAGCGGAGAGACTGAATGAATTCTTTGCTTCGGTCTTTACTGAGGAAGATGTAGGGATGTTACCCACGACTGAAGTGGTATTTAAAGGTGTGGAAGAATTGAAGGAAATATCGATACATCGGGAAGATGTCCTACAACTATTAGATAAACTGAAGAGTAGCAAATCACCTGGGCCGGATGGTATACATCCAAGGGTGTTGAAAGAACTGAAATTTGAGATTGCAGACCTGCTATCAGTAATCTGTGAACTATCATTAAAATCATCTCTAATACCTGAGGATTGGAGGATCGCCAATGTAACACCAATTTTTAAAAAGGGTTCGAGGGTGATCCGGGAAACTACAGACCGGTGAGCCTGACATCAGTACCGGGAAAAATGGTAGAAACCATCATAAAGAATAAAATTACTCAGCATATAGATAGTCATGACCTAATGGGAGACAGCCAACATGGCTTTAGACAAGGAAGATCTTGTCTTACTAATCTGTTATGTTTTTTTGAAGGAGTGAATAAACAGGTGGACAAAGGTGAGTCGGTTGATATTGTGTATCTGGACTTTCAGAAAGCCTTTGACAAGGTCCCTCATGAGAGACTTTTGGCAAAACTAAAGAGTCATGGGATAGGAGGCAGTGTACTACTGTGGATCAGGAACTGGTTAAAAGATAGAAAGCAGAGAGTAGGGCTAAATGGCCAATTTTCCCAATGGAGAAAGGTGAATAGTGGTGTACCCCAGGGATCTGTGCTGGGTCCGCTGCTTTTTGACATATTCATAAATGACCTGGAAAGTGGAATAACGAGTGAGGTTATCAAATTTGCTGATGACACAAAACTATTTAAAGTTGTTAAAACCCAGGAGGATTGTGGAAAATTGCAAGAGGATCTTGATAAATTGGAAGACTGGGCATCAAAATGGCAGATGAAATTTAATGTGGAGAAGTGCAAGGTTATGCACCTAGGGAAGAACAACCCAAACTATGGTTACACGATGCAAGGTTCCACATTAGGAACCACCACCCAAGAAAAAGATTTAGGCGTCCTTGTGGATACCATGTTAAAACCCTCGGCCCAGTGTGCAGCGGCGGCCAAGAGAGCAAATAGAATGCTAGGTATGATAAGGAAAGGAATGGAAAATAAAACAAAAGATATTATAATGCCTCTTTATCGTTCCATGGTGAGACCGCACCTTGAATATTGTGTGCAATTCTGGTCGCCGTATCTTAAAAAGGATATAGCGATTTTAGAAAAGGTTCAGAGAAGAGCCACCAAAATGGTAAAGGGGATGGAAGGCTACTCCTATGAAGAAAGGCTAAAAAGGTTGGGGCTCTTTAACCTGGAAAAGAGACGGCTGAGGGGAGATATGATAGAAGTCTATAAATTAATGAACGGAGTGGAACGGGTAAACGTAGATCGATTGTTTACCTTATCAGAATATAGAAAGACTAGGGGACATGCAATGAAGCTACAGGGTAAACTATTTAAGACTAATAAAAGAAAATATTTTTTCACTCAACGTGTAATCAAACTCTGGAATTTGTTACCGGAGGATGTAGTAAAGGCTGTTAGTGTAGCTGGGTTTAAAAAAGGTTTGGACAAGTTCCTGTTGGAAAGGTCCATAAACCATTATTAAGAAGGGACCCAGGATATCAATGCTTGAACCAATACAAGCATTGTGGAACCTGTGTCCCTTGGGGAAACTGCTAGGTACGTATGACCTAGATTGGCCACTGTTGGAAACAGAATACTGGGCTTGATGGACCTTGGTCTGACCCAGTATGGCATATCTTATGTTCTTATGTAACCCTCCCACCTCCCCTAGGAGTTGTACCTCTTTTCTGTCTTTCCTTTCCTCTCTCTCTCTATTGTCTCAGCTTTAAACTCGAACTGAGGAGAGCTGGTCAGGAAAGGCGGGAAGGCAGCGCGCAGGCGCAGTGGGATGCTCCCAAAAGCTTTCCTTTTGGGAAGCTGGGGAGCGTTCCCGCGCAGGCTCCGTCGGTACCGACGTACCCATTTGTGAAGACTTATTCCTGCTGTTTCCAGAGATCACCTGTTAAAGGTAAGTAACTGTGCTTTACTCCCCCTATTTCCTTATCCCAAAGAAAACAGGGGGATACAGCCCTATTTTGGACCTCGGAGAATTGAACAAATTCCTGTTCAAAGAGAAATTCAAGATGATTTCTCTAGGAACTGTGCTGCCATACCTTCAGAGTCAGGATTGGCTTTGTTCTGTAGATCTCAAGGATGCGTACACCCATGTTCTCATCCATCCAACTCACAGAAAGTTCCTTCGGTTCCTTTTTCAAGGAAAGCACTACCAATACAGGGTGCTTCCCTTTGGCCTGGCCTCAGCTCCAAGAGTGTTCACAAAATGCATGGCTGTGGTAGCAGCATTTCTCCGCACTCTAGGCATATTCGTCTTCCCCTACTTAGACGATTGGCTCATTCGAGCCCCATCAGAGCCAGAGGCCAGAGCTTCTCTATCTTGCACAATGCGTATTCTTCAGTATTTGGGTCTGGTCATAAACATCCCAAAATCCAGTCTAACTCCCACTCAGTCTCTAGAATTCATAGGAGCTTTGCTGGATACCAAAAAGGCAAGGGCCTATCTCCCCCAGGCCCGTTGCCTTCGCATGGTGCAGTTGGCTTCTCAAGCAGTGCTTAAACCTCATCTCACTGCCCGAGAAATGCTACAACTACTAGGCCACATGGCATCCACAGTGCATGTGGTTCCTTATGCTCGCCTCCATATGAGAGCAGTCCAGTGGACTTTATCCACCCAATGGACCCAGGCATCAAGGTGCCTGTCAGACAAAATAGCAAACACAAGTCGCCTTATTTTGTCCCTCCAATGGTGGCAGTCCACTCAGAACCTGTTGCTGGGGTCCCCTTTTCAACAACCCTTACCCCAGGCAACTCTCACAACAGATGCTTCACCAGTGGGTTGGGGAGCTCATCTGCAAGACCTCTCCACCTAAGGCATCTGGTCTCCACAGGAGACTCATCTACATATCAATCTCTTAGAGCTCAGCGCAATCTTCCTTGCTCTTCGAGTGTTCCATACACTGCTCAGCTACAAGATAGTCCTCATTCATACGGACAATCAGGTAGCCATGTTCTATGTGAACAAGCAGGGGGGGGACAGGCTCTCTGTTGCTTTGCAACAACGCTTTGCGACTATGGGCCCTCGCCAGAGAGCATCAGATTCA
This sequence comes from Ichthyophis bannanicus, assembly GCA_033557465.1. Classification (NCBI taxonomy): domain Eukaryota; kingdom Metazoa; phylum Chordata; class Amphibia; order Gymnophiona; family Ichthyophiidae; genus Ichthyophis; species Ichthyophis bannanicus. Next base: position 293,190,836 of record CM066031.1, on the reverse strand, counting down.
TTTCCTGGCAGTGTACCTCCCAGGCATACAAAACTCTTGGGCAGACAGACTCAGTCGAGTTCTGCTTCCACACGAATGGTCTCTACATGCAGACCAAGTGGCCAAGATTTTTCAGATTTGGGGAACCCCGGACATAGACCTCTTTGCAAGTCCGTTGAATGCCAAACTTCCCCGGTTCTGTTCCAGAATTCCGGCTCAGGGCTCTCAGGCCAGGGATGCTTTCCTCCTTCACTGGGGTCAAGACTTCCTTTATGCCTTTCCACCCATTCCCCTAATTCCCAAAACCCTTTTCAAGCTTCAGAGAGACAGAGGGCGTATGATTCTCATAGCTCCACATTGGCCACGGCAAGTGTGGTACCCTCTGCTTCTACATCTCTCTCAAGCTCCCTCCCTGGAGTTAGGATCTGCTCCATATCTCCTGTCTCAGAAGGATGGAATGTTATGACATCCCAATCCCCAATCTCTGCACCTCAGAGCTTGGTTGCTGAAGGCCTAGATCTTCAGGATCTTAACCTTTCTCAGCAAGTAAAGGGTGTCCTTTATGCTTCCAGGAAGCCTTCCACAAGACGCTCTTATGCTTTCAAGTGGAAAAGGTTTACCATATGGTGTTCGCAGAAGGGTCTTAACCCCCTTGCGATACCTCTGGAATCATTACTGGAGTATCGCCTTCATTTATCCAATGCAGGACTTAAAACTAACTCAGTAAGAGTCCATTTGAGTGCTATTGCAGCTTCTCTCAAGCCTCTAAATGGACAGCCTATCTCCTCCAATCCTCTTATAGCAAGATTTATGAGAGGCCTTCTTCTAACTAAGCTTCCCATTAGGCCACCACCGGTGGCATGGGACTTAAACCTGGTTCTTGGTCAGCTCATGAAGCCACCTTTCGAACCCTTAGCTACTACCTCGTTGAAATTTCTTTCTTGGAAAGTTATCTTTCTCATTGCAATCACATCAGCACGCCGCATCAGTGAGTTGCAGGCACTAGTAGCTGATCCACCTTATACAAGGTTTCATCATGACAAGGTAGTCCTTAGGACTCATCCACACTTTATGCCAAAGGTGGTCTCGCCTTTTCATCTTAATCAAGCAGTCTTCCTGCCTGTGTTCTTTCCAAGACCTCATGCATCAAATGCAGAAAGGAATCTTTATACTTTGGACTGTAAAAGAGCTTTAGCCTTTTACTTGCAAAGAACACAGCAACATAGAAAGTCCTCTCAACTCTTTGTTGCTTTTGATCCTTCTCATTTGGGACTTCCAGTCTCCAAGAGAACATTGTCCAACTGGATTGCTCAGTGTATTTCCTTTGCCTATCAGAGTAAGAACCTTCCTCTGGAGGGCCATGTCATAGCTCACAATGTGAGAGCCATGGCAGCTTCAATGGCTCATCTACACTCTGTGTCTATCGACGACATCTGTCGAGCAGCCACTTGGGCCTCGGTTCATACCTTCAGAGCCCATTACTGCTTGGACAAGGACTCCCGCTGGGATGCCTTGTTTGGTCAGGCTGTTCTCCAACACCTGTTCCATACCTAATCAACTCCTGCCCGCCATCCCTGGTTGGATGCCAGAGATCCATGGGGGGAAGTGGAGCCCTTCACAGGGACACACAACTTCTGGGGTCTCTCCCTGGCATCTAAAGCTAGGGAGTCCCCATATGTGAAGACTACATTCCTGCTTGTTCCTGGAGATAGCATAGTTACTCACCTGTAACAGGTGATCTCCGGGAACAGCAGGAATTTAGTTTTCACAACCCACCCACCTTCCCTAGGAGTTGTATCTCTCTATCTATCTCTTTCCCTTTCCCTCTCTCTCTCTTTGTCTCTGCTTTAAACTCAACTAGAGAGAGGCAGTTGGGAAAGGCGGGAAGGCAGCACGCAGGTGCTGTGGGATGCTCCCAAAAGCTTCCTAATTGGACGCTGGGGAGCGTTCCCGCTCAGGCTCCGTCGGTACCGACGATACCCATATGTGAAGACTAAATTCCTGCTGTTCCCGGAGATCACCTGTTACAGGTGAGTAACTATGCTTTCCTTGGTGCTAGGTGCCATTTTGGGCACTAGGCCCAATTTTTTCCTTAAAAATGGAAAAACCTACTTCAGGTTTTAAGAAATGTTCTAAATGTGGCAGTACTATTTCCGTCACCGACACCCATGATTGGTGTCTCAAATGTTTAGGTCCTGACCACTCTATTTCAGAGTGCCACTCCTGTGGAATGATGTCAAAAAGGGGCCGGCAGAACCGAGCTGCTAAACTTAGCACCCTTTTTCCCTCAGACGTGGCGTCTGTTGCATCTACGTCCTCCAGGACCTCATCTTCCTCCCATGGATCTCAGGTAACTAAACATAAATCTAGCCGATCCTCAACGGGTAGATCTCCTAAGTTTCGAGATGCAGTTGCCCTTGAGGAATTTTCACTGGCAAAACTGCCCCGGCAGGAGGCTTCGGCTTCCAAAGCACTAACGGCACTCCAGGATTTTCTCGAGGCCTCAACCTCGGCAGAACTACTGGCGCCATGCTCTGGGGTTCCGGCCACTTCTACCAGTACCGACACCCAAGCATCGGCAGCGTCGATAGACCAGAGATTCCTTGCTATTGAACACAGTCTAGCGGCTCTTCTCACGGCTTCGGTACCATTGAAACCGCTTCAGACACCTCAGCCGATACCAGTACCGACTGCATTAGCATCGGCGGGTATGCCACCCATACCGAGTCACGCGTATGTCTCCGGCATCGACAGATCGGTACCGGAACAACCCGACATCGACTTTGATTGATACCGGTACCGTGCTTTGCACGATCATCGGGATCGGAGGTATTTTGAATCCTCTGAGTCTGTAAACTCCGAAGACTCTGCCGATACAAGAGTACTTCTCACCTTCACTCCTCAGCGCAGAATGTCTCCGCCAGAGGATATGTCCTTTCAGGACTTTATCCGTGATGTGGCCCGAGGCCTTTCCATCACAGTAGCTCCTGAAAAAGAGCCTAGGGCAAAGGAATTGGAAATTCTCCAATACCCTAAGGCTCCCAAAGAGGCAGCTACTCTCCCTATTCATGAGATTTTACATGATCTTATGCTAAGGATGTGGGAAACACCTTTAACACATCTCCTCATTCTCAAAGACTCGATACCATGTATCGAGTTCCACCTTGTCCTGGCTTTCAGAAAACTCAATTACCACACCATTCAATGGTGGTGGAATCAGCCATGAGAAGGATGAAAAGTGCAAAGAGACATGCATCCAATCCTCCAGGTCGTGAATATAGGACTCTCGATGCCTTTGGGCGTTGATGTTTCCAGGCTTCCATGCTCTCAGCTAGGATCAGTTCCTATATCTTGTATATGGAAATGTTCCTTAAAGAGGTCACAGGAGACTTGGAGCTTATGAGCCCCCTCCTTCCTGATGACAAAAGGCAATACTATCTTACTCTAGTCAAACATGCTCAGGATGTTTACAAGTTTGTAAATCGTGCAGCCTTTGACTGTTTTGAGTGCATAAGCAGAACCTCGGCTATTGCCATTGGTGCATGTCGGATAGCCTGGCTTCAGGCATCTGACTTGGAAATTTGGGTACAGGATAAATTAGGAAACATTCCTTGCACAGGAGAAAATCTCTTTGGCAAGAATTGGCAGGAGAAGGCTAATGAGATAGATGCTGACAATATCACCTTGGATAAATTGTCCAAATCTACAGCCGATCTTGCAAGGAAAAAATCCTCTAAGAAACCATTTTTCAATAAGAAAAAGAAGTTTTATCCTTCCTATACCCAACAGGGCCACCGTCCAGGTCAGACTGCCCAGAAGGAACAACAGCAACAACCTAGACAACAAAAGAAGCCAAAAGCTGCAAAACCTCAGACACCTCAGCAGGCTCAGCCTCCTCAAGGGCTTTGATTTCTCCCTAGAGAACTTTGTCTTCCTACCTCTGAACGGTCCAGAACCCTCGACCATCTCAGGCAGATTATGTCATTTTGCCCACAGATGGTACCAAATAACAGCAGAAAATTGGACTCTGTCCATTGTACGAGAGGGGTACGAGCTTCATTTTTACAGCATGCCCCCTCCTACAATTGTAAGACAGTTCAATTCTCAGACCTCTCTCGACAGTCTCTTAGGTCAAGAAGTCACAATGCTCCTTGCTCAAGGAGCAGTAGAGGAAGTACCCATTCCCCATCAGGGTACAGGGTTCTACTCCCCCTATTTCCTTATTCCAAAGAAAACAGGGGGACACAGACACATTTTAGACCTCAGAGAATTGAACAAATATTTGTTCCGAGAGAAGTTCAAAATGGTCTCTCTAGGAACTCTGCTGCCATACCTTCAAAGTCAGGATTGGCTTTGTTCTGTAGATCTCAAGGATGCGTATACTCATATTCTCATCCATCCAAATCGCAGGAGATTCCTCCGATTCCTGTTTCAAGGAAAGCACTACCAATGCAAAGTTCTTCCCTTTGGCCTGGCTTCTGCGCCAAGTGTGTTCACAAAATGCATGGCTGTGGTAGCAGCATTTCTCTGCACTCTGGGAATATTCATCTTCCCTTATTTAGACGACTGGCTCATTCGAGCCCCTACAGTGCCAGAAGCCAGCTCTGCTCTGTTTCGCACAATGCGAATCCTTCAGTATTTGGGACTGATCATAAACCTCCCAAAATCCAGTCTTGCTCCCACTCAGTCCCTAGAGTTCATAGGAGCTCATCTGGATACCAGGCAGACAAGGGCTTTCCTTCCGCAGACCCGCTGTCTTCACATAGTACAACTAGTTTCCCAAGTAGTGCTCAAACCTTGTCTCACTGCTCGGGAAATGCTACAATTGCTAGGCCACATGGCATCCACCGTGCATGTGGTTTCTTATGTTCGCCTCCATATGCAAGCAACCCAGTGGACTTTATCCACTCAGTGGACACATGCCTCAGGCTGCCTGTTGGACAAAATAACAAACTCAAATTGTCTTATTTCGTCCCTCCAATGGTGGCAATCACCCAGAAACCTTCTGGTGGGGTCTCCTTTCCAGCAACCCCTATCCCAAGCCACCCTAACAACAGATGCGTGGGATGGGGAGCCCACCTGCACGATCTCTCTACCCAGGGTACCTGGACTCCACAGGAGGCCTGTCTTCACATCAACCTCCTGGAGCTCAGAGAAATCTTCTTTGCTCTTTGAGTATTTCACGCCCAGCCCAGCTCAGCTACAAGACAGTCCTAGTTCAAACGGACAATCAGGTAGCTATGTTCTATGTGAACAAGCAGGGCGGAATAGGCTCTCTGTCGCTATGCAATAAAGCTTTGCGACTATGGGCCCTCACCAGAGAGCATCAGATTCATCTCCTTGCGGTGTATCTTCCAGGCATCCAAAACTCTTGGGCAGACAAACTCAGTTGAGTTCGGCTTCCACACGAATGGTCTCTCCACCCAGAACAGGTTGCCCAAATATTTCAGGTTTGGGGACCCCCGGACATAGATCTCTTTGCAAGTCTGCTGAATGCCAAACTTCCCCGGTTCTGTTCCAGAATTCTGGCTCCATGTTGTCAGGCAAGGGACGCCTTCCTCCTCCACTGGGGTCAGGACTTCCTATATGCCTTCCCACCCATTCCCCTCATCCCCAAAACCCTATTCAAGCTTCAGAGAGACAGAGGTCATATGATCCTCATAGTTCCATGCTGGCCACAGCAAACGTGGTACCCTCTGCTACTACATCTCTCTCAAGCTCCGCCTCTGGAGTTGGGATCTGCTCCAGATCTTCTCTCCCAAGAGGACAGGATGCTCTGGCATCCGAATCCTCAGTCTCGGCATCTTAGGGCCTGGTTGCTGAAAGCCTAGAACTTCAGGATCTTAACGTTTCCCAACAGGTAAAGGATATCCTTCATGCTTCTAGGAAACCCTCCACAAGACGCTTGTATGCCTTTAAGTGGAAAAGGTTTACCATATGGTGCTTGCAGAAGGGTCTTAACCCTCTTGCGATACCTCTAGAATCGATACTGGAGTATCTCCTTCATTTGTCAAATGCGGGTCTCAAGACAAATTCAGTAAGAGTCCATCTTAGTGCTATTGCAGCTTCTTACAAGCCTTTAAGTGGACAACCTATTTCCTCTCATCCTCTCATAGAGAGATTTATGAGAGGCCTTCTTTTAACAAAGCTTCCCATTAAGCCACCACCGGTGGCATTGGACTTAAATCTGGTGCTTGGGCAGCTCATGAAACCACCCTTTGAACCATTAGCCACTACATCTCTGAAATTCCTTTCTTGGAAAGTCATCTTCCTCATTGCAATCACATCAGCACATCGCATCAGTGAATTGCAAGCGTTAGTGGCTGATCCTCCTTATACAAGGTTCCACCATGATAAGGTAGTTCTTAGGACTCACCCACACTTTATGCCAAAGGTGGTTTCGCCTTTCCATTTAAACCAAGTGGTTTACCTTCCTGTATTCTTTCCGAGGCCTCATGCCTCCAGTGTAGAAAGGAATCTTCATACCTGGGACTGTAAAAGAGCTTTGGCCTTTTATTTGCAAAGGACACAGCAATATAGAAAATCTTCTCAACTCTTTGTTGCTTTTGATCCTAGTCATTTGGGACTTCCAGTTTCCAAAACAACTCTATCTAACTGGATTGCTCATTGCATATCCTTTGCCTATGAGAGTAGGAACCTTCCTCTTGAAGGCCATGTCACAGCTCACAATGTGAGAGCCATGGCAGCCTCAATGACTCATCTTCACTCTGTGTCTATTGACAACATCTGTCGAGCAGCTACTTGGGCTTCGGTACATACAAGGATTCCCGCCGGGATGCCTTGTTTGGCCAGTTTGTTCTTCAACACCTTTTTCAGACTTAATCAACTCCTACCCACCGTCCCTGGTAGGATGCCAGAGATCCATGGGGGAAGTTTGGCCCCTTCACAAGGCCTCCAACTTCCTGGGGCCATCTCCCTGGCATCTGCAGCAAGGGAGTCCCCATATGTGAAGACTACATTCCTGCTTGTTCCTGGAGATAGCGTAGTTACTCACCTGTAACAGGTGATCTCCGAGAACAGCAGAAATTTAATCTTCACAACCCGCCCACCTCCCCTAGGAGTTGTATCTCTCTCTCTCTCTCTCTCTCCTGTCTCAGCTATAAACTCAATTGGAGAGGGACAGTTGGAAAGGCGGGAAGGCAGCACGCAGGCGCTGTGGGATGCTCCCAAAAGCTTTCCTATTGGATGCTGGGGAGCGTTTCCGCGCAGGCTCCATCGGTACCGACGATACCCATATTGAGATCACCTGTTTCAGGTGAGTAACTACGCTTTCCTCTGCTTCGCCCAAACTATACCCGTGGAAATGCCTACACATACTAGGCATGTAAATACACGTGATTTTGTAGGCACATGTATGTATACATGCATAAATCATCATGCGTTTTTATGAAAGGCCTTTTTCTTGATTAAAATTGGCTTTACACATGAAAAACCTTTATAAATGACCCCATATAGTTAGTATTGGATAAACGTTGCTAATACAATAGGGTGAAAAGACATGATCAGTAGAGCCAGATGAGGAGGGTTTTTGCCTTCTCTATTAAAGATACAAAATGTGTTCGTTTGGTATTGGCCATCATTAGTGGAATTTGTGCTGTTGCTGAAAAATGTGCTTGTTCTAGGAGTTCGTTCATTCATTCATTCTAATGTATTTATACCTGTCTATCATAATATTTCTAGTAAGTTACAAAATATACACTCGCAGTAGTCGTAACACAATAGAAAATACAAAAGATAGACTAAAATAATTGAATATAAAATTCTTAGTTAAAATTCATAGGTATGCTACCAAAAATAAAGGTCTTTTGTTTATTCTAAAAGGATATTTAGTCTCTCTCTCCTGATGTATATTTCACAATTATTAACCAGCCATAGACGGAACATGAGTACAAGTAGTTACTTTGAGAAGTTGTCACTGAAGGGAGGCACAAAAGTTCTTGTTACTAGAACAGAGAATCTGAGTTGGCTCATAGAATTCAATCAGTATAGCAAGATTAGGATTCTTATCTCTCTGAGCTTTAAATATAATGCACAGACATTTTGAATTGGATATGATTCCCTATGGGTAACCAATGAAATGCCTTTAAAGCTAGTGTGATACTTTCATACTTCCGAATGCCATATATCAAATGGGTAGCTGCATTTTGAACTATTTGGAGAGAGTTAAAGTAGCAGAAAGACCCAAGTAAATGGCATTACAATAGTCAAAGAATGGTACTGATAGTGCCTGAATTAGTTTTTCCGTAGGTCAGTTTCCAGCAAATATTTTAAACAACAAACAACTCATAGTCTACAAAATGTAGATTGAATTACCTTCCATATCGGTAGCTTCAATGATTAATTAGCACAGCATTGAGGATCAAGCCATGATATATTACCTCTGCAGATATAGCAATATTGTCCCCTTCCAATATAATAGAGGATGGCAAACTAATATTTCTATTCTGCAAACAACCATTGCTTCTGTTTTCTGAAAATTAACGTAGAAATCATTACATTTCAATCATTCCAAAATTTTCAGAAATTCAGATATTAGCTAAGTTGCCATAAAACTAATTTTAGTTCAGAAGGGAATGAATATTAGTATGCCATCTGCATAGATCCTAAATGTGATACGTAACCTGACGCAAGAGTTTGCACATTGGAAGTAAGTAGATGTTAAATAGATCCTTGTGGTACACCAACAGGTGCACTATACCATTCTGAGATGCCATTATCTATATGAATTTATTGATGTCTATTACTAAAATATGAACAAAAACAATGTAACACTGCACCACCAGTTCCAATAGAAGAGAAGCGGGAAATCAGTATATCTGGAATTACATAGTCAAATGGAGACCATATGAATGAAAAGAAACAAGTATGCTACTGAATAATCAATGCCCTTCAGCATGCAATCTATTAATATATTGGTTAGATGGTGAGGCTATAACATAGTAACAAAGTAAATGACGGCAGATAAAGACCAGTATGGTCCATCTAGTCTGCCCAGTAAGATGGCAGGAGTAGGTGCACCTGCCACTCTGTGCAGGCCACCCCTCCCCATGTCTTTGTTTAGGGGTGAACCCACTGCTCCATGTAGGACACCTCTGTTTGTTGAGAAATTAGATGGTTTAGTTTATTTTGATTTTATAAGAACATAAGAAATGCCGTACTAGGTCAGACCAAGGTCCATCAAGCCTAGTATCCTGTTTCCAACAGTGGCCAATCCAGGTCACGTACCTGGAAGGTTCCCAAAAATGTACACAGGTTCCACAGTGCTTGTGCCGCGGTAAGAAGTGGATTTCCTGGGTCCTCTTTAATAATGGTTTATGAACCTTTCCTCCAGGAACTTGTCCAAACCTTTTTTAAACCCAGCTACACTAGCAGCTTTTATTACATCTTCTGGTAACGAATTCCAGAGTTTGATTAGGAAATTGAGTGAAAAAATATTTTCTCTTATTACTCTTAACTTTGGTATGTCTTCTTCTAAATCCATGTTGCCAGGGGTAAAGAATCTTTGTTAATTAGGAACTCATTCAATTGAGAACTAACCATTTGTTCTGTAATTGTATCTAACAATGGTATAGAAGAAATTGGCTGATAGCTTGTGCATTCATTGTTAATAACGACCTTTTAGCAGCAGTCTTATAGAGGACTTCTTCAATGATTCTGGTAATATATCAGAATCCAAAGAGAGCTTATCTCATAAAAAAATGCAGTGGACGGAATTAATTTAACATTTGGGGTTAAATTAATGTCTGAGGGACATATTGTAGGCTTTACATGCTGTAAGAACTTGACTATCTATGCTGAATCTATAGGTGAAAAACAGTACCAGGAAACATGAGTCAAATTAATTGACAGTTGCTCATTTTCCACAATTACTGTTGAGTTTCCATTAGATAATGCAGTAGTCTTAACTTTAAAAATAAAGTATTAAGTCCTGTGCTGTTGGCATCCTATCCTAGACTGTTAGGATCTCTCAGTAATTACTTTATTGTACCACTGAAAATAATTCTGCCGGTTGTGATAAAGCAGACTGAATCTTATAGTATCCATTTCTAGCCTTATCTGACTCTCTCTTATAACTATTCAAGATAATTTCAATGTTTCTTTCTCCAAGCTTTCTCTGCTCTATGCAATTTTCTTTTACAATCACTAAATGACTTGAGCATCAAGGGACTTTATATTGACAACAGACATACAATGATGGGAACCAAAGGGTATCGGTAAGAGTCATCGCACAGCTGAACTCATTCATTTACATATTTATTTGTGAGACTTCCATCACTGTAAGACCAAGTCTCGCTAAATCTCTGAAAATTGAACTTAGTACACTTATGATTGCTTGTTTGGTGTTTACAAAAAATCTTTTGTAAATCATCCCAATTAACAGCTACCATAATTATGTAATTTATTTATCAGGTTTTTTTATACTTTATCATGTCAGTCAAAGCGGTTTACATTGTAACTTAAACTTGGTAATGTACATTAAACAGGGGCATTGATAACTTGGATTCTTCTGAGGCAATGGAGGGTTAAGTGACTTGCCCAAGGAATCAAACCCTGGTCTCTTGGTTCCCAGGCCAGTGCTCTAACCATTAGGCTACTCTTCCACTCCAGACCATGGAGTGTGATGACATATTATCGTCCAGTCTTGTGTTTTCAAATAAAATAAGCAGTGGGTCTCCTTATTACTTTAAGTTAAGCATGTTCATGCAACACAGAAAATGATCTGCAAAGTGCTGGAGTGGCATAACATCAAGTTGTATATTAAAATCATCCATAATGATGCTTTTAGACAAATTTATATTTAAAGCTAGAGAATAAAGGTAAGTTCAGTGTTACATGAGAGGGAATATAAGCAACAAACATACCCACATCTAGGGGCGGTTCAAGGCAATCTGCTGCCTGAGGCGAAGGATGAGATGGCACCCCATCCCCCCACCCATAGAGGGGGAGGGGGGCGCCTTCTCAAAACTCAGTCAGGGACTGAACCAAACCATAATTCCTTATCGGTCCTACAGTTCAGTCCTCCACCACTGGGTAGTGCACCTCCTCCTGCAACATGGAGACTGGACAAGTCAAACTTGTGACATCACCGGGTATATCCTGCTGGTCTTCTCCCATGATCCCCCAGTGTGTCCAGTCTCCATGCAGCATGAGGACGTAGTGAGCCTAGGTGCTGGGCTCACTTGAGAAGCAGTTTAGGAGCAGTTAGTCAGGATTTGATTTACCTTGCATTTCTTTTGCCCTTCTTTAGGTGTAATCCTGTAAATTGAATTCATTTTCATTTTCATTTAATTTCATTTACTTTTACTTTATTTATTTTCACCTAGTCTGCCTTAGTGTAAAGGGGGGTTCTGTCCCTTTTCAAAGTTCACGCTGCCAGCTAGCCTCTCTGCTTGGGATTCTTCGGTCTCTGTGCCCGGTGATGATCTCTCCCCCAGGACTGTACGGGGGAGAGCTCTGTGGAACACCTGCATTTTGGCAGTGTCCATGCGGCAGATTCCCATCGCGGCGGGAGCCTCAGGCCGTTCGAGGTTCTTTAGCCGGTGGGCCGGGGCTCGCAGCGTCTGCTACTTATGGTGGCGCGAGGCAGCAGCGTGTCTGGACAGCTCTTCACCCTGCAGCTACAGCGGGGTAACTGCTGCATCCCGACGCCACAAGGGAGTCTCTCGAGTCCGCATGGAGGGGCTCTGAGCTCTTGCTGCCTCTGTGGTGTTTGGCGCCAAGCGGGCCTGCTTCGGATTGGCGCCATTTTCTCGGCAGGGCTGAGGCCTCGTGGCGGAGAGCGGAGCAGCCCCGCGTTTGAGCAGACGACGCTGTTCCACGCGGCTACACCCAGATAAGGACTTCCTTTTGCTGTTACTTTTAATTTTAATTTTAATTCTAATTTTAATTTCATGATAGTTTATAGTTCTTTGAATGCAATGTGATTGGTTTGGGTTTTACTTCTTGGGGGTGCCTTTACCTTTGTCTGCATTCTGGCAGTTAGCGACGTCTGTCAGCAGCAGGTTTCCGTGCTAGGATTTGGTCATTCAGGGTCATCGGCGGCACAACCACCTACAAATGGAGCCCTTTCTGAAATTGTCATTTACATAAGGATGCTATTTCCATGTTTATACGCTTGGAAATTGTGCAGACAGCCTCTAAATGTCGTTATGCCATCTGCAAATTTGATCGCCATGTTTGCTGATCTCTTTTCCAGATCATTTCAGTGCAGTAGATGTTACCAGATGCCAGTTCCAGTGCAGATCCCGAGACATTCCACTATTTACGGGTCTCCTGTGAGAAAACTGGCCATTTAGTCCTATTGTGTTCCTGTTTTTGATCCATTTCCCATTCTATAATAGCACATCATCTCCTTCCTCAGGAGAAGTTCATAAGGGGCTTTGTCAAGTACCTTCTAAAACATCCAGATACATATCATTTGGCTTACTCACATGTTTATTAACCCTTTGAAAAGACAGCTTGGTGCTGCTTTTCAGAACAAGTTCTATCATTTAACTGGCACTGAACTCAGATTCATTGGTCTGTAGTTTCCAAGATCGCCTTTGAAGCTCTTTAAAAACAAAACAAAAAAAACCCCAACCCCCCCCCCCCCCAATTAGTGTTACATTAGTAACTCTTCAATCTTTAGAGATCATTAATACTAATGTTATGATTGAGCCTGGCTGATATTATGAATGATCACTATTAGACAAAAATTAGCTAGGTTAAGACACTTTGATTTGGTTTTCTGCATTATGTTATCAGAGCGCAGCTTGCCCATTTGGCGGGAACACTGTCCATCTGGGCCATCTGGGGAAAGGCCCCTGCTGGGGATCGTGAGAAGTGTTGCTGGATGGCACAGTCCGGGGCTTAGTGTTCCAGGGTCCTGGAAGGGTTGATAGCGGCAGTCAGGCCTCCCTGTCTTTGCTATGACGGTCACCTAGGTTCAAGCGTCCTGTGTTTTGGGTGACAGGAGTGGGACACCTGGACATGTGGTGCTGGATGTTGGATAGACTCATACTTCTTAGGTGCACTCTCCTTGAGTGCGTCTGCATGTCCGTGTTCCGTCTGTGATCTCATGCTCAGGTGATTGTTGCAGCAATGACAGAGATCGCTTGGAATATCGTGAGCGGGGTTGTCATGGTGTTGCATGGGGTTGCCAATGCAAGACGGGGCCATCCTGAGGAGTTTGGGCCTCAGTCATCAGCTTTCCCTTCGGTGGCCCGGCTGTCCAGGTGGCACCCCTCCAGATCCGCCGGTGCAGTTCTCTGCCTCTTCTCAATGTGGGCGGGGGGGCTGGCAGATCTGGAAATTCACGTCCACTGCACGTTCTACTGTTTTACCTCTGTCTTGGGGTTCTGAGGTCATATATTCCCAATCATTTGTTTGGTGGGGTGCTGCTGTCTGTTGTGCAAGACAAGGTGGTCAACAGTCGGAGGCTGTCGTCTATTCCCCTTACCCCTGAAGGTGCTCACAATTTAAGTTTTTTGTACCTGTGGAGGTGTATGTTGTTAAAGGCTAGCAGGTGCACCTGTGGGACCAGAATCCTCGGTTCTTCTGACCTTCCATTGAGGTGCGCGTGTGGGGTTTACTCCCTTGGTCGGCTAGCAACTTGCTTCACCCATTGGGCCTTCCCTTTCCTCAAGGCATCGTTGCGTCCCACTTCTTCGTGGGGGCTCGCCGCAGGGCCTGGAGTTATGCTCAGCCGGTTCCAGCCAGGGCTGAGTCCTTGGGGGGAGGCTCCGATCCTAACAATACAGGGAGTGCTGGGATCCGTTCAACCAGGTTCCTTCGGGCCCAGCGTACGTCGTCTTTTGCTGGCTGGTTTAGGTCTTCAGGTCGTGGTGGTGCTCCGAGAAGACCAGTAGGCTGCACAGTGCTTGTCTTGGAGCAAGCGCGGGATATCTGTAGGTTCATATTCAAAGCCGTCCGGTTACATGTCCCTCCATTGTGGAATGCTGTACTAGTAGGCATACTTCATATGCTGGGCTTACAAGTTGGCTTCCGCGCTGCTCGGCATCAGCCAAGGTGACTGCCGGTTTAGGCTGTGGAGTCAGCCTGGAGGAGGGGCCTTGCGTTCTCTGGACAATGCCCTGTTCGGTTGTGTGCCTTGTGGCCCTTATGGAGTTGTAAAAAGGAAAAAAAAAAAAAAGAATAATCAAACAGGAAAGCCTTCCTAATTGTCCCCACTTCTTTTTTTATAAGGTTCTGTCCCTTTCTTCCGGGAGCTTGGCCGGAGCGTGGTTAGACTCAGCTACATTTTGGGGATCCTTTATGTACAAGGCGTTTTAGTGTACGCAGCACGCCCAGTGTTCCATCGTCTGACTGGAGCGGTACGTCAGCCGTGGCAGGCGTTCACGGACACGGTAGTGGATCGAGCGCTGTAGGTGCTGTCTGAGATCTCCGGGATGGTGGCCTATTTCGATCGGCAGGGTGGAGTCGGTCGGGTGGTCAGGGTGGCCCGAGCGAAGGGACAGCGTGCGTGGTTGAAGCCTTGGCGGCCTGCGTTTCGGTGGGGACACTGTGGTGGCGAAAGTCCTTAGCGGGGTCCGAGTGTTTGCCGGAGGAGTGAGATTGCATCAGGCGGTGTGCGCGTCGCGTGTGCTCAGATGCGGTCAGCCCATATTGGACCTCATGGCGACCAGTCAGTCTGCGGCGACGGGTCGATGTTTAGCAGAGGACATATGAGGCTACTGGATAGCATCGACGCATTGGTACGGGGCCGTGGCCCGGTCCATTCTATGCCTTTCAGAGGTCATTGTGAAAATGGCCGACTGGGGCTGGTTGCTAAGATATGTGCTCTTCATTAGTCAGTGGGGACCATTACCAGTGTATTCTGCAACATTTGCGTGAGCTTGCATAATCTTTACTTGCAACCAATCGAAATAACTGTCCAAAACCAGTTGATGCAGTCACTACTTAAATTTGCCTCGCTTGACAGTAAAAAAAAAAAAAAAAGACACATTTATTTTATACCGATAGGTCACTCACAGCATATTTGGCGATTCCTCGTCCTGGTGTTAATCATGCAGATAATTTCTGCTCTAGTTGTGGTGATGTGACTTTTACATCACAAAAATGGCATATGACTGTGGCGGTTCAGAAAGCCTACAATTTATATTTTGGCTGCAGAATAAAAGATCAGGATAAAAGCTAGGCGCCACACATATGCTGCAATACATGTGTAGCAGATCTCAGGCTGTGGATGGATGGGAAAAGACCATCAAAGTCTTTTGCGGTTCCAATGATCTGGAGAGGGCCCATGGATCACGTCGGCGATTGCTACTTCTGCATGGTTCCTCCAATTCCGGAGGGCATATCCAGGTGATGTAAGCGGTTGGCCTACTGGCATTGCGTCGTGGGCGTGGCTACCAGAGTCTCCTTTCTTTTTTGTCACACCATGTAAGACTCCACATCTTCTGAAACAACGCTGGACTCTGGGGCACTTGACACCCTTATATGCCCTTGGTGGATCACGCTTGGTTTATTGCAACTCATTGCTTAGCTGCATTCCACATTCTCAATTAAAAAGACTCCAACTGGTCCAGGACATAGCTGTAGAGCTACTTTGTCTTGCAAAGAATAAAGCCCTTAAGAGGTGTGACAAATAGGGTGTTTGACGCTGGTGGTTTTTTCCATTTCCCTCTTTTTGCTTCCCACCTCTGTCTGGATGGACCTCGGTTCCGTTCTCCCTCATGGAATCCGGCTGTGCCTGTTTAGTTGTCGGTTTGGGACTTACGCAAGAACACTTTGCTTGTAACCTGTGTTCCTTGGACCTTAGGTGAGGTTCCGTCGCTTTCTGGGAGGTCTCTTCGCTGCCTGTCCCTCCGTGGAGGCGGGTTCTGCGGGAGAGCAGCGGTTGCTAACACTTGACAAGGGGGAGCTCAAGCGGATTTTTCAGGCGGAGCTCCGGTAGCCTTCTCAGTAGGTCTGCTTCTAGGGCGTTCAGTGTGTTTGCGATGGCGAGTTTGTCTTTCTGAAGCACTAGCGCTGCTTGGGGCAGAGTTCTGTGCTGTTTTCACCAGTGAAGAGGATCCAAGAGGGCTCTCGGTCGTGTCTTCCTGGTTGGCTTACCGCCTGTTGACGTGAGGAGCGGGCTGGGGTCGGTGCCTGCTCTGTTCGTTTAAGGGCCGAGCCGACTGGATAGGTCCCTCCCAATGATTACTGCTCTGGTACATCCCAGTGGTGGAGGACTGAACTGTAGGACCGATAAGGAAATGGAAATTACACTTACCTGGTAATTGATGTTCCTTGAGGGAGTACAGTTCAGTCCTCATTCCCGCCCGGGGATGGATGTTTCAGACGCGAGGCGTCAGTTCCGAGTATGCTTTCGGATCCTAGAGTCGGCAACGGGCTCTGATTGGCAGGTAATCGCGAGAGCAACCTTTTCTGCCTATACTCTTCCTTAGTTCTCCTTCCTTCTAGCTCTCTGTCTTCTGCTGTTTGGTGCGCAGGGGGACAGGGGCACGGAGGAGGGTGTTTTCTGCCTTTCTTTTTGGGGCCCTGTGATTTTAAAGTTGAAGTTTGAGCATAGCTTTGTATTTAGTACTTTAACTGGTTGTTTGTTTGCTCCTTTGAGTCTGCTTTGACAGTAGGTCACTGGGGGATCATGGGAGAAGACCAGCAGGATAATACCTGGTGATATCACAAGTTTGACTTGTCCAGTCTCCATGTTGCAGGAGGAGGTGCACTACCCAGTGGTGGAGGACTGAACTGTACTCCCTCAAGGAACATCAATTACCAGGTAAGTGTAATTTCCATTTATATAATATGGAGGAAATGCAAGATGTTTGCACACCAAGGAACTAAAAGAATGAGCAAGAACCACAGCACACTTATAAAACTAAATTATAACTCATTTTTATTTTGTTATAAACTGCATTATGGTTCTTGCTTTTTCTTTTTGAACATATATTTTACACCCACAGAATCCCTTCCCTCAACAGTGGGTGCAGAGCAGAACTAGAACATTCACCCACAGAACTCAATATCTTAAAAAAAATCTGATTCTGGTCATCTCACTAACAAATATTATTAAAATCGAATTAAAATGGCGCAAAACTAAATCTACATCATGCTACGAAATATATCATACCCACCTCAAAAATTACAAAGAGGCTACTGACAGCGCAAAGAAAAACTTCCATTCAGCTATCCTAACCAAATCTATTAACAGACCAAGAGAACTATTCTCCATTGTCCAAAACTTAACTAAGAACACATACAACTCTAGCTACGAAGTTAACGATATATCCGCTCAAACCTTAGCAAATCATTATATAAATAAATCAAAAATATATACATCTTCACCAATTACACAAGCCATCTCTCACCAACATCTATCAGATGATTGGAATGAATTCTACCCCATAACTAAAGAAACACTCAAGAATATTATGTCAAACCTAAATACTACAACTTCTCACCTAGATCCCTGCCCTATAACCTGGATAAAGAATACCCTTCCAACATTAGCCCCCTTCATTCTACCTTTAATTAATCTCTCATTAAATCAAGGCTACCTTCCACCCATCCTAAAACATGCACAAATTCGACCAATACTAAAAAACAATACCCTGGACAAAACATCACCGAATTCATACAGACCTATTTCAAGTATACCTTTCATGGCTAAACTCATAGAAAAAGTAGTTCAAACTCAAACACAGGAACACATCGACACCTCAGCTCCCCTCGATGACCAGCAATATGGCTTTCGCCCCGGTCATGGAGTAGATACACTCTTAACAGTACTCCTTGACACCCTTGTAAGAGGAATTGACAGTCCCAGAAAAGCATTCTTACTTCTTTTCCTGGACATATCCGCAGCATTTGACAGTGTACACCATACTGTAATGCTCAACAGGCTCAGACAAATAGGTGCTAATTCAACAGTACATAAATGGTTCACTTCATATCTATCTAACAGAACTCAAACTGTCAGGATCGGCACCCAAACCTCTAACACATACAAACAGGAAATTGGCCTCCCTCAAGGATCTGCCCTCTCTCTCCTTTTTAATATCTATATACAACCAATTTGCAACATCTTTAAAAAATTAAAAATCCCCTACCACATATACGCAGACGATATCATGATGTACATTCCATTCACGATCCCTACACTTCCACTACAATTATTAACTGACTGTTTCAATGAATTAACAACTTGGCTAGAAGACCACAACCTTCATATTAACCATTCCAAAACTGACATATTGATTGTAACAAATAACAAATCGTACACTCCTCCTACTCACATCACACTTCAGAAACATGATATTAACATAAAAAACGAGATAAAATATCTAGGGGTGACCTTAGACACACACCTCAGTATGAACACCCACATAAGAAACACTGCAAAAAAAATATACTTTAAGCTCAAAGTACTAAAACATTTACGCCCACTGGTCCACATGCATGACTTCTTGAGCATAATACAAGCCATTATTACACCGCACTTTGACTTTGCCAACCTCACTCTACTAGGCACAACCAATCAAAACATCAAAAGGCTTCAACTTGCCCAAAATGCTGCAGCTAGAACCATAATGAAGGTACACCCATTTGAGCACATATCACCCTTTTTAGCTAAACTACACTGGCTCCCAATTCAATGCAGAATAAACTATAAATTAATAATAACCACCTTCAAAGCTTTAAATAATACTGCCCCAGCTACACTAAACAAACTCCTCACTAAAGACACACCCCAAACTGTTCACAGAAGATGCAACACTAATAAAATAAGGATTCCAAAAGAGTTCACAAAGACTAAAAAAACAACAAATAAAAAAGTGTTTTCCCATGCAGCCCCAATACTCTGGAACTCCCTACCTGAAGAAATAAGAGCCTTAACTGATCTTAAAGAACTACGTAAAACATTAAAAACTCACTTGTTTAGCTCCCACTGCGGTCCACTTGCGAATTACCAATACCAAAATGAAAAGGGATAATATATAACACTTTGAGCACAATCCCATAATGACCCATGAAAATATGTCCATTATACACAGCTTACGATGCTTGTAAATAGCTACCTTTCTTGTTTAATTCAACATCCGTTGATTGTACATAGTTCTCTAAAGTTTAATTGTTAAAGTTAAGATGCACATAATTCAAGTGATGTTTAATGTAAAAACAGATATGTTACACTGTTTCTTTACCTGTTTTCTGTAAACCGCACCTGATCTTTGGAAGGTAGCGGTATATAAGCGACTGTTAAATAAAATAAATAAAAATAAATATTCTCCAGTACCAGGAATATTGGAAATTAATATAAAACCCTACAAAAGTCACCAAAGATCTACAAGGCCAAATCTACCATACCATTACCTGCATAAACCTCCAAAACTCATACAAAAAAAGCAGCACTATAAATACTGCAGCAGGGCCTAGAACATCTAACACCTATTTGAAAAGCTGAACAAGGCAAATTGCTACAGTACAGGTCCCTGCGTACAGATTACATGATAACAGAACACACAGCCTTGGTCACACACTAGGCACACAGATTCTCGCCAAGTACAGAAGAAGTGATCACAATCTAAAGTAAAAATTAAATATTTAGAGAAAAATTAAACCGAAACCCCAAGAAGCCAGACTCTGCATGCAGTGCAACACCAGATAAGAGATGCAGTATCCCATAAACTATAAAAATAGCACAAAGTCCAATCACTAAATTAAAAATATAATTACTGTATTTTTTCTACCTTTGTTGCTTCACCATTTTATTCTCTGGTCATGCTGGTCCTGATCTGAGGCTTCTGCTTTCCGGTCTTCTCTTAGCACTCTATCTGCTATTTCTTGTCTTTTCTTTTGTTTTCTTCACTTCTTTCCTTCAGCTTATTTCCAGTCTTAATGACCCTCCCCACATGTCAGCTCCCTTCCAGTCCCAGCGCCCCCTCCCTGTCAGCTTCCTCCCTATTACCCAGCCACCTACCAGTCCCATCCCCAAATGTCAGCTTCCTCCAGTCCCACCCCCAGGTGTCAGCACTCTTCTATCCCCCTCTTTCCCCCATGTCAGTTCCCTTCCAGCCATCTCCTTCCCCTCTCTCAATTCCCTTCCATCCCCCTCTTTCCCCCATGTCATTTCCCTTCCAGCCCCCAACTTCCCATGTCAGTTCCCTTCCAGCCATCTCCTTCCCCTCTCCGTTCTCTTCCAGCCATCTCCTTCCCCTCTCCGTTCTCTTCCAGCCATCTCCTTCCCCTCTCTCAGTTCCCTTTCAGCCATCTCTTTCCTCCCGTCATCTCCCTTGCAACCCTCTTTTCCCCCTGTGTTAGCTTTCTTCCAGCCCCCATCAGCTCCCTCTCCTTCCACCACCCCCTCCCCATGCAGCTCGTTCCTCTTCTCTCCTCCCCCCCGTGCAGCTCGTTCCTCTTCTTTTCTCTCTTCCCCATCCCCCGTTGTTTGTTCTGCTCTTCGTTTGAAATGACAGGAAACCGGTGCGGAGCCTCCTGGCGGTAAGGAACCTCTGCTGTTTCCGAGTCCCGCTCTAGTGTCACTTCCTTTTGGGGGTGGGATGCGGCAGCAGCAGAGGTTCCTTACCGCCGGGAGGCTCCGCACTGGTTTCCTGTCATTTCAAACGCAGAGCAGAACGGGGGACGGGCAGCAGTTTGTAGCTGGTTTTTTTTTTTTTAATTTATAATTTTTTATTTCCATTTTTCAAACTGTGCAGACAATTACTGCATGTTACAGGCTTGTTCATACATCTTCCCACACCTCCACCTCTTTTTACAACAAGATATATATATTCAAACTCAACCTCAAGCTTCACCCTCTATCCCCCAATCAGCTCTTCTCCCTTCTATTATACCCACACTTCATTATTATGTTGTATTCTATATCGTACATTGTTCGTATACATTGGCTCCATTCCACCAATCCATCAACTGACACCTTGTTACTGTGTTCCTAAATGACAGTTTTATACATGACAAACCTTTTTTTTTCTTATACAAACATCCCTTACTTATCCTATAAGCCCACCTCACCCCCTCCCATAACCCAGTCCTTTCCCCCTACCACCCTTTATATTTCTCTCTCTTCTCCCTCCCCTACCTACTATTATTCACCACTCCCCTCTCCTCTACCCCCTCCTTACCCCCGTCTTTTTGCCACACGTGCTCCACCTCCTTTCCCCTCCACCTTTCATACCATTTCCACACCTTGGTATGTTTCCTTACCTGGTGTCTTCCATGTGCTTCGATCACACTCATTCCCCACAGTTGTTCCAACTTACTCACCACCTCCATTATCGGAGGTACTGCCACATTCTTCCACCATCGCAGAAGATTCATACGTGCTGCTATAATGCCATATCCCATAAACATTTCCCAATCCCCATCCCCCTCCTTCACCCCCTCATTTAGCATCACCATTGCCGGTGTTAGTCTTATCGGCACTCCCGTGATCTCCTCGTATAGCTGTCTCACCATCCCCCAATATTCCTGCACCTTTGGGCATAGCTAGACCATATGCAATAAGTCTCCCACTGCCCCGCACTTCTTCCAACACTTATTTGTACGGTCGGCAAATATTGCCTGTAGCCTCACTGGTGTCCAATACATCCTATACCTCAACTTCAAACTATTTTCTAACATTGGAGTTCCTCTGGCCAACTTATAGGTTCTCACATATATTTCTTCCCACCGACTATCATCCCAGGGTCCCGGGATATCCTCTTCCCACCGCCGCCGCCACCGCTCCTTTTCCCTCCCCTTCTGTAAAAGCAGTTTATATAGTGTAGATATTACCCCTTTTTGTGACCACCTCTGCTCCATGAGCACCTCAAATTGTGTAGGTTTCTGTGCCAGATCTAATTTCACCTCCCGTGTATTCATAAAATACCACACTTGGACATACGCGTATTGGTCCTTTTTTTCTATCCCATATTCTTGCTGTAATTCTTCAAAGGTTTTCAGCCCCCTCCCGCCCCAACAATTGTCCTAACCTCGTTAGCCCTTGGTCACTCCACCCCTTGAACACCTTAGAGTTCTCTCCCAGCCCCTTATCTCCCACCACACTTATAAAGATATTGCACGAATACTTTTTCCCCTCCATAAGAAACCCCCTCCACTTTTTCCACACCTGGAACATAAGCTCCCTGAATGGATTAACCTTCCCTTCACTCCCTGTCCACCCACCTGGATCCCATATTCTCCTTTCTTTAGAGTCTTCCCCTCCTGCCTCAGTTTGTACCCAACTTAAGCTATCCACCCGCTCCCGCCATGCTAACAGCCCCCTCAATTGCGCTGCCTCAAAATATTTCATCAGGCACGGCACCCCTAACCCCCCTTCTCCCCTCATCTGATACAAACTCCCCCTTGCAACCTTAGGACGTTTCCCCTCCCAAATAAACTGCATAATCATATTTTGGAGCTTCCCTATCTCCTTCTTTGTCATCTTACAGGGCAAAGATGTAAACATAAACAACAGCCGCGGCAGGACATTCATTTTCACTGCTGCTATTTGGCCTAGCCATGACAATCGTAGCCCCCCCCCCACCTCGCCAAGTCACTCCTTACCGCTGCTATCAATGCCTGGTAGTTCCACTGTTTAATCATCGCTATGGGCTTCCCCAATTGTATCCCCAAGTACCGAAACTGTTGCTTCACCCATTTGAAATTGAAATGCGCTTTTAACCTTTCCTCTAGTCCCTCTTGCAGATTAAACCCAAGGACTTCGGTTTGACTAGAATTAATTTTATATCCTGCCACGCCACTAAACCCCTTTATAACTCTCATCAGGACCGGCAATGTAGTCAGGGGCTGCGTTAATGAGAAGAGCACATCATCCACGAACAGCGCTATTTTCTCCTCCCTCCCTCCTACCACCACCCCCTTCACATCCACTTCCCTCCTGACTGCTTCAGCCAAGGGCTCAATGACCAACGCAAACAGCAGTGGAGACAGGGGGCACCCCCGCCGAGTCCCCCTCCTCAAAGTGAACTGTTCAGAGTATCCCCCATTTATTCGGATCCTCGCCCTCGGTTTCTCATATAATGTTTTTATCCACGCAATATAGTTGTCCCCTAACCCCATCTCCTCCATCACTTGAAACATATAGGGCCATTCGACGCGGTCAAACGCCATTTCCGTGTCCACCGTAACCAATACTGCCGTCTCCTGAAGATGCCATGCAACATTCATCACTTTCCTGATATTATCACACCCCTGTCTCCCCATTACAAACCCGGTTTGATCTCTATGTATGATCTTAGGCAGGATTCCCTGAAGCCTATTAGCCAATACCTTAGCGTATATTTTGGCATCCAAATTTATGAGGGAAATTGGCCTGTATGAACCACATACCCCTTTATCCTTACCTGGTTTTGGTATTACTGTAATACCCGTTTCCCCCATCGTTAAAGGCACACCCTCACCTTCCTGCACTCTGTTAAACACCCGAGTCAAAATTGGGGCAAGTTGGTCTACCATCTTCTTATAGAACTGCGCTGTGTACCCATCCAGTCCCGAGGACTTTCCCACTTTCATGGACTTTATGGCCATCATCACCTCTCCCTCCGTTATTTCTGCCCTAGTCTTTCCCTATCCTCGGGATCTACCTTACGCAACCCACACTCCTGCAAATAGTTCTTTATCTCCTCTTGCCCTTTTTGTAGCTCACTTTGATATAACGTTCTGTAGAACTCCCTAAACACTTGACTTATCTCTTTCGTGCTATGTACCACCTTCCCTTTGTTGTCCCTAATTCCTGCTATATACGCTGCCTGCCTTTGGGCCCTCATCCTACTTGCCAATATCTTCCACGCTTTATTTCCGCCTTCAAAGTATTTTTGTTTCAATACACTGAGTTTAAACGCAATTTCTTGTCCTCTCAACTTACTTAGCTCTGCTCTCTTTTTCATCAGTTTAGCCAGTACCCCATTATCCGTTGTTCACTGATGTTGCACCTCCAGCTGCCTTATCTGTCCCAGCAAGTTCCCCTTCCACGTTTTTCTTCTCCCTTTTTACTCTCGTTGCTATGCTGATAGGTTTTCCTCTAATAACAGCCTTTAAACCCTCCCACACGGTTTTCAACTGGACCTCTCCTGTTTCATTAAGTAGCAGATACTCCTTTATAGCTGCTCTCACTGCCCCCACATGCTCTTCATCATCCAATAAGGAGTCATTTAATTTCCAGAACTTGAGCCCCTCCTCCCCCTCTCCTATATCAAAAATCACACTTACTGGTGCATGATCTGTCCAGGTAATCTCCCCTTGTTCTACCTCCTTTACCTTTGAAGCCTATTTTCCGCCTCCCCATATCTTGTCCAATCTACTATATGAGCCATGCACCTGCGAATAGAATGTGTACCCACACTTCCCTGGATGTCGAGCCCTCCACAAGTCCACCACCCCAAGCCTCTCCTGCATCCTCCTCATACTCAATCTATCCTTCTTCCCCCCTCCTCCCTGCCCTCTACTATCATCCAACCATGGTTTACTAGTTAAGTTAAAATCTCCCCCAAATATTAATTGGGCATCCCCCAATTCCTCCATTTCCTGTGACATCCGATCAAGCGCTTCTCCATGACCTTCATTTGGTCCATACACACTGATCACCCACACCTCCTCCTTCCCCAATCTCAACTTTATTCCCACCCATCTCCCTTCCTTCCCTCTCCTGTCCTCCACTATACAATGTCTGAATGCTTCCCCCACCAGTATTCCTACCCCCCTTTCCGAGGATTCATCCGCTGCCCCGCCAGCACCACCCGAGGGTAGGCTTTTGATTGCACCAAATACTCTTGCTCCACTCTTAAATGTCTCCTGTATACATATAATGTCTGCATTCACTTGATTACCTTCACGCTCCAGCATTCGTCATGTTTGCCACGTCCGTAACCCTCTCACATTAATGGTGGTTACTCCCAATTGCTTAGATTTCCCTCCACACCTATCCCCGCGTTCTTCCCCTCTTCCTCCTCCTTCTCTCTCCCTCCCCAATACACCCCCTATACCCCCCACCCCTCCTCTTTAATGTCAGTTGCTCCCCTCCCCCTCTCAATCCCCCCCACCTGCCCTCCTCTCCCCACCCTCCCATCCTCCTTATCTAGGAGGTTTTGGAATAGTGCGTCGCCCGCTCCCCCCACCTACCCCACCACTCTCCCCCCTCTCCATTCCTCCCGCTCCGTCTCCGAACTCCCCCCTGCTCCCGTTCCCCCCTTGATCTCCCCATATTCAAAAACAACAAGTATTAACATTTAACATTTCAACCAGTCCTATTAGAAACTTTGCACACACATCTGCTACATGACATTACACTCTACACGTCAATGTTGCCACAGGCTCCTCGTCTTTTCCTTCTCCTCTTCCAGCATGGCCCTGTGTTCGTTGATAGGCCCTTTTCTGCCGCATCGCATCATCTCTTAGCTCTGTCCCTGTTGTCTTTACTTCGCCCTTTCTTCGGCTCTTGTTGCTCTCCCCCACTAGGACACTTTTCCAACTCTCATGTCCTGTTTTGTCCTTATCTATTCCACGGCTAATAGTCTCAGTCCTCAGTCACGCTTCTTGCATTGCTGATGTCGCCTCTTCCACTGTTTGTACTCTCCAGGTTTTCCCTTTCACTGTGAATGACAACCCAAAAGGGTGCAGCCACCTGTACCTAATATCAGCATTTCTCAAAGTTTGTGTAACAGGTCTTATGGCTCTGCAAAGCCACCTGTACCTAATATCAGCATTTCTCAAAGTTTGTGTAACAGGTCTTATGGCTCTGCAAAGTTCCAATGGACAGATCTTCATATATTGTGACTGGGTACCCTTGCCAATTCAAGGTCCCCAAACTCCTTCTCTTATTCATAACTCTCTCCTTCATTTTGTATTCTGTAAAACATATAATAATGTCTCTTGGTCTATTAATTCTCACTACTCCCAGTGCTCTGTGTGCTCTGTCCAATGCAATCTCCTCTGGACCCACATCCTCCCCGCCCCTTTTTAAGATATCCGAACATATTGAAGCTGCCACTTTTGCGCTATCTTGAAATTCCGTCTCTTCCGTTATTCCTCTAATCCTCAAATTATTCCTGCGAGATCTATTCTCCACGTCCTCCAATTTGTATTGCATCTCCTTTTGCCATTGCTGTATTTCTAGGACGCCCTGTTGTTGCTCTGGATTTTGCAACCTATTCTCGTGGAGGCCTGCTGTATGCGTCAATTCCATTATATCTTCTTTCAAAGTTCCTATGAGTTCACTGAGCTCTGCTTTTACAGCTTGCACCTCTTTCTTTATTTCCGTGAACCACTCCCTTATCTCTGCTCTAGAGATATCTTTAAGGGTTTCCTTTCCATGTTCCACTGCGCTTCTACTTGTAGATCCCTCACAGACCTCCACTTGATCAGCAGCTTTGCTTTTATTCTCCAAGACTTGCTCAGAAGTGCTCGCACCCCCCCTCCCCCTTGAAAGGCATATTCTCTCAAGTCCATTGTTTTCCTTCGCGTAGCCATGGTGGACTGCTTTGTCTCTCTCTCCAGCCTCCCCTTCAACCGCCCCTCCTCAGCCAATGTTTTGCTTCTACTTAAAGTCCGTTTACACTCACAGGCTTCTATAGTTCTGCAGGGTAGTCCTCTTTCGTCCTTCCCACTTTCACTTTTTCATTGTTGCCCTTGGTTTATTTATTCATCTTCTTCTCCTAAGACCACCTCCATTATTTCACTGTCCATTTTGCTGTGTTTCACCTGCCATACGTTCCCCACTGCCTGTTTTTGTTGCCTTTGTGGATAGATGACTGTAGATCTGTAGTAAATTATTACGGACTTCTGTTGCTAAAACTGGAAAGCTGACAGCAAATGGAAATCTAACAGGCAGATGTGCTTAGAAGGAATGACCACCAGATGGCGCTCTGTACTCACCATAGTTCACAGACCAAAGAATGATAAAGCAGAGAAGCCCAACTCTCCCTTTTCAGGACTCCCAGGACATCACAGATGAAGCAGCATAGGATTCTACACAATTAGGCTCTCCTGATTAAATATGTAGTTAAATATTCCACTGATCTGCCGTAAGCAGGTTAGATAATGACAGACACGCTAATATTGGAAGATGGCCAACTTTCCCTCCTTCAGCTGCGTTCCAATACTGCGTTCCAGACCCATGTGGCAATGGCTACCCCGAGGGTCCCAGTAGGAATACTTAAACTGCCTCGAGGGATCCCATTCACAGTTTCTCAGCTTTAATCTTCTGATTACCTCTGCCCTCTGATGTTGCTCAGTTCATGGGCTTTTTTGTTATTTAAATAAGCTCTCTGTTCCCCAATCGCTCTGAAAAACAAGCTGGGCGAAAGACACATGAGAAGCCAGAGCAACTTTCCTTCCGAAACAGCTCAGCACTGTCAGATCAAACCTCTGCTATTGCTGTTGGACTGCTTTTGGAACTGGCTCATTTATCTGATCTCCCCAATAATCGGATGTATTTTGGCTGCATTTTTTTGTCGGGTGACGGCACGGAAGCTGCACAGGATCGGATAGCTCTTTTATGCAGGGAGGAGAGACAGCAACCGCGGATGGCATTAAAAGCCCACCAAACACCCTAAATTCACTTGGCCATCTGCTCCAGTGCTTGCCCCGATGTTGTGTTCGTGAAATAAATTCTCATCCTGCCTGTTTTGATTGGTGATGGAGGGATCCCGGCACGGAGCTTTAAGTGAAGCCAGCCATTACAACGCAGGCTCACTAGTGCCCCCCAGCTGTTTTTTTCTTAACTGAAGGTGGAGTGAGGCGGCTCTCTTGGGGGGAATTTCTGCCGCCCCAAACGTTTGCCACCTGAGGCCACTGCCTCACTCCGCCTAATGATAGAGCCACCTCTGCCCACATCTTATTATGGATCAGTATCGCATCATCGGCGGTGTTAAAAATAGCAAAAGTTCTCATTACGAAGTTTTCCTCAACTATTAGCATTACTCCTCCACCCCTTTCAAATCATCTGTCAACACAAAAATTAGCATATTTATAAGGACAAAGATCTTTCACAAGCAAGGTATCAGATGAAGCAAGCCATCTTTCTGCTAGTCCTAATAACTCAATAGAATTGCTGGTGATATAATCATTTATAGCACAAATCTTATTCTTAACAGAATGTGTATTGACAAAGGCTATGCTTAGACTTCTTATGCTTGCCTTCACATCGGAAATGAAGGTATTCGGTAGAATGGGGCATAAAACAGAATAGTCAATATTCCTAACGCATTTAAGCTCCTATTGTAAATCACCATATCTTCTTATAGTAACAATAGTGTCTGTCTGTCTGAATTCCATTAAAAATTACAAAGCAAAAAAAATGTAGTTGCTCATCTGTAGCAGGTGTTCTCCGTGGACAGCAGGAATAAGTCCTCACGAATGGGTGATGTCATTTGATGGATCCTGCATGGAAACGCTCTCCAGCTACTAGTGGAAGCTTTTAGGAGATTCCACTGCATATGCACACCATCTTCCTCTCTGCTGCTGCGGTGCCATTTTAGGACAGTCTGATACTATGGCTGTAGTAGAATACAATTCCCCAGGGAGGTGGGAGAGTTGTGAGGCCTTATTCCTGCTGGCTTCAAGAACTAGAAGTGCTCTTTGAAGTACTTGATCACACAACTATAGACCTTTGAGCCTCAATGTGACTGATGTCTTTTTCAAGACTATCCCCTCACAGTGTGCCACTTATGCGTACCCCCTGAAGAAGGCTTGTGCCGAAACGCATAGGGGTCTTTCACTAATAAAAGCACATGTGACCTCCTATCACTACTTGCTAATTGTACTTCCCAGCTACAGCCCATGAGAATGCAGAGAAGTTCAACTGGGGCAACAAGTCTGTCTGCTTACTGGCAACAGGCCTTAGTAATTCGAGATACATGATTATGTACAATGGAATTTGTTCTTTTTTTTTTTCTTTTTTTTAGGTAGCTTGAATGGAAAAGAATGCCCTTAAGTACAGAACAGACAGAGCTTCAAGATTCCAAATTACTCCTGTTTACCGATAACCAGATTAATATCAATAAAATAAAACCTCTAAAATGCTTTTATGCAAATGCTAGAAGTCTAAAAAATGAGATGGGAGAGTTAGAAAATATAGCACTAAATGAGAGGTTAGATATGATTGGTATCACAGAGATCTGGTGGAAGGAGGACAACCTTAAGAGGGAGGAGTGGCTCAGTGGTTGGGACAGGTTATCTCAGGCCGGAAGGCCGGGGGTTCAATTCCTGCATGGGGACAAGCAACTTCAGGCTGGAGGGACTGGGGTCTCTAGTCCCATGGCCACTCCTTGTGGCCTTGGGCAAGCCACTTAACCCTCCATTGCCTCAGGTACACTTAGATTGTGAGCCCTTCGGGGACAAGGGAATAAAAAGTACCTGTTAGTATACATGAACCGTTCTGTCTTCCTAGAAGGCAATTCAGAATGGACTGCTGGTGACCACTGGTATGGTGTGAGGATTTCCTGCCTTTTGCTGCACTTGTTAGTAGTGTTTTTACCTATTGTATGTCTAGTGGTCGTGCGATCCTAGCGTGTGTTCTGCCAAAGCTGTTCCAATGCATACTCTTTCCCTAGCAACTTTAATGCACATCTACAATAAAGGCGTAGTTAACATGCAACTTTAGCTGCTGCAGCCTTAGCATGTGGTGCCTTTACACAAAAGCGGAAGTAAGGATGTGGTTGAAAACTACAGGCCGCTGCTAAAAGAGAAAATAGTGAGGTTTCTGGAGTCCAGCAGATTACAGGATCCGAAGCAGCATGGATTCACCAGAGGCAGGTCTTCTCAGACAAATCTGATTGATTTTCTTTGATTGGGTGACCAGGGAATTGGACTGAGGGAGAGCCCTAGATGTGGTGGTGTTTAGATTTCAGTAAAGCCTTTGACACCGTTCCTCACAGGTGACTTATAAACAAACTGAGCATCCTAGGGATGGGGACCCTAAAGTTACTGCTTGGGTTAGAAATTGGTTGAGTGGGAGGCGACAAAGACACGCACAAATAAGAACAGAAGCGAGGGACATCTTGAACAATTTTCAGAAGACTGTGTTCGTGAGAAACTAGCTCAACTTAAAGTAGACAAAGCGATGGGACCGGATGGGATACACTATAGAATACTGAGGGAACTTGGGGACGTTCTAGCAACTCCACTGACTGACCTTTTCAATGCCTCGTTGGAGTCGGGAGTGGTGCCAAAGGACTGGAGAGAGGCTCATGTGGTGCCTTTACACAAAAGCGGAAGGATGTGGTTGAAAACTACAGGCCGGTTAGTTTAACTTCGGTGGTGAGTAAATTGTTGGAAACGCTGCTGAAAGAGAAAATAGAGAGGTTTCTGGAGTCCAGCAGATTACAGGATCCGAGGCAGCATGGATTCACCAGAGGCAGGTCTTGTCAGACAAATCTGATTTATTTCTTTGAGTGGGTGACCAGGGAGTTGGACCGAGGGAGAGCTCTAGATGTGGTGTATTTAGATTTCAGTAAAGCCTTTGACACTGTTCCTCACAGGCGACTTATAAACAAACTGAGCACCCTAGGGATGGACCCTAAAGTTACTGCTTGGGTTAGAAATTGGTTGGGTGGGAGGCAACAAAGAGTACAAGTAAATGGAGCTCACTCTGAGGAGAAGGATGTTACCAGTGGTGTGCCCCAGGGATCTGTCCTTGGTCCGATTCTTTTTAACATCTTTGTTAGTGATATAGCGGAAGGGCTGTTGGGTAAGGTTTGCCTCTTTGCAGATGATACCAAAATCTGCAATAGAGTAGACACCCAGGAAGGTGTAGATAACATGAGGAGGGATCTAGCTAAGCTTGAAGAATGGTCTAGAATTTGGCAGCTGGGATTTAATGTTAAAAAATGTAAGGTCATGCATTTGGGCTGCAACAATCCAAGGGAGCAATAAAGTATAGGAGGTGAAGTACTTTTGTCCACTAAGGAAGAGCGGGACCTAGGCGTGGTTGTGTCTGATGATCTTAAAGTAGCTAAACAGGTAGAAAAGGCGACAGCGAAAGCTAGAAGGATGCTTGGGTGCATACGGAGAGGAATGGCTAGCAGAAAAAAGGAGGTGATAATGCCTCTGTATAAGTCTTTGGTGCGACCTCATTTGGAGTATAGTGTGCAATTCTGGAGACCGCACCTTCAAAAGGATGTGAACAGGATGGAGTCGGTGCAGAGGGTGGCTACTAAAATGATTAGTGGGCTTCATTATAAAGCATATGAGGATAGACTTAAGGTTCTTAATATGTACACCTTAGAGGAAAGGCGGGATAGAGGTGATATGATTGAGATGTTTAAATACCTCTGTGGCATAAATGTTCAGGGAGAGAGCCTCTTTCAATTGAAAGGAAGTTCTGCTACGAGGGGACATGGGATGAGGGTGAAGGGAGATAGATTCAGAAGTGATATGCGGAAATATTTCTTTACAGAAAGAGTAGTGGATCCATGGAATAGTCTCCCAGTGGAGGTGGTAGAGATGAGGACAGTAACTGAATTCAAAAAAGCATGGGACCAACACAGAGGATCTCTAAAGGTAAAAAGTGGACTTTTGTTGTTGTTATGGAAGGACAGACTAGATAGGCCATGTGGTCTTTTTCTGTCATCATGTTTCTATGTTTCTATGTAAACCACACTGATTCTAAAGAGCACGGTATAAAAAAAAATATATAAACCAGTGGGACACTGTGATACCTGGGTACAAAGTATATTGCAATGACAGACTATATCAAATTGGTGGCAGGGTTGCGCTCTATATTAGAGAGGACATTAAATCACAGAGGATTGAAGTTTTGCAATAAACAAAATACACTGTAGAATCTTTATGGATCAAAATTCCATGTAAAAAGGGGAAGGCAATGACAGTGGGAGTGTACTATCGACCGCCTGGCCAGAATGAACAAATGGATGATGAAATGCTCAAAGAAATCGGGGAAGCTAACAAAAATTACAACACAGTAATAATAATGGGTGATTTCAGTTACCCTGGTATCGACTGGGTCAGTGAAACAGCAGGACATGCTAGGGAAATAACGTTTCTAGATGAAATAAATGACTACTGCTTGGAGCAGCTGGTATATGAACCAAAAAAAGGGGAAGCCATTTTGGACCAAGTCCTTAGTGGAGCACAGGATCTGGTGCAAGAGATAACGATTTTGGGTCCATTTGTCAATAGTGATTATAGCATGAGCGTGTTTGATTTAATAAATGGAGGAAGGACAGCAAGGAAATCCACAGTATTACC
Organism: Ichthyophis bannanicus; assembly: GCA_033557465.1. Lineage (NCBI taxonomy): Eukaryota > Metazoa > Chordata > Amphibia > Gymnophiona > Ichthyophiidae > Ichthyophis > Ichthyophis bannanicus. Next base: position 293,158,667 of record CM066031.1, on the reverse strand, counting down.
TTTTAACTTTCAAAGGGGAGACTGATAAAATGAGGAAAATAGTTAAGAAAAAACTAAAAGGAGCAGCTGCAAAGGTTAAAGATTTACATTAAGCATGAGCGTTGTTTAAAAATACTATCTTGGAAGCCCAGACCAGCTGTATTCCACGCTTTAAGAAAAGTGGAAGGAAGGCCAAAAAACTGCCAGCGTGTTTAAAGGTGAGGTCAGAGAGTCTGTTGTAGCCAAAAAAGCATCTTTCAGGAAATGGAAAAAGGAGCCAAATGATGAAAACTAGAAAAAAAATAAGCACTGGCAAGTTAGATGCAAGGCATTAATAAGGCAGACAAAGAGAGAATTTGAAAAAAAGCTTGCCATGGAAGCAAAAATGCATAATAAAAACGTTTTCAAGTACATTTGTAGCAAACATCCTGTGAGAGAGTTAGTTGGACCATTAGATGTAAACGGGTAAAAGGGGTACCAAGAGAGGACAAGGCCGTCGAGGAACATTCCATTGAGTGTGTGCAGGCCCCTATGCACTCGATCGGAATTGGGACATCCGGTGTAGACCCGGTTCTGATCCCACGGGGGCTAGACATGCCTCGTGGGATCAGAATCAGGTCTAGGGTCTGTACGTGCAGGCCAGAATCCAATTCCGAATGGCCTGCATGTACAGCCACCTGCCCTCCTACCTCAATGAGTGTCCTGAATGGAGCTGTGGTGCCATGGCACCGTGGCTCCATTCAAAAGATATGATCCCTGGCCGCTGACCCTCGATCTGGCCTTCCATGGCCAAGGTTGGGCTGTAGGGAATCCCCTGCACCCCCTCAGAATCGTCCCTGTACGTCTGGGGTAATAGATCATCCATGCCCCACCCTCCTCTGCCTCCAGAACGCCCCTTCCTGCCCCCATACAAATGCCTTGTTTGTATGGGGAGGCTTTTGACGTGGACAGCAAGGGGGGCGAGTAGCAGAAATGGATGTCCCAATGGGATGTCCATCCCCGCTATTCGCGGGATGGAATAGACCCCAGAGTGGAGACACTGAATGAATTCTTTGCTTCGGTCTTCACTGAAGAAGGTGTAGGGAAGTTAACCATGACTGAAATGGTATGTAAAGGTGATGCATCAGAAGAATTGAAAGAAATATCGATAGACCGGGAAGATGTATTAGAACTTTTTGATAACTAAAGAGGAGCAAATCACCTATTGTGTGCAGTTCTGGTCGCTGCATCTTAAAAAGGATATAGCAGAATTAGAAAAAGTACAGAGAAGAGCCACCAAAATGGAAAAGGGGATGGAATGATACCCCTATGAAGAAAGGCTTTAAAGGTTAGGGCTCTTTAACCTGGAAAAGAGACAACTGAGGGGAGATATGATAGAGGTCTATAAATTAATGAATGGAGTGAAACGGGTAAACGTAGATGATTGTTTATGCCATCAAAAAGTAGAAAAAGAGCAGGACCATGGCTGGGGCACCGGCGCCTAAGGGGGTAGAGGTGTCACGGAAAAGAAAGGAAAAATAAAACAAATAAAAACTGACTAACTTAAAGGAAAAAAGAAGACAGACCGTGACGGCAGGCAGACAAGGATAACAGAAAACCGGTAAAGGCGATAGCGTCCTCGGAGAGGGGAAAAATGACCAGAACGTTGGAGATGACATTAAATGTTTGCTTATTTCATTTGATATACCTTGTTGTACACTGCCCTGATGTTATAGAGGGCGGTATAACATAGCGGCCAGAGATAGGAAAAGAACTACAATATCGTATAGCAGAGAAGCAGTAACGACAAATGAGCAGACGAGACAGGAGAAGTAAGGTCAGGCGGTGGGGGGGGGGAGGGGGGGGGAAGGTAGGGAGATCAATGGCTCAATGGCAACAGAAAACAAATGGGTTTTTAGAAGGGACTTGAATGTGGCATAATTTGGTTGTAGTCTGAGGGGGGTGGGAAGTGAGTTCCACAAAGCAGGGCCAAGAAAGAAAAAGGTGGACTGGCGGGTGGACCAATGTTCCTGCTAAGCGGCGCTGGGTCCGCCGCCAGCATTCCTGCTGGTGGGGGGAGGTACAGAGCGATCGATCGCTCTGCCCCTCCCCCCACCGGCGGGAATGCCGATGGAGGACCTGGCGCAGATTAAAGAGAACATTGCGAGGGTGCTGCGGCATGTGTTAAGGGGCAGAGCGATCGATCGCTCTGCACCTCCCCCTGCCGGCAGGAATGTTGGCGGCAGACCCAGCGCAGCTTAGCGGGAACATTGGGGTGGACTGTATGTGAGCTCAAGTTGGTGAGGGAAGATGGAGATGATTGACATGCGCTGAACGGAGATTATGATTAGGGGTATGGAACTGGAGCAGGTGTGCATATAGATGACTTGTTGGACCCTGGTAAGAACTTTGAAGCGAATGCGGTATTCCAAGGAGAGCCAGTGCAATTGGAAGAGAAGGGGGGTTATATGATCCTGACGAGTGGAATGTGTGATAATGGATGCTGCTGTATTCTGGATAAGTTGCAATCTATGGAGTTGAGCGTGCGTGATACTGGCAAGAGCAGAATTACAAAAATCCAGGCGGGATATAACCAAAGACAGCAATCTGTTGGGCTCCGCAGAAAAACTAAGACTGCCCTAAACTGGTGCCACTTTGGCAGGCAAGAAGATGGCATGCATGTGCAGTGTAACCTACTAAAAACTTCCACTAGTAGCTGGAGAATGTTCCTGCTTGAACACCGTCGGATGAGATCGTCCATTCGTGAGGACTTCATTCCTGCTTCTCCACGGATAATATGCACAAAAGGGCACACATAGGTTCATGCCCCTTTGTTGTGCTCTTTCATTGGTGCACTTGCGGCATACCATAACTCTTAAAATGCCTTTATAGTGTTCCTGAGGCATATACTAATGCTGTTGCTGTCGATGCAGAGCTAACTGCCTGATAGCGACAAAAGTGCACTGTTATAAAACAGAAAATGGAAGGAGATTTTACAGTTCCAGTCTTTACTGGCAAAACAGTTCTCTTGTAGGTAACTTTTGGTTTCTTTGTTCTTTTCCAGTGTGTTAATGTGCTCTATCTCCCTGTCACCTCTCTTCCCTGAATAAATGCCTTAGCTGTTTGTGATCGAGCTGTGCTTCTACAGCAGGATAGCAAAAAATAAAGTACAAGGATGTTCTGTTACTACTAATCATTTTATTTAGCGCTACTTGAATTTCCCCCCATCACAAGTGAGCATAGTGGAGTGTAACATGTTATTGAGAGCAGCCTGCATTCTGACTGAAGTACAAGTAATAAATTTCCAGTCATTGGTGTTTGCTATAGATAATGCCAGAACATCCCAGAGACTTTAGAGAGAATTATTAAAGTAGTGGGGAGTTTTTCTTAGATAAAATATTACATATATATGTAAGTGTATGTGATTATGGTAGCAATGTCTGCCAGAGAAAATAAGCACCAGTGCATTGTTAATTTATTTATATATTCAGTAGAACTCTGTTTTAGTGTCACTGAATATACATTTATGTGACAACCAATGGCCACTCATTCGTTTGAGTTAAGCCTCCTATTTTGCTGGCCTAATTTAAAATGGTTAAGTTATCCAGAGAGTGACTCAATTTCGCCATTCTCCAGATAACCTTCTGGACACTTCCCAGCCTGCCCCTAGCTGCACTCTTGAGAACACTTTAATCTGTGTATCTCACCCCATAATGCAATGAACAGATTGTTATCCGTATATCCATGGGGGTAAAAAAGGACTGGCACAAAGAGAGCAGAGAGCTCTTGCTGATCCAACAGGAAACAGTGAGGCAAGAGATAGGATGAACACAGGTGCCTTTATTGGTGGTCCCCTACACGTTACGGCCGAAGCCTTCCTCAGGGGGATACACTTAAAAAACAAACAATATATGTAAAAATAACAATAAACATAGATAAACACATTAAAATAATTTAAAATAAATTAAAATAAATGAAACTAAGGCAAACCAGGCATGCAACATATATTAAACATCAATAAAATTACCATATTGTAAACATAAAATATAACCTTAAACAAGAACAAAAACAAATAAATATATAATATAAATATGTAAATATAAATAATGATGAATGAATTAAGTGAAATCATAAAATCATCATGGATCAATAAACCAAAAAACTAAAAAACTAAAAACACAGGGCAGATGGTGGATACTGTTTAAAAACTAATGAAGATAGTATAAGAGAAGTACTCACAAGGCACTGCTGGAGAAAGGGTTCAGTTTGGCCTATGAACTGATACCTATTATAATGCTGACATTAAAAAACAGTAGATAAACACACATGTAAAATAAAAGAAAATTTCTAATAACAATATTGATAATAATAATAAATGTTAATAATAAAGAACAACCATTGAGGAGGAAATAAAGGAAATCTGAACAGAATCTCTCTGAAAAAATCAAAGTATAAACTATACATAATTTAAAACAACCATATATTACTAAAAAATATATAACAAATAATACCTGTACTTGATCAATCGTGATGAAACAACACTGTATGTTAAAAACAAACTTTAATAAATGATGTAGTGCCAGAGTATAAGATGAATAAAACATACTAATCCAATTATAGATGTTAATAATAGTGAATTGTCATCCAAACGTTTCTAAAGTATTACTGAATCCAGTGACAGAGATCCTCCTAGACTTTACTTGTGTGAAGAATACGTGCAAAAATGTACGTTTAAATTTTAGTGTGAGCTAATAGTACTAAAATGTTAATTTTCCACGAGACCGGGACAGGATGCCAGTAGACCCGTGATTTCGTGGGAATGCGATATTGCAAAAGAAATGATTAAAAGAAGACATATAAAAAACGCTGAAACTGCGTGCCAAAAATGTATTTGCATATTCTTTCAACTAGTAAAAACCAGTCCAGAGTACATAAAAATAGAACTCACTGATATATATAAAAACATGTGGCTCTACAACGGTCAGATGCAAACCAGCGTGCGCTTGCTGAGGATGCAAAATATAAACAAACTTGGGACCTCACGTGAGTGAGAAAACAAAACTGGGAAGCAACGTGCAAACTGTGTAAACAGGACTTGTGTAATCAATCAAATGAGACAACTAATGCGTTGCTGCAAAGGCTTACCTCGATCGTAGTGAAACCGCACAACAAGAAAATTATATGGTCAAAGCTTCAACGGAAATGACGCACTAACTTAGGGCTTTAAATACTAAGCGTAAGAGGACGTAACTACTCCTGTGACGTATTTGCATAAGGTTAAAGTGTCTTACACACACTAGTGCTACAAAAACCGTGGAGTGCAACCTACATGTTATATTTTTAACGGAGAATTGTCATGAGGTAGCCACTACAAAATACTATATAACTAAAAAAATGTTATATTGTATTGTGTGCAAACTTAAAAGACAAATCGTATCAAGCAAAGTCAATAAAAGTGTTATTTAAAAGGACTTGAACCATACATGTTGTTAAAAAGGTTGTGCTCAAAAAACTAAAAATAGGTGTATGGAAAAAGCGTTACTAAAGTATACCTGAATCCAGTAGCAGAGATACTCCTAAACTTTACATGTGTAAAGAAAACGTGCAGAAAGGTACGTTTAAATTATAGTGTAAGCTAATAGTACTAAAATGTTGATCTTCCACGAGACCGGGACCGGATGCCAGTAGACCCGTGATTCCGTGGGAATGCAATATTGCAAAACAGATGATTAAAAGAAGACATATAAAAAACGCTAAAACTGCGCACCAAAAATATATATATTTGCATATTCTTACAACTAGTAAAAACCAGTCCTGAATACATAAAAATAAAACTCACTGATATATATAAAAACATGTGGCTCTGCAACGGTCAGATGCAAACCAGCGTACGCTGGCTGAGGATGCAAAATATAAACAAACTTTTGGGACCTCGCGTTAGAACCTCCACATCTAACATAATGTGTTGAGTGAGAAATAAAAATGCAAACTGTGTCAACAAGACTTATGTAATCAAATAAGCAAACTATTGTGTCGCTGCAAAGGCTTACCTTGATCGTAGCGAAACCGCACAACAGGAAAATTATATGGTCTAAGCTTCAACGGAAGTGACTCACTAACTTGAGGCTTTAAATACTGAGCGTAAGAGAACGTAGCTACTCCTGTGACGTATAAGGTAAAAGTGTCTTACATACACTAGTGCCACAAGAACCGTGGATGTTATATTATTAACGGAGAATCGTCATGAGGTAGCCACTACAAAATACTATATAACTAAGGAAATGTTATATTGTATTGTGTACATACTTAAAAGACAAATCGTATCGAAGCGAAGCAAAGTAGATAAAGTTTTTTTTTTTTTTTTTTAAAAAAGACTTGAACGCTACATGTTGTTAAAAAAGGTGTATGGAAATAGCACCCTAAAAAGCATAATAATTCAAGGCTTGGGAAATATGTAAGTAGGCAACTATAAAAATAAAAATTAAAACACAAAGAAAGATAAAAATAAATATAAATGACCAGTAAAAATAGTAAAAATGGTCATCATAATAATTATATAAAAAAATCTATAAAAATATGTAAAATAGACATCATGAACCATGTAACTTCCATAATGCTGATAAAGAATTACGAAGGGAGTTGCAATAAATTAAAAATGACCAAATTGGTGATGAATAATAACCATATCATTATATTCTAATTAATATATAAGTAAATAAATAAGATAAAAATGATGATATTAAAATAGTAATATTAATATGAAAAAAGGGGACAACTAAGAAACATATACTACATTATTGTGTGTCTTGGTAAAACAAATAATAAATTTTATAAAAATACTGACAAGTCAACTTCCTGGTTTAAACCATTAGGTGTCATGCTGTTAAATTCATAAATAAATCTTTGTTCCAATCTCAAAAGTACTTTATCAAAATCTCCTCCCCTCCAACTGGGAACCACTGTTTTGATGACCAAAAATTTTTTGATGACCAAAAAATTTTGATGACCATACACCTATTTTTAGTTTTTTGAGCACAACCTTTTTAACAACATGTATGGTTCAAGTCCTTTTAAATAACACTTTTATTGACTTTGCTTGATACGATTTGTCTTTTAAGTTTGCACACAATACAATACAACATTTTTTTAGTTATATAGTATTTTGTAGTGGCTACCTCATGACAATTCTCCGTTAAAAATATAACATGTAGGTTGCACTCCACGGTTTTTGTAGCACTAGTAAGACACTTTAACCTTATGCAAATACGTCACAGGAGTAGTTACGTCCTCTTACGCTTAGTATTTAAAGCCCTAAGTTAGTGCGTCATTTCCGTTGAAGCTTTGACCATATAATTTTCTTGTTGTGCGGTTTCACTACGATCGAGGTAAGCCTTTGCAGCAACGCATTAGTTGTCTCATTTGATTGATTACACAAGTCCTGTTTACACAGTTTGCACTTTGCTTCCCAGTTTTGTTTTCTCACTCACGTGAGGTCCCAAGTTTGTTTATATTTTGCATCCTCAGCAAGCGCACGCTGGTTTGCATCTGACCGTTGTAGAGCCACATGTTTTTATGTACTCTGGACTGGTTTTTACTAGTTGAAAGAATATGCAAATACATTTTTGGCGCGCAGTTTCAGCGTTTTTTATATGTCTTCTTTTAATCATTTCTTTTGCAATATCGCATTCCCACGAAATCACGGGTCTACTGGCATCCTGTCCCGGTCTCGTGGAAAATTAACATTTTAGTACTATTAGCTCACACTAAAATTTAAACGTACATTTTTGCACGTATTCTTCACACAAGTAAAGTCTAGGAGGATCTCTGTCACTGGATTCAGTAATACTTTAGAAACGTTTGGATGACAATTCACTATTATTAACATCTATAATTGGATTAGTATGTTTTATTCATCTTATACTCTGGCACTACATCATTTATTAAAGTTTGTTTTTAACATACAGTGTTGTTTCATCACGATTGATCAAGTACAGGTATTATTTGTTATATATTTTTTAGTAATATATGGTTGTTTTAAATTATGTATAGTTTATACTTTGATTTTTTCAGAGAGATTCTGTTCAGATTTCCTTTATTTCCTCCTCAATGGTTGTTCTTTATTATTAACATTTTATTATTATTATCAATATTGTTATTAGAAATTTTCTTTTATTTTACATGTGTGTTTATCTACTGTTTTTTAATGTCAGCATTATAATAGGTATCAGTTCATAGGCCAAACTGAACCCTTTCTCCAGCAGTGCCTTGTGAGTACTTCTCTTATACTATCTTCATTTGTTTTTAAACAGTATCCACCATCTGCCCTGTGTTTTTAGTTTTTTAGTTTTTTGGTTTATTGATCCATGATGATTTTATGATTTCACTTAATTCATTCATCATTATTTATATTTACATATTTATATTATATATTTATTTGTTTTTGTTCTTGTTTAAGGTTATATTTTATGTTTACAATATGGTAAAAAAGGACTTACATGGTCAGCATCCGCACCATCTAAATGTCTTTTTGAATATTGAGGCTCACCATTTTTAACTGAGTAATCGATTGTATTTTCTTCTGTTATACTCAGGCAGGCCAGACCTTAGAAGGGCTTGATGAGATCTATAATGTAAGCATTTGAGAAGCATCAGTCACACATCTAAGATCTACCTCTAGTCCTCCTCTAGGGAGATTTGTAGGTCTGCCACTCAGAATTCATTCACATCTTGTATTGCTTGGACCCATCCTCTCAGACAGATGCATTCTCCGGGAACAAGCAGAAAGTCAGTCCTCACATATGGGTGACGTCGGCACCGACGGAGCCCATGCGGGAGCATCTCCCCAGCTTTCAAAGAAAGCCTTTGGGAGATGCCACCATGCATGCCTTTCCTGCCCAATGGTGCCATCTTGCTCACTCTCCTTTTTTCCAAAAGCCCTTCAGACATTGTTTGTCTTTCCCCTGGAAAAAAGTTTTTTTTTTCTTCTCGAGTTCTTAACTCGTTTCCGATATCGCACCAGTACTCTTCCCCCCTACCGATCTTGGTGCCTCGGCGTTGAGTTTGGTTCCTTTTTGTGTTTTGTTCTTTTTTGGTGCTTTTGCTTCTTTTTTCCCCGCTGGCAGCTCAGAGGGTCTTCAACCTCGCAGGGGTTCTTTTTTCCCCTATGGCTGCCAGTGGTTTCAAAAAGTGTGATCGGTGTGCTAAGCTGATGTTCTTAACCGACACACACAAGGTGCTGTCTCCATTGCCTCGGGCCAGACCATGACCCAGCGTCCTGCAGCTTATGCAAACGGATGAATACAAAGGCCCTAAAGATCCGCCAGCAGCAGCAGCACGATAAGTTTTTCCCTGACTCCCTGATGCCTCTGAAGGCCAGGGCTTCGTCTGAGGTGCTGACATCTCAGGAGGAGAACCCGAGCACTGTCGTGGGTCCTCAGAGAGGGGGGTCCCCCTCGAGGGAACACAGGAGGAAGAAGAAATCCTTGAAGGCGGCGTCCTTGGATGGCTCCGACAGACAGCGTTCCTCCCTGGCCCGGTCCCGTAGTCCCAGACGCCCGCCCGAGGCTTCGGATAAGGAGCAGCTGCCGAATGTCCCCTGGAAGGATCTAGCGGTGAACCGGCCTCTATCCTCGGAGGTTGTCCTCATCGAGGATTCCTCTTCAGGGGGGCCAATGTTGAGTCCGAGTCCCTCGTTGCCCACTCTGAAGGCTGCGGAGCCTTCTGGCCTGGAGTCCAGAATGGCGGCTTTGGAGCGCAGCTTGTCTGCCTTCTTGGACCAGCAGCGGGCGCTGTCTGGGTTGCTCCACCCCGACCACTGGGTGTTTGACGTCGAAGATGTCCCCAGAGGGCAAGCCCATCCTTGGCTGAGGTCGCGCTCTGTGTCCCACTCAACGGGGCCACGGTCATCCCCGATGTCCCCTCCGGGGACAAACCGTGTGGCCTCGGGCCCTTCAAGGCCCACGGAGCAGCCTACCCTCTCGAGTCTTTATCGGACTACTCTGAGTGGGAGACAGAGAATGACGAGTCCCCGGATACCCATCGACACTGCGACGTCCCCTCAGACTCCCCAGTCTCGGAACTTCAGAGAAGGTCCCCACCGGAGGACATGGGATTCTTAGACTTCATAAAAGATATGTTTAAGGCCCTGGCATTCCCGACCCAGTCAGAGGAGGACCTTCAGGCTGACGAGCTCAAGATCCTCCAGTACGAGGCTCCCCCTCGGGAATCGCTCACAGTGCCCATTCCTCCCATCCTGGAACGGCTCATGTTCCGCATGTGGAAAACGCCGGCATTGGTGTCGGTAGTGAGCAAGCAGCTCGACTTGATGTATCGAGTCTGTCGGAGCCCTGGCTTCCAGAAGTCGCAACTGCCGCACAACACCATGGTGGTGGAGTCGGCCATGCTTCGGCTGAAGAACCAGAAGACACACTCTTCGGTGCCCCCCGGGAGGGAGGTCCGCACCTTGGGCGCCCTCGGCAGGAAGTGCTACCAGGGCTTGATGCTCATTTGCCGTGTTCAGGCCTACCAGCTGTACATGGGCATGTACCTGAGGGATCTGGCGAAGGAGTTTGCCAGTTTCTCAGCTGGTCTCTCTGAGGAACTCTTGCAGCACTTCAGGGGCCTGTTCAAGGCTGTCCGTGAATGCTCCAAATTTATGTCCCGAGCAGCCTATGAACGGGTTCGAGTCGGCGGCCCGGGTAGCCATGGCAGGCATCAGTGCACGCCGCCAGGCTTGGCTCCAGTCGTCCGACCTTGAGCAATGGGTCCAGGACAAGTTGGTCGATGTCCCCTGCCAGGGAGAAACCTCTTTGGCAAGCACATGACCGACAAGGCTGCGGAGTTGGAGACCGAGTTCATGACGAGGACCAGGCTCTCTAAGAAGACCGCTGCCCCTCCCCAAAGGAAGGCCTCAGGTTAAAAGCCCTTTTACCCGAGGAAGGGAGCTGCTTACCATAACTACCCACATTTTCAGACCTCCCCGCCAAGGGACAAGGGCATGGCCCGCTTAAGCAGAAGGCTCCAAAGCCTCAGACACCAGCTCCAGCCCAGCCAGGGGGGAGTTTTTGATTACTCCAGCATAGCCACTCTACCCCAAAGAAGTCAGCAGCCTACAGGGGGATGACTGACCTTCTGTGCCCCGAGGTGGGTAAACATCACCACCGATGCCTGGGCACTGTGGGTGGTCAGGGAGGGTTACCTCCTCCGCTTGACCCAGATGCCGCCACCTCATTTTCCGGGAGAGCCCCCAGGTCTCCCCTCCACTGGGACCTTCTTCTGAAGGAACTGGCAGATCTTCTCGAGGACTAAGCGGTGGAACCAGTGCCCCATCACCTCCAGGGCAAGGGGTTCTACTTCAGATACTTCCTCATCCCAAAGAGGACAGAGGGCCTAAGGCTCATTCTTGACCTGCACAACCTCAACGCATTCCTGCTGAGGGAGAAGTTCAAGATGCTCTCTCTTGGAACATTGCTGCCCTACCTCCAGCAGGGACACTGGCTATGCTCCTTAGACCTCAAGGATGCTTAAACTCACATCCTAATCCACCACACCACAGGCAATACCTGCAGTTCATAGTAGGGGGCAGGCACTTTCAGTACAGGGTGCTCCCATTCGGGCTCGCCTCTGCCCCAAGGATGTTCACGAAATGCCTGGCAGTCGTGGCCACCTTTCTCAGGCTTCAGGGAGTCTTCATGTTTCCCTACCTGGACGACTGGCTCATAAAAGGGGATACGGTGTCCGAGGTGCAGCAGGCCACCGCACGCACCATCCAGGTTCTACAGCACTTGGGCTTCATCATAAACTACCCCAAGTCCCACCTTCTTCTGACACATTGCCTGGAATTCATCAGAGCAAAGCTTGACACCCGCCAGTCAAAGGCTTTTTTGTCCACCGACCAGGCAGATCGCCTCAGATCTCTGGCCCAGGACATAGAGCCCCGCCCCTTGGTGTCTGCCCACCATTTTCTGTGCCTCCTCGGACACATGGCCTCTATGGTCCACATCACTCCAGATGCCCATCTCCACATGAGAACAGCGCAGTGGTGTATCTGGGACTAGTAGTCCCAGGCTGTGAGCCGCCTCAGGGACAGGATTCGGGTGACCCGCCTGTTGGCGGACTCCCTTGTCTGGTGGCAGTCATCTCAGCACCTGGAAATGGGCATGCCTTTCCAAGGCCCAAGGCAATTGATTGTCCTCACCACAGATGCCTCCCTACTCGGCTGGGGAGCCTACTGCGAGGGTCTCCGCACCCAGGGCAGCTGGTCGCCAGACGAGAGCACCCAGCCTATCGATCTCCTGGAGCTTCATGCCATTCTTCTTGCCCTGAGAGTTTTCGGCCATCGCCTCTGCCATTGGCCATTCCTGGTCCAGACGGTGAACCAGGTGGCCATGTTCTATGTGAACAAGCAAGGGGTCACGAGGTCACGTGCCCTCTTGTCAGGAGGTGATGGCCCTCTGCTCTCATGCAGTCCAGCAGGGGATCTTCCTCAAAGTGGTGAACCTGCCAGGACAGGACAACCTACTAGCCGACAGGCTAAGCAGGGTTCTCCGACCGCACGAGTGGCAGCTGGACCCCCATGGTAGCCAGCCATCTCTTCTATCTATGGGGGGAACCTATGGCAGACCTGTTTGCCAGCCCAGTTGCCCCACTTTTGCTCTTGGCAGGCTCACCCCTCCAGGGTGGCGGCGGATGCATTTCTAGTCCCATGGTTGGGGGGCCTCATGTATGCCTTCCCCCCGATGCCGCTGATTGCCAAGACTTTGTTCAAGACCCTCCGTGACAGGGCCATGTTCATCTTGATAGTCTCCCGCTGGCCCAGGCAGCCATGGTTCCCTCTGCTTCTGCAGTTGTCAGTGGAAGTCCCCATCCCCTTGGGGACTGCCCTGGGGCTCCTATCTCAGGAGGGGGGGCTCTCTCCTACACCCCAACCTGGGGTCTCTTTCGCTCACAGCTTGGCTGCTGAGAGGGTAGCCTTGGTCCATCTCCACCTTCCCACAGAGTTGGAGAATGTTCTGATGGCCTCACGTAAGGCCTCTACAAGGAAGGCATATGCGTTCAAATGGCATAGATTCACAGCTTGGTGTGCTGAGCGAGGGGCTGACCCTTTCTCCTGCCTGGTGGCCATGGTGTTGCAGTACCTTTCTCACTCCGAGCTCAGGTCTAACTCCGTTAGGGTGCACTTCAGTGCCCTGGCGGCTCACCATCACCCGGTGGATGGTAAACCCCTTTCGGCCCACCCTCTGGTGGTCGGCTTCCTTCGGGGACTGCTCTTATCTAAGCCCCCGGTTCGCCCTCCAGCGACCAAATGGGACCTCAATGTAGTGTTGGGGCAGCTCACCCGTTCACCATTTGAGCCCTCGCTACCTTTCGTGGAAGGTGGTTTTCCTGGTTGTGCTCACTTCCGCTCACAGGGTTAGCGAGCTCCAAGCTTTTGTGGCTGAAGCGCCCTACATAAGGTTCTACAAGAACAGGGTGGTGCTCCGTGCGCACCCCAAATTCCTCCCGAAGGTAGTGTCCTCATTCCATCTCAACCAGGAAGTTGTACTCCCTACCTTCTTTCTGAGACCTCATGCCAGTCAGGCGGAGGCGGTCCTCCACACTGTGGACTGTAAGAGGGCCTTGTCCTTCTATATCAAACGCTCTCAGGACCACTGCAAAGCCTCCCAGCTTTTCGTCTCCTATGACCCCAGCGGGATGGGGGAAACAGTGACTAAGCATACGCTGTCCACATGGGTGGCAGACTGTATTGCCCTCACCTATAAGCAGGCAAAGCTCCCACTGCACAGTCGCATCATGGCACACCGTGTCCGGGCCATGGCTGCTTCAGTGGCAAATCTGCGCTCTGTCCCGATGGTGGACATCTGCCGGGCCGCCACCTGTTCTTCAGTCCATACCTTTGCAGCCCACTATTGCCTGGAAAGAGAATCCCAACGGGATAGTGCTGTCGGCCAGGCTGTGCTCCGTGATCTTTTCGGGGTCTAGGCAACTCCTACCCTCTGACCCTTCAGTGTTCAGGCTACCGGAGTGCTGGTTTTCATTGGACACAAGGGTCCTACTGTAGCCTCTACTCCAGACTGAATTGCTGCTGCTTGCGGCTCCCTTTGAGGGGGCCCAGGTTTTGCTACAGGTCTCCCAGTAGCCTGTAGCTGGGGAGTCCTATATGCGAGGACTGACTTCCTGCTTGTTCCTGGAGAAAGCGTAGTTATTCACCTGTAATAGGTGTTCTCCGGGGACAGCACGAATCAGTCCTCACAACCCTCCTTCCTCCCCTTCGAATTGCTCCTTTACCTTCTTTTCTTTTGCTATCTTCAGCTATGTCATTTGACTGAGCAAGATGGCACCCTTGGGCGGGAAGGGGATCACGCATTCGTGGTGGCATCTCCCAAAGGCTTTCTTTGAAAGTTGGGGAGGTGCTCCCGCGAGGGCTCCATCGGTGCTGACGTCACCCAAATATGAGGACTGATTCCTGCTGTCCCCAGAGAACATCTGTTACAGGCGAGTAACTATGCTTTTGGACTGTCCATTTTCCATGATTTCTTTGAGGGAAAAAAACCCAATTCCATCCTTTTTAGGGCCCTGTTTCATAATTTTGGGTGGTCTTCTCTGTTGCTTAAAAAAATGACATACTAGAAAAAGTGGTTTTCTTAAGAAAAATATTTCCCTCCATTTGGCAGTTCTTGCTGATTCCCTTTTTTTGGTAGTCTAAGATCTTTCTTAGCTATGGAATCCCATTTGTATGAATTGGTGAACCACTTGCCTTCCTCAAAAATGAAAGTTGCTTACACGTATCAAATGTTCTTTAAAAACAGCAGTTCACCAGACACACAAACTTACCCACCTCCTTTTTGGAGTTGTTCTTCCTTTGGTGAATACCAATTCATGAAATTTAAAGAAGCTGTAATGCTGCAACAGTGTGAAAATTACCGCACATATGGGCCGATGCAGAAAACTATCGTTGCCTTTAAGCACAGATAATGCCACTTGCAAGAACACTTACTGCTACCACCAAATGCAGAAAAGAAGCAAAGCGTGCTTAAGCAGTAAAGGAAAAACTAGCGCACAATTAATGCCAAAAATATTTAAATGTATTTAAATTATAGGCAAATGAGCTGCACATAATAAAATGGTATGCTAATATTGGCAGTGCCCGATGCAGAGAAACGCGTAGAAGATTTTGCATCCAGCCTTAGCGCCAGTATCTCTATGCCTGGTCTTGAGGTGGCTTAAACATTAGCGCGTGCCCCCCGGCAGTATTTTGATGGCATTGGGTGCTTTCCCTGATACCTGGATCATGTGAGGAGAAATGTCAAAGATGATCCAAGCATCGGGGAAAGGCAAATCCCTGGTGACTCAGTGACCCTGATTCTCCCCCCCCCCACACCTACTCCCATCCCAACTAAAAATAAACCTGGTGGCCCAGCGGCCCTGAACCCCGCACCCTCACTCCCCACCCAACTAAAAATAAGCTTAATGGCCCAGCCGTCCCGAACCCCCCACCCAACTAAAAATAAACCTGGTGGTCCAGTGGCCCTGAACACCCTACCAGTACCGTTACAAATGAGCGGAACTGTTGCCCATGTGCTCCCTACTCTTGCCCCGCCATCTTGAAAAATGGTGGTGCCTGGCCCCGCGCAGTGCATCCTGGGATGCACTGGTGAGGTCAGACTGCCATGTAAGGTAGAATATGCTCTACATGGCAGTCTGACCCACCCAGTGCATCCCAGGATGCCCCCCATAGGGCCAGGTGCTGTTATTTTTCAAGATGGCAGGGCAAGAGTGGGAACGCATGAACAGCGCTCCTGCTCATTTGTCAAGGTACCGGTTGGGAGGTTTGGGGCTGCTGGGCCACCAGGTTTATTTTTAGTTGGGAGGGGGTGGGGAGTTTTGGGCTGCTGGGCCATCAGGGATTTGTTTTTTGTCAGAGGCACCGGCCCCTGATAGTATTTTGATGGCATCGGGGACTTTCCCTGATGCCTGGATCATCTGAGAGGAGTTTGTTTGACATTTCCCCTCAGATGATGCAGGCATCGGAGAAAGCCCCTGATGCCATCAAAATACTGTTGGGGCTCAGATGCAAATACCACATGGTGGCCCTTTTTCTCCGGAACAGCATGCCAGACTTGTGCTGACTTCTTGTGCGCATGTGTTTGTCTTGCTCTTCCAGTTTAATGCTGCCATTTGCGCACAGTTTAACAAAGTGGCTAATGCATGGCTAATTTTTATGTGAGCCCCTTTCTGCACGCCGGTGTTGAAGTTGCACTTTATTGGTGCACTGTAAATAGGTGTAAAAAGTTGATAGAGTGCGACTTCAGCGCCAGCTTTCTGCATCTGCCTCATAGGCAGTGAAATACTTCTGACTTTTCCAGGAAAATATGGCCGTTTGGCACAAAGCATATACAGATGAATCTACATGTGTGACTGGTGGCTTACTGTCTTCAAAAGAACACCTGTTACAAGTAAACAACTTAGCATCCTGCTATGCTGGGTCCCTCGAGAAAGCAATTTGTTCAGACCGATGCTTTGGCAGTACTGCTGCTAATGTCTTTATTTGCTGGATTTCTAGAAATCATTGGAGTACAAGGAACTTTATCTTCTTGAGTCATGAGATCAGCTGTCATGCTGTTTTTCTTGTTGGATCCATTTTCTTGCTTTTGTGAAAACAAATAGCATATTTTTCATGCTCTCATTAGTTAAAAATAGTTTATTTCTTTTGTACTCATGAACCTCTCTTGTAATGTGCAACTTCATTTTTTCACAGGATAGCACAACGGTATGAATTGCAAGAATCCTTCATTAAAATATTCATAAATAAGAAACAACTTGACAATGGTAGGTGTGTTGTATTAAACCCTTTGTTTATGACTTATTCTTTAGCAAGTTAATATATATTATAGTTAATATAATAATGGCAGCTGTTATGTGGATTAAGTGCCCTTATTGACCCTGTCAGTGGATTTTCAGCGGTACTATACAGATAGTGCTGTTGAAAGTCATTATAGAAAATCCTGGTATTACTTGGATAGTGCCAGGGTAGAGTGTGGGCGTTCTGCTTAACTATCCAGACAGTGGCAATATTCAGTCCACTATCTTGGATGAATTTAGGTGAGGTGAAGGGCTGTCCTAGCAGGTTCCCAAAAAGAGAGACAGGTTCCACAATATTTATATTGGGGCAAGCAGTGTATTTCTTGGGTCCTTTTTAATTATGGTTTATGGACCTTGCCTCCAGGAACTTGTCTAAACCTTTTTTAAACCGAGCTACATTAACAGCTTTTACTACATCCTCCAGTAACAAATTCCTTCGATGGCTTTGGAGGACAAGGTCTCCTGCCGGGACTCTTTAGCAGGCCAATTCTCTGAGGCAACCCCCGAGTGGTCTCGGTGCTTTGAGCAGGATCTTCCTCTGGTGGTACCATCAGACTTTGATGCGGCTTATGTTTGGACTTCGAAGATATCTGAGATCCATGAGAGGATGATGAGGCCCTCGACAAAGTGGACACCATCAATACCACATCTGAAGAAAAGAGTGCTCACAATTTAGAGGCTCCGTTTTGCATGCCTCTCTGTGTCATTTTCTGACAGAGGGATCAGTCTTTTGGCTGGCACTGTATTTTAAACACTAGTTATGTGTGTCAGTCGCCGAAATGGTACTGGCACAATTAGAACATTTTTTGAAACCACTAGTTGATTTTGCCATGTTCTCCAGTGTGAAGAGTATGGTAGGCTTAAGGCCTAAAAAGGGTGTTGACGTCCAAGTAGTCTTTTTTTTTTGGAAGAAATAAAGAAGTTAATGAAAGAATTAAAGGAACCGGTGATGTCCTAGACCAGGGGTGGGCAATTCTGGTCCTGGAGGGCTGCAGACCAGTCAGGTTTTCATGATGTCCCTAATGAATATTCATGAGATCTATTTGCATCCACTGCCTTCCATTGTATGGAAATAGGTTCATGAATATTCATTAGGGACATCATGAAAACCTGACTGGTCTGCGGCCCTCCAGGACCGGAATTGCCCACCCCTGTCCTAGACGGTGCTGGTGACAACAGGAAGGCAGAGGTGCTATCCACAAAAAGAGATTTTTCGGCGGTGACAGAATTTACTTCCTGCTGGCTCTGTGGAAAACGAAGAAATGAATAGAGGGAGTTGGGAAGGCAGTCACGCAGGCGCAGTGGAGTGCTCCTAAAAGCTTTCCAATGGATGCTGGGGAGCATTCTTGTGCGGGCTCTATCGGTACCGACGTCACCCATATGTGAAGACTACATTCCTGTTTGTTCATGGAGATTCATAAGGAAAGGAATGGAGAATAAAACAAAGGATATAATAATGCCTCTGTATTGTTCCATGGTGCTACTGGCACCTTGAATATTGTATGCAATTCTGGTCGACATACCTTAAAAAGGATATAGTGGAATTAGAAAAGGTACAGAGAAGAGTCACCAAAATGGTAAAGGGGATGGAAGGATACCCCTATGAGGAGAAGCTTAAAAGGTTAGGGCTCTTCAACCTGGAAAAGAGACGACTGTGGGGAGATATAACAGAGGTCTATAAATTAATGAATGGAGTGGAACGGGTAAATGTAAATCGATTGTTTACACCATCAAAATGTAGAAAGACTAGGGGACATGCAATGAAGCTACATTGTAACCCATATAAGAGTAATAAGAGAAAATATTTTTTCACTTCATGCGTAATCAAACTCTGGAATTCATTACCGGAGGATGTAGTAAAAGCAGTTAGTGTAGCTGGATTTAAAAAAAGGTTTGGACAAGTTCCTGGAGGAAAGGTCCATAAAAAGGGGACCCGGGAAATCCACTGATTGCCCCAATACAAGCATTGTGGAACCTGTGTGTCTTTTGGGGAAACTGCTAGGTACTTGTGACCTAGATTGGCCACTGTTGGAAACAGGATCCTGGTCTTGATGGACCTTGGTCTGACCCAGTATGGCATTTCATATGTTCTTAACACCCAGAAATCAGCTGCTGGCTGGACTTACTACCACCTGTCCCCACAGCAGATTACTCTAGCTAATATTAAACTATTAAATGGATTAACTGTTAAGATTTCACTTACTGTTTAAAACATTTAGAGGGTAATTTTATAAACTCCTGTGGTGTTTATGGGTGCATTTGAGGCCTGTTTTATAAAATGAAATACACGTATACTTCATTTTATAAAACAGGAGCTTAAGTGGTGAAAAAACACGTGCAAACCATTTGCGAGTACTTACACCTGCTCCAGTGCTGGTATATAAATGCTCGTGCCTAGATTTCTCAAGAATGTGCATAAGTTAGGCTTATAAATTTGTGCTCTGCTCAATCCCTGTGCTTGCCCACACTTAAAATATGCACCACCTAAATACAAATACACTTACAGAAAAGCGGCCACCCAAAGTACACCCATAAGATATTGTAGATATCTGTCATCTCTAATATTGTGAATAGTCATTGGATGTTAATAAACCCAACTAATTGCACTTGTAAACGCAACTAGTTACACTGTACATT
This sequence comes from Ichthyophis bannanicus, assembly GCA_033557465.1. Classification (NCBI taxonomy): domain Eukaryota; kingdom Metazoa; phylum Chordata; class Amphibia; order Gymnophiona; family Ichthyophiidae; genus Ichthyophis; species Ichthyophis bannanicus. The sequence continues at coordinate 293,139,212 of CM066031.1, read as the reverse complement.
GTTAATTACTGTTCTGATGTACAAAGTTAACCCTATTATGATGTAATTGTTTAAGTTATGTTCCTTGTAAACCGCTTTGATTAATTGATAAGGCAGTATAGAAAATTATTAAATAAATAACAATAAATAAGTCCTTGAAAATAGCAACATGCACTTAAATAACTCTTTTCTCCCTATAAACCATATTCACACTCAAAATGCTGATTTGTGCACATAAATGGGCTCTTATAAAATTAGTTCACACCTAAAAGTGCAAGGTGGTATGTATTTGAACAGTAGGAATACGCGTGTGGAGTTTGGGGTTGGGTTGCAATATAAGCATATGTTCTCCAGGAACAAGCAGGAAGTCAGTCCTCGCATATAGGTGACGTCAGCATCGATGGAGCCCGCATGGTAACTACTTCCCAGCTTTCAAAGAAAGCCTTTGGGAGATGCACCATGCATACGTGGTCCTCTTCCCGCCTAAGGGTGCCATCTTGCCTCAGTCTCCTTTTTTCCGTGGAGCCCATTGGAAATGTGTCTGTTCCTCCCTGGAAAATGTTGATATATTTTTTCTTGGGTTTTTTTTCTTGATTCTTTTTCCGGTTGCATACCAGTGCCCTCCTGGCTCCCGAGTCCACTTGCCTTCAGCGTTGTGTTTTTATCTTAGAGTTCTTTTTCTTACCCTTCGGGATTTTGTCTTGGTGTATGGGTTTTTGCACTCTTTCTGGCCAGGCCACAGGCTTGACCTTGCAGACTGTTTTTTTTCCGCTATGGCCTCGTTATGCACATAATATGTTGCGCACGGATCTGCATGATTATTGCCTTCAGTGCCTTGTGCCAGATCATGATGCCTTGGTGTGTAGTCTCTGCCAGCAGATGACCCTCAAGGCCCTCCGAGGCTGTAAGAAGCAGCACGAGTCAATTTTCCACAAGGCCGAGCCATCTGTGGGATCAGCGTCTGTGGGATCAGGCCTCTGTCTCACGCGGCAACTGTTCTGCCTCGGAGCCTCAAAGTCATGGGGTATCAAGCCGGGGCTCCCTCTGGAAGGGATGCCCCTCGAACAGCTGACATCAACATTGGCCTCCTCAGGTGACGAGTCCGGGACCGTGGGGAAGTCTCATGGCCCCCGGTCTCGGAGCCCTTGACGCAAAGCGAGGGTGATGGCTGGGAGCGGCCCTCAGAGCTGCCCCAGTGGGATAAAATGCCAACGGTGTCCAGGGATTGGTCTCTGTCTTCTGAGGCCATCCTCATTGAGGACACATCCTCGACAAGGTCGGCATCAGGCCCAAGGTCCTCTGTGCCCGTGCCGGTGGCTGCAGAGCTTTCTGGGATTGAGGCGAGGATGGTGTCCTTGGAACACAGTTTGTCTGCCTTCATGGGCCAGCACCGGGCTCTGATGCCTGGTTCCTCCAGGTCATCACTCCTGACCACCGGCCCCTCAACAGCGAGGGCTTCCCCGGAGGTGCAGCCGATCCTTGGGTGCCATCAGCCTTAGGAGGCTTCTTGGAACAGAGGACTTATCCACACAGCGCACCTGATTTGGAGTGCAGAGGCATCGGGACCCCCAGGCCATTGGGGCTGGGGTGCCATTCTGAGGTCTGGAGGACCCTCGAGGTCTCCTCCGACTTTGGGTCAGACTGGGAGACAGAGGATGACGAGTCCCCGGACACCTGACTCCACAGGGACGTCCCCTCAGATCCTTCCCTGCCAAAAGCCCAGCGCCGGTCCCCACTCGAGGACCAGGCCTTCCTGGACTTTTTTTAGGGATACGGCAAAGGTTCTTGCCTTCACTACCAAGACCAAGGAGGAGCCTCAGGCGGAGGATCTTGAGATCCTCTGGTACGAGTCTCCCCCCAAGGAGGCACTTACAGTGCCCATTCCCCCTATCCTGGAACAGCTGCTCTTCTGTATGTGGGAGACCCCGATCTTGGTCCCCATTGTGAGCAGGTGGCTGGACTCGATGTACCAAGTCCGACAGAGCCCTGACTTCCAAAAAGCTGAAGTGTCTCACACCTCCATGGTGATGGAGTCGACCATGCATAGGCTCAAGAATCAGAAAACACACTTCTTGGTGCCCTCGGGTAGGGAGGTCCGCACCATGGACGCCCTGGGCAGGAAGTGCTTCCAAGGCTCAATGCTCATCAGCCAGATCCAGACCTACCAGCTGTGCATGGGCATGTACCTGCAGGACACGGTGAGGGAACTCACCAGGTTCTCAGCTGGTCTTTGCGAGGAATCCCTTCAGCAGTTCCAGACACTGACCTCCACTGTCGGGGAATGCTCCAAATTTGACTCGAGCAGCCTATGATGGCTTCAAGTTGGCAGCTAGAGTAGCAACGGTGGGCATTAGTGCCCGCTGCCATACTGGCTACAGTCTTCTGACCTGGAGCAGTGTTTACAGGACAAGTTGGTCGATATTCCTTGTTGGGAAGAGAACCTCTTCGACAAGCCCATGATGGAGAAAGCCGCAGAGCTGGAGTCGGAGGCTCTCTAAGAAGACTAATGACCCTTTCCAAAGGAAGGCTTAGAGTAAAAATCTCTTATACCCGAAGAAGAGGAAGGCTTATGGAAACTACTCTCAGCACTCGTCCTTCCCAGTTTGCCAGCAGGTCAAGGGACAAGGGCATGGCCCTCGTAAGCCTAAGACCGCTCCTCAGGTGCAACCTTGGGGATGAGGGTTTGACTCTTTGGGCATAGCCTCTATTCCCCAGGGAGGCCTGTCTCACAGCACACAGAGGGCATCTGGTTTTCTTCGCCGACCGATGCCCCACCATCACTACCGACGCATGGGCTCTACAAATGGTGAGGCTGCATATGTAGGGGGCATCAGGGGTGGCCTGCACCGTGAACACCATATGGCCCAGTAGGTGAAGCATGAGGTGGGCAGAGGCTGAGGGTTGACCTTTGATGTACCCTGCCAGCGCCCTGTGCTGCTGGGTCCTGTCCAGAGAGAGGAAGGCCTTGGCCTGGATGGTGTCCAGCAGTGCTTCTATGAATTCCAGGCATTGTGTTGGCTGGAGATGGGACTTTGGGTAGTTTGTAATGAACTCCAAATGCTCTAGAATGAGGATGATGTGGGCTGTCACCTGATAAGCACACCTTGAACAGATACCCTGCTATTCTTTCAGGGAGAGCTCCATATGCACCACCTTCACCGGGGCCTGCTCCAACAGGAGCTTACAGGTCTTCTAGCAGACAGGGTAGTGGAACCCATCCCCCTTCACCTCAGGAACACACAGTTCTACTCCCCTACTTTCTGACACCCAAGAGGACTGGAGGGTTTCGGCCCATCCTAGATTTGTGAGACCTCAACCGGTTCGTAGTGAGGGAGAAGTTCAAGATGCTCTCCCTTGGAACATTGCTGCCATACCTCCGGCAGGGAGATTGGCTATGCTTCTTGGATCTAAAGGATACCTATACACACATCCTCATCCACCCCCTTCACGGACAGTACCTCTGCTTCATGGTAGGAGATGGCCATTACCAATACAGGGTTCTGCCCTTAGGTCTGGCCTCTGCCCCAAGGATTTCCACCAAGTGCCTAGTAGTAGTTGCTGCCTTCCTTCGTCTCCAGGGAGTGTTTGTCTTCCCCTTCCTGGACAACTGACTCATAAAGGGCCACACCGCCACCAAAGCTTATCAGGCAACAGCCTGCACGTTCTCATTCTGGAACACTTGGGGTTCATCATAAACTACCCAAAGTCCCATCTCTAGCTAACTCAATGCCTGGAATTCATAGGAGCACTGCTGGACATCGTCCAGGCAAAGGCCTTCCTCTCCTGGACATGGCCCAGTGCCTCAGGGTGCTAGCAGGGTATGTCCAGGGTCAACCCTCGGCCTCTGCCCACCTCATGCTTCGCATACTGGGCTACATGGTGTCCACAGTGCATGTCGCCCCAGATGCCTGCCTACATATGCAGCTGGCCCAGTGGGCTCTAGGCTCCCAGTGGTCCCTGTGGGACAAAGTGGTCGTGACTCATCCTCTGGCTGACTCCCTCAGCTGGTGGCTACAGCTCCAGCACCTGCAGACCTGGATGCCCTTCCAGGCCCCCGCCGCCCCCCCCCCCCGAGGATCCTTACCATGGATGCCTCCAAACTGGGCTGGGGAGCCCATTGCGATAACCTCCGCACTCAAGGCATTTGGTCACAGGAGGAGAGCCTCCAGCATATTAACCTCCTGGAGCTCCGAGTGATAGCATTAGCCATCGGGGCTTTCCAACATCACCTTCAGCACCGAGCAGTCCTAATCCAGAGCAACAACCAGGTGCTGCTGTTCTACATCAACAAGCAGGGTGGTATGGGTTCATCCCTCCTTGCCAGGAGGCGATGACACTCTGCTCCCTCGCCACCAGCAGCAGCAGGATGCTTCTGTGGGCAGTCTTTCTCCTGGGCCAGGAGAACGCTCTGGTGGATCGGCTCAGACAGGTCTTTCAACCACATATGGCCAGCCGATTTTTCTGTCTCTGGGAGCTCCTGCAGATGGACTACTTTGCCAGCCCAGCCAACGCTCAGCTGCCCCGCTTCTGCTCCAGGTAGCCACATCGCGGGTGGCGGTGGATGCGTTCCTCATTCCGTGGACAGGGGGCCTCTTCTACGCTTCCCACCCACGCCGCTGATCGCCAAGACCCTGTTCAAGGTCCAGCTCAACAGGGCCACATTGATACAGGTGGCTCCTTGGTGGGCCTGTCAGCCATGGTTTCCCCTGCTCCTCCGGTTGTCCCAGGTGTCCATGGTCCCTCTGGGTTGCAACCCGGGCCTGCTGTTGTAGGAGGTCTGCTCCCTCATGCACTCTAAACTGGGGTCCCTGTCTCTGACAGCTTGACTGCTGAAAGGGTAGCCCTGGCCCACTTCAATCTCTCCAGCAAGGTGGAGGAGGTTATCTTGGCTTCCCTCAAGACTTCCACTCACCGGGCCTATGCCTTCAAGTGGCGGAGATTCTCGGTTTGGTGCGCAGAGAAGCGGATCAACCCCTTCTCCTGTTCGGTCCAGCTGTTGCTGCAATACTTGCTTCACCTGTCCCAGGTAGGGCTGAAGTCCAACTCTTGTTAGAATACACCTTGGCAAGCCCCTCGCCACTTAGTCACTCGTGACTTGCTTCCTGAGAGGCTTACTGCTCTTGAGTCCACCCGTTCGCTCCCAATTGACTGCGGAGTGGGATCTCAAAGTGGTTCTCTCAAAACCTACTGCACCACTGTTCGAGTTTCTCAGCTCTTGTCACCTCAGATATCTCTCCAGGAAGGTGGTCTTTCTCGTGACACTCACCTCCCCTCGCAGGTTTAGCGAGTTCCAGGCCCTGGTGGCTCACCCACCTTGTGCGAGGTTCCTCAAGAATATGGTTGTGCTCCGCACAAACCCCGAGTTTCTGCTAAATCTGGTGTTTCCATTCCACCTCAACCAGGAGGTGGTGCTTCCCACATTCTTCCAATGGCACATGCTAGCAGGGTGGAGGCCATCTTCCACATTCTGGACTGTAAGTGGGCCTGGACCTACTACCTGGAACAAACCTGGACCCACCGCTGCTGCTCGCAGCTCTTCATCGCCTACGAATCCAAATTGGCTGGGGACAGTGGTCTCTAAGCGTATGCTGTCCATTTGGATGGCAGACTGCATCACATATGCCTATGAGCAGGCTGGTCTCTTGCTGGAGAGCTGTGTCACGATGCACAGCGTCCAGGCCATGGTGGCCTCTGTGGCGAACCTGTGCATCGTCCCTCTGACAGAAATCTGTCGGGCTGCCACCTGGTCCTCTGTCCATATATTTGCAGCTCATTGCTGCCTGGAGAGGGAGTCCCACCGGGACAGCACTTTTGGCCAGGCAGTACTCAGACATTTATTTGGGGTGTAAGGCAGCTCCTGCCCTTCGGTGTGTTCAGGCTACTGGAGAACTGGTTCCTTGCTTGACACTTGGGGCCGCTCATGGGTCTGGTGTTCCTTGACTCAGTTGCTGCTTCTCACAGTTCACCCTTTTTTGGTCTCCTGTGGCTTTTACAGGTTTTTTTTTTGGTAACCTGTAGCTAGGGAGTCCCATATGACAAACAGGAAGTCAGTACTCATATATGGGACTACCTAGCTACAGAAAACATAGTTACTTTCCTGTAACAGGTGTTCTCCGGGGACAGCAAGAATCAGTCCTTACAACCCTCCCTCCCTCCTCATGGAGTTGCTTTCTTTTTGCCGTCTTGAACTATGTTATCATTCTGAGGCAAGATGGCACCCTCAGACGGGAAGGGGATCACGCATGCATGGAGCATCTCTCAAAGGCTTTCTTTGAAAACTGAGGAGAGGTTACCATGTGGGCTCCGTCAGCGCCGATGTCACCCGTATGTGAGGACTGATTCCTGTTGTCCCTAGAGAATACCTGCTACAGATGAGTAACATAGTAAGTGACGGCAGATAAAGACCAGCATGGTCCATCTAGTCTGCCCAGCAAGATGGCAAGAGTAGGTGCACCTGTCGCTCTGTGCAGGCCACCCCTCCCCATGTTTTTGTTTCTGTTTAGGGGTGAACCCACCACTCCATGTAGGACACCCTTATTTATTCAGATGCTAGATAGTTCAGAAGTTAGATGGTACTGTTTATTTTGCTTTTATCCTGTTGCTGTAAAGGGATCCACTGTGTTTGTCCCATGCTGTTTTGAATTCCATCACCGTGTTTGCCCTCACCACTTCCATCGGGAGGGCATTCCAAGCATCTACCACCCTTTCAGTGAAGAAATATTTCCTGACATTGCCTTTCAATTTACCACCTTGCAGCTTCATGTTATGCCCTCTAGTTTTACAGCTTCCCCGTCTTTGGAAGAGGTTTGTTTGTTCATCATTTCTCTTTAAGTATTTAAAGGTCTGAATCATATCTCCCCTGTCCCTCCTCTCCTCCAAAGTGTACATATTTAGGTCTTCAAGTCTCTTCTCATAAGGCTTCTGACGCAGGCTCCAAATCATTTTGGTCGCCTTTCTCTGAACAGTTTCCAGTCTTTTTACATCTTTTGCAAGATATGGCCTCCAAAACTGAACACAGTATTCCAAGTGAGGCCTTACCAGTGACTTGTACAGTGGCATAAGTACCTCTTCCTTTCTGCTGGTAATCCCTCTTTGAATGCAGCCCAACATCCTCCTGGCTTTTGCCACCGCCTTGTCGCACTGTTTTACCACCTTGAGATCATCAGAGATAATCACACCAAGGTCTTTCTCCTGAACCGTGCATACCAACCTCTCACCCCCTGTTGTGTACTTTTCCCTTGGATTTCTGCTACCCAAGTAACTATGCTTTTTTTGAAATAATGCACATAAAGCATGTGCTAATATTTATGCTTGCTCTTAAGCAGGCATAATGTCCATGTCTTCAATCTAGACACAGTTACTACAGGATTGGTGCTAGTATTTATAAAGCTGGATAAATAGGATAAAAATAGGCACCTTTCTGCCCTATTAACTGAGGCACCCTGTCATAAACTTACCCCCTTAAGAGGAGTAATTTCATAACATGGCACATAGATGCATATATTATGCCCATTTTATAAATGTGATATCACACAGCCAAAAATAAATATACTTTATTTAAGTGCTTTTTTTTATAGACCACTTATTCTTAGAGTTAAAGCGGTTTACAGGCAACTTAAACTTGCAGAATGTTTACACTTAACTCGCATCAATTCCTCATAATAATCAATATTTAAAAACTCGTAAGTGACCTTTATCTTAAATTTTTATATTTTCCAACTAGATAAGGGTCACGTCTGAGGTTTTAAATGTTAATTATTTTATAAAGGTGACATATGCTCCACTATGCCTTTGAAAAATTACAACAGGGAAGGTGCACATGTTTATACCTGCTTCAAGGCAGGTGTGATATTTGTACATTTATGTGTTAGTAAGAATCAGGAATTGAGTGTGTAGAAAAGCGTTAAACGTGCTCATATAGGTGCTTATAAAATTATCCTCAGGTATATGAATATGCAGTTTAAGTTTACAGAAAGCATAGCAAAAGCAGACCGAAATGAAAGACTTCCGCAAGTCCCTTAAGGCATATCTATTCATCGAGGCTTATGGCAAACAACCTATCACATAAAAGTTCAAGATACCTTACTAACTGTTTCTACTCAATTTTGTTATGTTATAGTATAATATTATAGTTTATCTTTATATACTATTACAATGTACTGTAATTTATTGTAAATTAAATTGATGTACTGTAATTTATTACAATGTCTTGTCTCTCTGTCCTCCATGCTCCAATGTAAACCCTTTTGTTGTCCTATTAACCACTTTGATTGAAGGATAAGGTGGTATACAAAACTGATTAAATAAATAAATAGCACTTACTTTTATGTGATATGTTCATAGGCATTCCTAAGGGCAGAGAATACGCAGAGTGGAGGACAAGATCAGTACTTACACGTGTATTTTTTAAATCTGCTTTTGCGCAGATTCTTACCAGCACAGACACACAAATTTATTCGTGCCTTAGAACAGGGGTGACCCTGCTGGGACAGTGGGCAAACATCCGCAGACACCTCAACAGCTGTCCTGATGGACTGCTACTAATGTCTGCATATGCAGTGGCTAGTTGTCAGAGGGTAGCTGTGTTGTGTGCTGTGGAGGTGTCAGGACATAGGGTCTGTGCTCTGTGGTTGCTCATAATTTGTTGCATGCTCGGTTGGTGGATATTGATTCTTCTTTCTTGTCAGATCGTACATTCACAATAGATTGTGGTTCTTCTGTGTCTTCTGTTCATATTTTTTTTGTGGGGTTCTCCAGAGTTCAATTCTATTGCCACTATTGTTAATATTTTCTTGGCCCCTCTGACGTTTCTAGTTCAGTATTGAGGGATCTCAAGTCATTTTTTTTCACTGATGACATTCAGCTTTTCACCTTTCTTCATTCTCACTCTTTGGATATGCAGTTTTTGAATCATTGTTTGGAGGCAGTCTCACAATTGCTCAAAGCTAATTGCTTAAAATTGAATTTAGATAAGTGTAAGGCTATGTGGATCTCTGGCTGGATGGATCCGGTTATATTAGCAGCAACCTTTTAGGGCTCAACGCTATCGTTGGTCTCTTCATTGCAAATCCTGGGATGCATTTTTGATTTGCAATTTGCTTTTATTTCTCAAATGTCGGATACCGTTAAAAAATTATTTTCGGCTCTTTGGACAATTAGAGCTCTTCGGTCGTTTTTAGACAAAACAGCTCTTACTATGCTGATTCTTGCTTTGGTGATTAGCAGGTTGGATTATGGAAATTTTCTCTATAGTGGGTGTCCGTTATATTCTTTGAAACATCTGCAGTGAGTGCAGAACATGGCTCTAAAGCTCCTTATGGGTGCTAGACCTTGGGACCATGTTACTCATCTTCTTCAAGCTCATCACTGGTTGCCTATAGTTTTTCAAATTAGGTTTAAAGTTCTTCTGATAACCCATAAAGCCTTTCATTCTGGCTTTCCATGCTATCTTTCAGACTTACTTATTCCTTATACGTTTGGTGGTTCCTGCTCCTAATTGTGCTAGATGAGTCTATGCTCTCGTCAACCTTTTTTTTTTTCTGACTCCAACATTGTGGAACTCCATCCACCAGGATCTGCTATGAAGTCATTTTTAGAACAGGCTTTTGGTGGTTCTAAGGGGTGAGGAGGGTCTCTTGCCTGAATGCGCTTAACAGCTTTTTGTTTTATTGTCTTTTGTCTTTTTGTTCTATTTTGTTTTGTATTTGTTATTTTTATTGATTTAAGCTTTTAGTTATTGGCTAGGAAATTTGATTTATCTCCAGGAACAAGCAGGAATGTAGTCTTCACATATGGGTATCATCGGTACCGACGGAGCCTGCGCAGGAACGCTCCCCAGCGTCCAATAGGAAAGCTTTTGGGAGCATCCCACAGCACCTGCATGCTGCCTTCCCACCATTTCAACTCTCCCTCTTCAGTTCTTCGTTTTCCGCGGAGCCGACAGGTCGCATACCCTTTCACCACAGAAAATTCTTTGTTACTTCTTTGTTTTTTGTGGTCGCGGCTGCCTTCATTCGACGCCTACCGGTACGCAGGTTCTCTATTCTTCTTTCCAAAAAAACAAAACAAAAAAAAAACTATATATATATATATATATATATATAACTTTTCTGAAGTACTTTCTTCAGAAACCTTTTCCCTCTCGGTGCTAGGCGCCATTTTGGGCACTAGGCCCATTTTTCTTTTACAATGGAAAAAGCAGCTACTGGTTTTAAAAAATGTTCTAAGTGTGGCGGCACCATATCCGTCACCGCCATCCGTGACTGGTGTCTCAAATGTTTAGGACCTGACTACTTTCCATTGGATTGTCTCTCCTGTAGAAAGATGACCAAGAGGGGCCTGCAGGTGCAAAACTCGGTACCCTTTTTGCCGCAGATGCGATGTCCGTTGCATCGACGTCTTCCAGGGCTTCATCTTCCTCCCATGGATCTCAGGTAACTAAACATAAGTCTGCAAAGACTAGCCGGTCCTCAAAGGGTAGATCTCCTTCAAAGTATCGAGATGCCATTGGCGTTGCCCTTGAGGAAACTTCACTGGCAAAACAGCCCCGGCGGGAGGCTTCGGCTTCCAAAGCACTAACGGGGCTCCAGGATGTTCTCGAGGCTTCCACCTCTGCAGAACTACTGGTGCCATGCTCTGGGGTCCCGGCCGCGTCTACCAGTACTGACACCCAGCATCGGCAGGAGCGATAGATCAAAGATTTCTCGCTATTGAACGCAGTCTAGCGGCTCTTCTTACGACTTTGTTATAGTTGAAATCACTTCAGACCGTTCAACAGGCACCGGTACCAATGGTACCGGCCTCGGCAGGTATAACCCCCATGCCGAGTCTAGAGTCCATCCCCGGTATCGAAAGATCGATACCGGGACACCTCGATACCAACTTCGATTGATACCAGTACCGTGCCTTGCACGAACATTGGGATCAGAGATATTTTCAATCTTCCGATTCCGATGACTCTGCCGATACCAGAACACTTCTTCCGGAGGATCCATCTCCTCCTCAGTGCAGAATGTCTCCTCCAGAGGACATGTCCTTTCAGGATTTCATTCGTGATGTGGCTCGAGGCCTTGCAATCACAGTGGCTCCTGAAAAAGAGCCTAGGGCAGAAGAGTTAGAGATTCTTCAATACCCTAAAGCTCCTAAAGAGGCAGCTACTCTGCCCATTCATAAGATCCTTCATGATCTTATGCTGAGAATGTGGGAGACTCCTTTAACCACATCTCCACACTCTCACAGACTCGATACCATGTACTGAGTTCCACCTTGTCCTGGCTTTCAGACGACTCAGTTGCCACACCATTCAATGATAGTGGAATCGGCCATGCGTAGGATAAAGAGTGCAAAAAGACATTCTTCCAATCCTCCAGGCCGCGAGTCCAGGACTCTCGATGTGTTTGGGCGTCGATGCTTCCAAGCTTCCATGCTCTCAGCTAGAATCAGCTCATACATCCTATACATGGGGATGTTCCTCAAAGAGGTTAAAGGAGACATGGAGCTTATGAGCCCCCTTCTTCCTGATGATAAAAGACAGGATTTTCTTGCTTTGGTCAGACATGCCCAAGATGTTTCCAAGTTTGTCAACCGTGCAGCCTTTGATTGCTTTGAATGCATCAGCAGAACTTCTGCTATCTCCATTGGTGCACGTCGTATTAAGCATCAGACTTGGAAATTTGGGTACAAAATAAACTGGGCAACATTCCTTGCACAGGAGAAAATCTCTTTGGCAAGAAAAAGCTAATAAGATTGACTCTGACAATATTATCTTGGACAGGTTGTCAAAGTCTACAGCCAACCCAGCAAAGAAAAGATCTAATAAAAAACCCTTTTTCAACCAGGAAAATAAGTTTTATCCTTCTTATACCCAGCAGGGTCATTGTCCAATCCATGCTGCCCACAAGGGACAACAGCAACAAACTAGACAACAGAAGAAACCAAATGTCCCAAGAGCTCAGCCAGCTCAGCAGACTATGCCTCCTCAGGGGCTTTGACTCTTTTCTCGAGAACTTAGCCTTCCTGCCCCTGCAAGGTCCAGAACCCTCTACCATCCCCGGCAGATTATGTCCGTTTGCCATCAGATGGCACCAAATAACATCAGAACATTGGACTTTGTCCATTGTACGAGAGGGGTACAGACTTCATTTTCACAGCATGCCCCCTCCTACAATCATAAGACAGTTCAGTTCTCAAACCCCTGTCGCCAGTCTTCTGAGTCAGGAGGTCACAATACTTTTTGCCCAGGGAGCAATAGAGGAGAGGTACCCATACCTCAACAGGGTATAGGATTCTACTCCCCCTATTTTCTCATCCCAAAGAAAACAGGGGGACACAGACCCATTTTGGACCTCAGAGAATTGAACAAATATCTGTTCCAAGAAAAATTCAAAATGATCTTTCTCAGAACACTTCTGCCATACCTTCAGAGTCAGGATTGGCTATGGTCTCTAGATCTAAAGGATGCTTATACTCCTATACTCATCCATCCAGATCACAGGAAGTTCCTTTGATTCCTTTAACAGGGAAGACACTTCCAATACAGGGTTCTTCCCTTCGGTCTGGCTTCTGCCCCAAGAGTTTTCACAAAATGCATGGCAGTAGTAGCTGCATTCCTATGGACTCTGGGGATATTCGTCTTCCCTTACTTGGATGACAGGCTCATTCGAGCACCCATAGCTCCAGAAGCCAACTCTGCTCTTACTCGCACAATGCGAGTTTTGCATTACTTGGGATTGGTCATAAACCTTCCAAAGCCCCATCTCGCTCCTTCTCAGTCCCTAGAATTCATAGGAGCTCGCCTAGATACCAGACGATCAAAGGCTTTCCTTCCACAGCCCCGCTGTCTTCGCATAGTGCAGCTAGCTTCCCAAGCAGCGGTAAAAACATACCTAACTGCTCGGGAAATTCTCCAGCTACTGGGACATATGGCATCCACTGTACATGTGGTTCCCTACGCTCGTCTTCACATGCGAGCAGCCCAGTGGACCCTATCCTCTTAGTGGACACAGGCCTCAGGTCGCCTGTCGGACAAAATAAGAAACTCAGAACGTCTTATTTCGTCCCTCCAATGGTGGCAATCGCTGGAAAACCTTCTCATAGGCTTTTCTTTCCAGCAGCCCCTATTCCAGGCCACTCTAACAACAGATGCGTCCCAGTTGGGATGGGGGGGCCCACCTGCATGATCTCTCCACCCAGGGTCTCTGGACCCCAGAGGAGGCTTGTCTTCACATAAACCTCCTAGAACTCAGAGCAATCTTCCTTGCTCTTCGAGTATTCCAAGCCCAGCTCAGCTACAAGACAGTCCTAGTCCAAACCGGCAATCCAGTAGCCATGTTCTATGTGAACAACCAGGGTGGAACAGGCTCTCTGTCGTTATGCAATGAAGCTTCACGACTATGGGCCCTCGCCAGAGAGCATCAAATTCACCTCCTCATGGTATATCTTCCAGGCATTCAAAACCTTTGTGCAGACAAACTCAGCTGAGTACTGCTGCCACACAAATGGTCTCTCCACTCGGACAAGATTGCCCGTGTAATTAATATGAATAAAATAGAGTCTCTAAAATGCTTGTATGCAAATGCTAGAAGTCTAAAAAATAAGATGGGAGAGTTAGAATATATAGCACTAAATGAGAGGTTAGATGTGATTGGAATATCAGAGACATGGTGGAAGGAGGACAACCAGTGGGACACTGTGATACCTGGGTACAAACTATATCGTAATGATAGAGCTGATAAAATTGGTGGAGGGGTTGCGCTCTATGTTAGAGAGGGCATTGAGTCAGAAAGGATTAAAGTTTTTCAGGAAACAAAATTTGCTGTAGAATATCTATGGATTGAAATTCCATGTAAAAAGGGGAAGGCGGTGGGGGTGTACTATCGACCACCTGGCCAGAATGAACAAATGGATGATGAAATGCTCAAATAAATCAAGGAAGCTAACAAAAGTTACAGCGCGGTAATAATAATGGGCGATTTCAATTACCCGGGTATCGACTGGGTCAGTGTCACGGCAGTACATGCTAGGGAGATAAAGTTCCTAGATGACATAAATGACTGCTTCTTGGAGCAGCTGGTCCATGAACCGATGAGAGGGGAAGCCATATTAGACCTAGTCCTTAGTGGAACACCAGATCTAGTGCAAGAGATAAGGGTGTTGGGGCCACTTGGCAATAGTGATCATAGCATGATCGCCTTTGATTTAATTAGTGGAGGAGGGATAGTAAGGAAATCCACAGTACTACCTTTTAACTTTCGAAAGGGAGACTATGATAAAATGCGGAAAATAGTTAAGGAAAAACTAAAAGGAGCAGTTGCAAAGGTTAAAGACTTACATCAAGCTTGGGTGTTGTTGAAAAATACTATCTTGGAAACCCAGACCAGCTGTATTCCACGCTTTAAGAAAAGGGGAAGGAAGTCCAAAAAACTGCCAGCATGGTTTAAAGGTGAGGTCAGAGAGGCTGTTGTTGCCAAGAAAGCATCTTTCAGGAAATGGAAAAAAGAGCCAAACGATGAAACCTGGAAACAGCACAAGCACTGGCAGGTCAAATGCAAGGCATTCATAAAGAAGGCAAAGAGAGAATTTGAGAAGAAGCTTGCTGTGGAAGCAAAAATGCGAAATAACGATTTTTTCAAGTACTTTCGTAGCAAAAAACCTGTGAGAGAGTCAGTTGGACCATTAGATGATAGAGGAGTTAAAGGGGCACTAAGAGGCGACAAGGCGATAGTGGAGAGACTGAATGAATTCTTTGCTTCGGTCTTTACTGAGGAAGATGTAGGGATGTTACCCATGACTGAAGTGGTATTTAAAGGTGCGGAAGAATTGAAGGAAATATCAATACATCGGGAAGATGTATTACAACTATTAGATAAACTGAAGAGTAGCAAATCACCTGGACCGGATGGTATACATCCAGGGGTGTTGAAAGAACTGAAATATGAGATTGCAGACCTGCTATTAGTAATCTGTGAACTATCATTAAAATCATCTCTAATACCTGAAGATTGGAGGATCGCCAATGTAACACCAATTTTTAAAAAGGGTTTGAGGGGTGATCCGGGAAACTACAGACCGGTGAGCCTCACATCAGTACCGGGAAAAATGGTAGAAACCATCATAAAGAATAAAATTACTCAGCATGTAGATAGTAATGGCCTAATGGGAGACAGCCAACATGGCTTTAGACAAGGAAGATCTTGTCTTACTAATCTATTATGTTTTTTTGAAAGTGTGAATAAACAGGTGGACAAAGGTGAGTCGGTTGATATAGTGTATCTGGACTTTCAGAAAGCCTTTGACAAGGTCCCTCATCAGAAACGTTTGGCAAAACTAAAGAGTCATGGGATAGGAGGCAGTGTACTACTGTGGATCAGGAACTGGTTAAAAGATAGAAAGCAGAGGGTTGGGCTAAATGGCCAATTTTCCCAATGGAGAAAGGTGAATAGTGGTGTACCCCAGGGATCTGTGCTGGGTCCGCTGCTTTTTGACATATTCATAAATGACCTGGAAAATGGAATAACGAGTGAGGTTATCAAATTTGCAGATGACACAAAACTATTTAAAGTTGTTAAAACCCAAGAGGATTGTGGAAAATTGCAAGAGGATCTTGATAAATTGGAAGACTGGGCATCAAAATGGCAGATGAAATTTAATGTGGACAAGTGCAAAGTTATGCACCTAGGGAAGAACAGCCCAAACTATGGTTACACGATGTAAGGTTCCACATTAGGAACCACCACCTAGGAAAAAGATTTAGGCGTCATTGTGAATAACATGTTAAAACCCTCGGCCCAGTGTGCAGCGGCAGCCAAGAGAGCAAATAGAATGCTAGATGCCGTAATCCATAGACCTCCAACATACAAAGCTTCACATAAGAAGAAGAATGCTCCTTGGTACTCCCAAGAACTACGCAAATCACTTCTTCATCTCAGACAACTAGAGAGGAACTGGAGACGATCTAGAACAACCGTGAGCCATGAAGCATTCACAGCACAATTAGTAAAACATCGTTTAGCCGTTGCATCAAGTATGAAACAATATCATGCAAACAGACTACAACGCTCCCTGAACAAACCCCACGAGCTCTTCCAAATTGTAAAATCCCTAGCAAAGGAACCATCTCAGGGAAACTCGTTCCACCCAGAAAATAAAACAAAAGATATTATAATGTCTCTATACCGTTCCATGGTGAGACTGCACCTTGAATATTGTGTGCAATTCTGGTCGCCGTATCTTAAAAAGGATATAGCGTTATTAGAAAAGGTTCAGAGAAGAGCCACCAAAATGGTAAAGGGGATGGAAGGATACTTCTATGAAGAAAAGCTAAAAAGGTTAGGGCTCTTTAACCTGGAAAAGAGACGGCTGAGGGGAGATATGATAGAAGTCTATAAATTAATGAACGGAGTGGAATGGGTAAATGTAGATTGACTGTTTACGTTATCAGAATATAGGAAGAGTAGGGGACATGCAATGAAGCTACAGGGTAAACGATTTAAGACTAATAAAAGAAAATATTTTTTCACTCAACGTGTAATCAGACTCTGGAATTTGTTACCGGAGGATGTAGTAAAGGCTGTTAGTATAGCTGGGTTTAAAAAAGGTTTGGACAAGTTCCTGGAGGAAAGGTCCATAAACCATTATTAAGAAGGGACCCAGGATATCAATGCTTGACCTAGTACAAGCATTTTGGAACCTGTGTCTTTTGGTTAACTGCTAGGTACGTATGACCTAGATTGGCCACTGTTGGAAACAGGATACTGTGCTTTGATGGACCTTGGTCTGACCCAGTATGGCATATCTTATGTTCTTATGTGTATTCCAAATCTGGGTAATCCCCAGACATAGGCCTCTTTGCAAGTCAACAGAATGCCAAACCTCCCTGGTTCTGTTCCAGAATTCCGGCTCAAAACTGGATGGCAAGGGATGCTTTCCTTCTTCATTGGGGTCAGGACTTCCTCTATGCCTTCCCACCCATTCCCCTCATCCTCAAAACAGTGTTCAAGCTTCAGAGAGACAGAGGTTGTATGATACTCATAGCTCCACGTTGGCCACAGCAAATGTGGTATCTTCTGCTTCTAAGAAACATAGAAACATGATGACAGAAAAAGACCACAAGGCCCATCTAGTCTGTCCTTCCATAACAACAACTACAACAGTCCACTTTTTACCTTTAGAGATCCTCTGATAGAAACATAGAAACATGATGACAGAAAAAGACCACAAGGCCCATCTAGTCTGTCCTTCTACATCTCTCTCGGGCTACACCTCTGGAGTTGGGATGCGCTCCAAATCTTCTCTCCCAGGAGAACGGGACGCTATGGCACCCGAATCCCCAGTCCCTGCATCTCAGGGCCTGGTTGCTGAAAGCCTAGAACTTCAGGATCTGAACCTTTCTCAACAGGTAAAAGATATCCTTCAGGCTTCCATAAAACCCTTCACAAGGCGATTATACGCCTTCAAGTGGAAACGGTTTACCATATGGTGTTCTCAAAAGGGACTTAACCCTCTTGCGATACCTTTGGAATCATTACTGGAGTATCTCCTTCATTTATCAAATTCTGGTCTTAAGACCAATTCAGTAAGAGTCCATCTTAGTGCTATTGCAGCCTCTTACAAGCCTCTAAATGGACAACCTATTTCCTCTCATCCACTCATAGCAAGATTTATGAGAGGTCTTCTACTAACAAAACCTCCCATTAGACCACCACCGGTGGCATGGGATTTGAACCTTGTTCTCAGGCAGCTCATGAAACCACCCTTTGAACCTTTAGCCACTACAGCGCTAAAATTCCTTTCATGAAAGGTCATCTTCCTAATTGCAATCACGTTTGCATGACGCATTAGTGAGTTACAAGCTATCTCCAGGAACAAGCAGGAATGAGTCTTCACATATGGGTATCGTCGGTACCGACGGAGCCTGCGCGGGAACGCTCCCCAGCGTCCAAAAGGAAAGCTTTTGGGAGCATTCCACAGCGCCTGCGCGCTGCCTTCCCGCCTTTCCCAACCATCTCTCTCCAGTTCTTCTTTTCCACGGAGCCAGCAGGTCGTGTTTCCTGTCACCGCTGAAGAATTTCTATTTTCTTGTTTTATTATTCTTATTTTCTTTAGTCGCATGTCTGCCTTCTCGAAGACCGGTACCACCGGTCTTTTTTCTTTCTTTTAAAAAAAAAACAAAAAAACCTTATTTTTGCCTCAATGCATTTTCTTCTGTTGCGCTAGGCCTACAGTCTTTTTTCCTCATGGAAAAGCCCGCCTCCGGGTTTAAAAAGTGCACAAAGTGCAGTGGCACTATTTCTGTCACAGACACCCATGATTGGTGTCTAAAATGTTTAGGTCCTGATCATTCCATCACGGATTGTGAGTCCTGCTCCATGATGTCTAAAAGAGGGTTACAGAATCGGGCAGCCAAGCTCAGTACCCTGTTTCCCTCCGATGCAGCTTCGGTGGCATCGACATCTTCCAGGGCTTCTTCTTCATCCCATGGATCTCAGTTAACAAAACTTAAGTCCGGTCGGTCCTCAAAGGGTGCATCTCCTTCTAAGTATCGAGATGTTCCCGACATTACCATTGAGGAATCCACACCGGCAAAATTGCCCCGGCGGGAGGCTCCGGCTTCCAAAGCATTATCTATGGGGTCACAGGTTGACATTGATGGCACAGCCTCGACCGATCACCTGTTACAATGTTCTGGGGTACCGGCGGTTCCCGGTACCGACATCCAGACATTGGTGGCGTCGATGGATCAGAACATTCTGACCATGCAGCGTGCCATTATGGCCTTCATACAAGCTGCGACGCCCTCTGTACAACAACAAACCCCGTTGTCGATACCGATTCCGGTTACGGATCCAGCTCCGTTTCCAATACCAGTACCGCTTGCATCGGCATCAGCACCGAAAGCAGCGAAACGGTATCCAGTGATGCCTATTAGTACCGATCCGGTACCAATGACTCCCGATGTCGATACCCCTCGGTACTCGTATCGGGCTCTACGAGAGCATCCAGACAGTTGATACTTCGATTCCTCTGATGAATCTGATGCATCAGAGGTTTCCATCGAAGCATCGGAGATCCGTCCTCAGGAACCCTCTTCTCCAAAAAGGAGAATGTCTCCTCCTGAGGACTTGTCTTTCCAGGACTTCATCAGGGAGGTGGCCAGAAGCCTGTCCATAGCAGTAGCCTCTGAAGCTGAACCCAGAGCCAAAAAATTGGATATTCTTCAATATCCTAAGGCTCCTAAAGAGGCAGCCATTTTACCTATCTCCACGAACAAGCAGGAATGAGTCTTCACATATGGGTATGTCAGTACCGACGGAGCCTGCACGGGAATGCTCCCCAGCATCCAATCAGAAAGCTTTTGGGAGCATCCCTCGCGCCTGCGCGCTGACTTACCGCCTTTCCCACTGCCTCTCCTCAGTTTTCGTTTTTCCGCGGAGCCAACAGGGCGTCCTCCTGTCACCGCAGAAATTTTTTTCTTTAAAATTCTTATCTTGATTTCTTGTGGTCGCGGCTGTTCTTCCCGCCGATACCGGTACCGCCGGTGCTTTATTCTTTTCTTTTCTAAAATTAGAGAGATTTTTCTCCTCAGTTTTTTGTCTTAACTTTTTAGGCCTACCAGGCCTCTCCAACATGGAGCCTTCTTCCCCTAAGAAGTGCCTTCATTGTGGAAACATAGTTTTCTTTTTAGACTCCAAGGCTTGGTGTCTAACCTGTTTGGGTCCTGACCCTTTTTCCCCTGAACCATCAGGCTGTACTATTGGGAGAAGACCTTCCCTTTTTCGAGTTTCCCTCGATGCCGTTTTTCCTCCTGAGGTGAGGACACCGGTTTATTCTTCTCTCCAGGATCAGGTAACCCACAAACAGTCTGTTAAGACTAGCCAATTCTTGAAGGGTAGGTCTCATGCTCAGCATGATGATGGCTCTGGCCTTGCCCTCAAGACCTCTTTGGCAATAAAACCCCGGCGGGAGTCTTCGGGCTCCAAAGCATTCACGGGGTTTCAGGTTGTTCCTGGGGCTCACCCCTCACAGAACATACCTGAGCCGTGCCCGGGGGTGGTATCCGCTTCGAGCGGTACCGATAACCCGGCACCGGCGTCGAGTGTTCCACTCTTCACCAGGGATCGTCATCTGGTGTCCTCGGTACCTTCGGGGCCGATCGATACGACCCAGATTGGCTTTCCTGTATCTCCGCCATGCTTGGGGTTGGTACCGGCTTCGAGCGGTACCGATACCCCAGCATCGGCATCGGTGTCGAGTGTTCCACTCTTCACCAGGGATCGTCATCTGCTATCCTCGGTACCTTCGGGACCGATCGATACCACCCAGATTGACTTTCCTCTATCTTTGCCATGTTCGGGGTTGGTATCGGCTTCCAGCGGTACCGATACCCCGGCATCGGCACCGCTGTCGAGTGTTCCTCTCTTCACCAGGAATTGTCATCAGACATCCTCGATACCTTTGGTACCGATCGATACCACTCTGATTGACTTTCCTGTATCGGCATCGCCGATACCACCACCGACGTCGGTACCTTCTAGGCATGCATCGATAGACTCGCTCCCCTCGATGCCGAGTCTAGAATCGATATCCAGTCTAGATGACTTGGTACCGATGCGTTTGGGAACCGACCCATATCGTTCCCGATTACGCAGTACCGAGGATATTTACCAAGCCTCTCTGGTTACCTCGGTACCGCTTCAGCAGCCTCCGATACCTGCTTCGATGGCATTACCGTTCCCGATACCGGTATCGGTATCGATGTCGATTCCTGCAGTTCCATCGGTGCCATCGATCCTTTCTATGCCTAGCTTGGAATCGATATCGGGCACCGACGATGCAGTACTAACTGCCTCGAATCAGAACTGTCAGTATCACTGTCCATCTAGCAGGATTCTTGTTCTGCACCAGTCCAGTATGTCTTCTGGTGCTCAAGCTGCTCCTTCAACCTCAGCCTACCCAGGAATAGTTCCTATTGGAGATCCTTCTTTTCAGAAATTTCTCCTTGACATGGCAACCTTTCTTGCCATTCCTATTCCTGGCTCTACTCTTAACCAAGATCCTGCAGAAAAGGAAAATATAATGCTTCCTTTACATCATTCTTTGCAGGATCTTCTTCTGAGAATGTGGGAATCACCTTTAAAGGTTCCTTCGCCTTCTACAGCCATTAATGTTCTGTATCAGGTGCCTCCCTCTCCAGGCTTTCAAAAAAACCAACTTTCACATCATTCCATTGTGGTGGAATCAGCAATGAGGAAGGTAGGAAGCAAGAAGAAGCACTCTTCTTATCCGCCAGGTCGTGCATCTAAAGCACTTGATGCCTTTGGACGTCAAACCTTCCAAACTTCTATGCTGGCTTCAAGGATTATCTCATATATTTTTTATATGAGCCTGACACTTCAGGAGGTCACAGAGAAATTATCTCTTTTGTCCCCCTTTTTTTTTTATAACTTTAATCTTTATTATTTTTAAATCAAACCAAGAATTACATGAAGCGAAACAAAAAAAAAATTATGAACAACCATCACACATTGATTCCAACAGGATTTAAACATGACTGAAAAAAAGGGTTAAAGCAGTAAGTCCCACCCCCCTACCCTCCCAACCCCCACCCCCCTACCCTTAAACTAGTTTACAAGACACTATGCATGTATCTCAGTGCGCACACTTTCTCCCATAGTTACCCCCCCACTCCCCCCAAACATGCAACATATTTCAGTAAAGGCTGCCACTGGTTAGCGAATTGAGTCCCCTGATTTTTCTGAATAGCAATTAACCGCTCCATCTGGAGCACTTTAGTGAGCCGCGTGACCCAATGGGCTAGATCCATACTTCCCCCCCTGCCTCCACCGCCAGGCAATTTCACACCTTGCCGCTACTATGCAAGACCGCATTGGCTTGGACCATCTAGTAGACAAATTAGGCGGCCATATCCCTAGGAGGAACAAGGATGGGCAAAGCTCCAAGCGCACTTGGAATATCTTCCCCATCTGGTGACAAATTTGCTTCCAATAAGATTGGACCCAAGAGCACTCCCACCACATGTGAAAATAGGTTCCCTTTACTCCACAGCCCCTCCAACAGAGATCGGAGACTGCTGGAAACATCCGATGATAGCGCTCAGGCGTATAGTACCAGCGCAGTAAGATTTTGTAGGTATTCTCCTGAATAGCAGTACTGATAGAGGACTTAGCCGCAACCTTATAAATTGCCCGCCACCCATCTTCATCCCAAGCCACACCCAAATCTCTCTCCCATTCCACCATATATTTTAACGTTGGCTCCCTTTCACCCATCACCCGCAAACTAGCATAGTGTAAGCGTATGAGGCCCCATGAAGAGTGATGACCCACCCACAAAGCCTCAAGGTCATTAACCCCTCCCTCAATACGCTCCTTATTAAGTCTATTGTGCAAATAATGCCGCACCTGTAAATAAGCAAAGAAATCACGCTTGCCCAGCTGAAACTCAGCTTGCAATTCTTCAAAAGACTTAACAGTATCGTTATCAAGAAACTGTACAAATTGAGATAAGCCCCGCTCATCCCAATTCTGAAATATGGTTTCGTTGCCTGGCTCAAAGGCTGGAGTGGCCACCAATGGTGCTAACAAAGACGTCCCCAAGTGGATATTCACTCTCCGCCATCCCCTACCCCATTCGCCCCAAAGATGTCTTATGAAGGGATTATTCGTCCAATCGCCCTTCAACGTTCCCGTCTGTAACCATGGAAGGTATTGTAATTTATACTGGGGCACCGCTTGTTGTTCAATGGAGAGAAACCCCTTCGCTGATAATGGTACTCGCCATTCCATCACTTGTCTCATTTGTGCTGCTAAGTAATAATCTGCAATCATGGGCATCCCTAAGCCTCCTTTCTGCCTCGCTCGGTACATAACATTCCTTGCTATGCGTGGAGGACGATGGCGCCATATGAATAAAAACAACTTCCGTTGAAGCTTATGGAGCACTCTTTGAGGAATCTTAATAGACAATACTTGAAAATAGTACAATAATTGGGGTAAAATCATCATCTTAATTGTCGCTATCCTCCCTAACCAAGATATCTCCTCTTTGTGCCATCTCGCCAAGTCCCGATCGATTTTATCTAACAACCCTGGGTAATTAGCCCCATAAAGCAAGTCGGTATCCTGGGTGAGGTAAACCCCTAAATATTTGATTTTATTTTGGGCCCAACGAAAGGAAAAGCTCTCCTGCAGATGCAATGCCAAATTACCTGATAAATTAACGTTCAAAGCCTCTGTCTTATCCCAGTTAATTTTGAAACCAGCAACCCCACCAAATCTCTTAAATTCAGCCATAATAATGGGCAACGTCAACAATGAACGAGTAACAAACAGCAGTAGATCATCTGCAAACAGCGCCAGTTTATGCTCAGTTTGCCCAATTATGAGTCCCTTCACATCTGCATTTTGTCTTAAATGCCGCGCCAAAGGCTCCATAGTTAAGGCAAACAGCAAGGGGGACAAAGGGCACCCCTGTCTGGTGCCTCTTGCTAAAGAAAAGAAGTCAGAGTACTTCCCATTGATCTTAACTGCTGCTGTCGGGTTGGTATTGTGACATAGTGGGTCCTTCTAGCCCGTTTAATGAAGCTAAAAAGCCAGGAACAAAAGTAGAGCTGAGCTGTAAACAGAAGCACATGGCTCCTGGTTACCGTGGGAACCAAGCAGAGAGGCAAGAGAAACGCCGGTGCTATCATTCAAGGGGTGAATCACAAGGTAATGCAGGACACCTGTTAGGGGGTGGAGTTGAGCACGGCCCCAGAATTCACCCTATTAAAGAAGGTTCAGGTGAGTTAAGTAAGTTAGGCAGAGAAGGAGGTAATGAAGAGTTGGCTGAAGAAGCAGGAAGTGAGGCATATGAGCTGGAGAGAGAAGCTATTGAGAGCTACACTGAAGACAGCTATGCCCAGAGTAAGCCAGAGTCTCTATGGAAAAGAGAGACAGATTCCTTCTTGAGAAGAAAGAAAGAAACCCCGAGGACAGGATATAACAAGGGCAAAGGAGATTGTCTGCAATATCCTGGGGAGCACGGGAGAGACAGAAAGCCTAGGAGGCAAGTGAAATGCTATGAGCAGGGCTTAGGTTGGGAACCTACAGCTATTCAAAAGCACCAGAGAAAACCTCCACCAGTAAGGCTGAAAGGTAAGCCAAGAGGCTTGAATATACTTAATTACAGTGACTGTTTGTACCCAGTATTGCGACCTTGGACAAACCCCGTTTGGTCAGAATGAATCAGCTTTGGCAGAATGCGCCCTAAGCGATTCGCTAAAATCTTAGCTAAGATTTTCCCATCGGTGTTTAAAAGTGAAATGGGGTGATAAGATCCGCAAACCGTGGGATCCCTACCCGGCTTTACTATCACTGAGATCCCGGCTTGATGCACCGAAGGAGGTAGCTGATGGCCCCGGAGTACCCCATTGAAGAGTCGCTGTAAAATCGGAGCTAACTGTGGGGCTAATTTCTTATAAAATACTGCAGAAAAGCCATCCAATCCAGGGGATTTATTGAGAGCTAAGCCCTGGATCACTTGATAGATTTCATCTATAGTAATTTCATGATTCAAAAATTCTCGATCCATCTCCGATATTACCGGGAGCGAACCTCCCTCCCGGATATAGCCACTCACCCCCAAAGTGGACTCCCTCATCTCACTAGTATATAATGCTGTATAGTACTGTCGAAACTGTTCCCTAATATCTTCTGAATGAAATAAAAGCTTGTCCCCTGGTCCTTTAAGTTTCAATATCGTGGAGCGACGCTCCTTAGTTTGTAATTTGTGCGCTAGCAATCGGCCTGCTTTATTATTAAACTCATAATAACGTTGATTAATACGTTGTAATTGGAAATTAATGGAATCTAGCTGCAAAGAGTTGAGTTCTGCCCTAACTGCATCCAGCCGCTTCCTAAGCTTTGTACCTCCCCTTTGTTTGTGAAGACGCTCTAACTCGGCAACCTGCTGAAACAGTTGAGTGGCCCTTTCTCCACGTTGTTTCTTCTTCCTAGCTGCCCATTGTATCAACACCCCCCGGAGAACCGCTTTTAAAGCATCCCATTGGATCCCCAATGCCACCTCCCCGTGTCATTCACAGCATAGTACTGTCGAATTTCCTCAGCCACTTTAGCAAGCACCTCCTTATCCTGAAGAAGACTTTCATTGAGGCGCCAAAAGGACCTCCCCACCCTGTCCCGTTCCCCTCCAAACTCCACCCAAATAGGGCCGTGATCAGTCCAAGTGATAGGTTCGATACCTGTTTTAAGAATATTTTGGGTCCAAAGCGCGTTTGCCAAGAAAAAATCTATGTGACTATAACTGTGATGGACTGGCGAGTAGTGTGTATAATCAAAATCTTGTGGATGCATCTGGCGCCAAATGTCCCACACCCCATAGCGCTGCATCAGACTCTTCAGTTGCACCCGCCCTTTGGGTCTCAAAGAACTCCCCCGTTGTGACCTATCCTTTAGGGGATCCAAAACTTCATTGAAATCACCCCCAATCAATAAAGCTCCATGTATTTTATCTGCTAACCAATGAGACAGGGTAGCCCAAAAGTCCGTATGGGGGTCATTTGGACCGTAAACATTTAGGAAGGTAACCTCAGAGCTATATAAGGTCCCCCAGACAAGCAATACGCGGCCTTTCGTTCCCTTAAGTACTCCCCCTAACTGAAACGGGACATCCCCGCTCGTTTTTGAGAGCCTTCAGCATTGAACCAAATATCACCATAAGCACCATGCTTCAAAAGAGGTTCATCCCGAGGTAATAAGTGCGTTTCCTGAACAAAAATTACTTGCCAATGTTGTGTTCTAGCTTCTTTAAACAGCGCTTTTCGCTTATGAGGTGTGTTTAAACACCGAACATTAAGAGAGCCCACTTTAAGCCCTGCCATCAGAGAATTGCAAAGGGCTGTGCATTAACCAATCTAAGTTGCAAACAATTTGAAGACCTACCCTTCCCCCCCTCCCCCCAACCCACCCTCTTCCTTCCCCCCCCCCCCCCGGACAACCCTCCCCCTCAATCTCGCCACAGGCCTCAATCCTGTGCCACCACCTCGGAGGAAGAGTCGCACCGCCGGGACCAGCCACCCACCCGCAATATGGGCCTCCCACCCCAGATTCACCCTGAGTACCGCTACCCCTACATTGAAGCTCCCACTGTACCAAGAACACCCCCCACCTGCATTCCTGATTGCATATTTAAAAGCACAGTATAGCATACAGTAAAGATTGAAAACCCAATCAATCCTCTTCCTAAGCCCAGTAGGCCAAGGGAGCAGCCACTAAGCCGGCTACCCCCATCGCCCACTAGAAAGGGTGAAAGTATACCCAGAAGTAGTATCAAGTCCGAAAATCCGCTGCGTCAACTCATGTAGCTGGCCCCGCTCCATCAGTCTCAGCCGCACCCTTCTGAGAATGTTCACCGGAGGTGCGCTGTAGACGACGGCCTCTCGCCGGGATTCAATGCCACTTCAGTTTTTCCAATAGAAGAGACTGTTGCTGCTCAGATGATAGAACATTGGGCTGATTACCGTTCTTGGGTAAGTTCGGGGCCTTAGCCTTCTCCAAAGCGCTCCAGGCTTCCGTACTAGTTTTGACTCGCTGAGGCTTGCCCGCTATCTCAAATTGCAAAGCAAAAGGAAAAAGCCATTTATATTTGATGTTTTCGCGTCGCAAATACTCAGTCACAAGGCGCATGGCCTTTCGGCGCTGTAATGTCTGAGGCGCCAAATCTTGAAATACTTCCACTGAACAGCCATGCCATTGTAGCTTCCCTCTTCGCGTCGCTGCTCGCATAACCTTTTCTTTTATGGGAAAGCTAGTTAAGCAGGCAATAATGTCTCTAGGTCGATTCCCAGGAGGAAAGCGAAGCGCTCTGTGTGCACGTTCTATGCCAATGTCTCCTACTGCAGCAGTCTCGGCCGAGCTCTCTTCCGCTAATATGGCCCCGTAGATTTCACGGACTACTGTGACGGCCTGTTTGTATTGGTCCTCCTCTGGAACTCCACGTATGCGAAGATTGCAACGGCGGGACCGATTCTCTAAATCCTCAATTTTTTCACGCAGGTCTTCCACCGTGCCTTGCCACTGATTATTCAGGTCTCGTACCGTCTGTGCTGCGGTCGCCATGTCATCCACGTGCTCTTCCAAAATTTCCACCCGATGTCCCAGGGCCTGCATATCTTGGCGGAGCTCAATCAGCAATTCCTTAACATCTGATTTCACACCCAGAACCTCAGTTTTAATCTCCCGGCACCACCGTCGGAGATCGCCCTTGGTGCATTGCTCCTCAGCATTTTCTAAACCATCCTCCATCTCCGTATCGGGCTGTACCTCCCTCTCCTCGTGGAGGCTCAAAGGTGCATAAGAGGAGCGGTACTTTTCCAACTTTTTCCGAGCTGACATCCAAACCCGGGGTAGTAGCGCACTCAAAACACAGTTTTTCGCTAACTTGGGCGGTCCAATGCTAAAGAAAATCGCTCAATATACTGTGTCCCGAAGGAGCTTCTCTTTTAAGCCGCCATCCCGGTCAGTGACGTCACTTCCTCTTTGTCCCCTTTTTTGTCAGAGCCTAAGGCCACTGACTATTCCTTGCTTCTTAATCATAGCAGGAATATCTCTTGGTTTCTTTTTCGTGCTTCTCTAGACTCCTTTGAGTCTGTTAGCAGATCCTCTGCTATTGCCATTGGAGCACGTCATACAGCCTGGCTGCAAGCTTCAGACTTGAGCAGATGGGCACAACATACACTGGGTAATTCTCCTTGTACTGGAGAAAATCTCTTCAATAAAGAGGTTTTACGTCAGGTTGCTCATTGCTCCACTGACTTCCCTGGTTCTGGAAACCATCCTAAGCCTTCTTTTTCCCCAGGACGTAGGAAATGTCCTACCAAACCTTCTGTCCCTAAGAAAAGAAGGTTTCACCCTTCTCCTGCCCATCCTCCAGATGTCCCCAAGCAAGGGACATCTCATCCTAGTCTGAAGTCTGCAGACTCTAGCCAGTCTAATCATAACCAGCAACCATAGGTTCCTGTGTATTGCAATCTACAGTTAACTACTTCTTAGCAGAAGTTTATTCTTCAAACTCTACACTGGTTTTTTCTTTTTCAGTATGCTAAGCTTTTAGGATACTTTGGTTCATGGGTTACAGAATTCTCCCATTCTTACTTCCACGAAGGGAGGTTACAACTATCCCATGATAGTTTCTGTCCCCACATGGACAGCTTTTCCTTCAGCTGACTTACCATATGGTAAGTCACTTTCCAACCCCCTCTCTTCCAGGGTTTCCGCTGCTTGAGTTGGTACCATACTGAAACACTTCTCTTTCTTTCCAGTGTAGACTTTTTGTTCTCCTTCAATGCATGCTCTGAACGACTCATCAGACAGGGACGGGAATATCTCCGCTCCCTTTGTCTGTTTTCTTTCTGTTTTTATACAGGAGAATCCCCTCTGATGTTTTGTTCAGTTGCTGTATATGCAGGAGTTCCAGTGATTGCTTTAATGCTCATTGCAAGCTATTTTCAACTATCTTGCATAATACTATTCACTGCAGGTTATCTTCTTCTAGCCATATCCTTTCCTAGGATGTGGCAACACACCTGACTTCTGTCAGTTTTATCTTATAATTCTCCTGCACAATGCTCTCTGCAATCTCCAGAGAAGCTTTCTACTATGGACCCTTGCTACAGAGCATTGAACTTTGTCTCTGAGGGTTTTTTTTCCCATATAGTAGAAAACGTTTATATAATCATTCCATGGCGTGAATGTCCAAGGAGTTCCCAATCTTGCAGGAATCTACCCCTTTCTTCCTTACAGCTTGGCATTATGCTTTTCTGCTCCATTTGGACAACACATACGCTTTTAGGGTACATGATACCCCTGTGTCCCTTGGCTGGGTCATCCTGGTGTCTTAGTCTATGCGTTTTTTTGTCCTTTGGACATGTCAGAGTCCTAAAGTACTCCTGACGTGCTCTTGCCAGACTGCTATTACTCTGTTTTTTCACGCAACCATACTGGTTATTCCACTGAACTACATTCCTGCACCGCACAAATAGATTCTCTGTATATCTTCAGGTGGTTTTTACCCCCTCATTATTAGATGAATCTTTTCCCATCACATTCCCCATGTGAATGTTTTTGTGGGGCTCAGTTGCAGGCATGTATCCTCAGACTTATATTCATGTATGTATATGTCCTATACATACATATTTCTGTAGTCTGTGTGGGCATAGGTCATGCCCATCTATATATATATATGCTCATATATGTAGATATGTATGTCTCCCCATATATATATATATATATATATGTGCCCATTGGGAGATGTCCACAGGACGCTAAGTATTACCTGCTATCTCCCTAACTGTCTGTGCTATAAAGCTTTTCCCTTCTTAAGGGGTCCAGACAGTCCACTTGCCTATTCTCATACGGCTCAGTAAATGGGAGCGGTTATACACAATATTATTGCTGTGATGTCAACAGCTTCTATTTTTGTTATAGATCTCCCTGTCTATGAAGTATCAAACTTCAATGTCTTCCTATCTCTTACCAGTTAGGAAAGACAGTATACATCTTCAGTATTTCTGAGTACACTTCTCTTCTCCTTGGGAATAGGGGCTTTTTTCCATACCCCCTCTTCCCTTTAGGACTGGGCTAATTCTCTAGATCGGTCAGTCTTCTTCTTTTAGTTCTCAATGTCAATAACTCTGTACCTAAAAGAGTTTTCAGCTTTTTCTCATAAAGCTTTCCATTGAAGACCTGCCGTTCTTCTCCTACCCCAGTTGACACCTGGGTCACCTGCCCATTCCAGGTTTGGGACTTCATCCTCACTACTGTGAAGTTACCTTGAGGATTCCGCTACTGCATCTACAGTACACTCCATCACAGTTCTACTTCCTACAATCCAGTAGGTAAGCTCTATATTGTACTAGTTCATTAAATATTTTAATGATACTTGACATACATTCTAAAGACTCTTTTTCTCTGTAGTCTTTAGATTCGCTGTTCCTCTACAGCTTTTCTCTATTCAATTCCTACCCCCCATCCCTCAGGGGATGCCGGGGATCCAGGTTTGGGAAATGCCCTCCTGTTCCAGGGATGCGCATTTTATGGGATCTCCCCTGGCACCCACAGCTAGGAAGTCCCCATATGTGAAGACTCATTCCTGCTTGTTCCTGGAGATAGCACAGTTACTTACCTGTAACAGGTGATCTCTGGGAACAGCAGGAATTAGTCTTCACAACCCACCCACCTCCCCTAGGAGTTGTATCTATATATCTCCTTTCCTCTTTCTCTCCTTCTGTCTCAGCTATGAAACTCAACTGAGGAGAGGCAGTGGGAAAGGCGGGAAGTCAGCGCGCAGGCGCGAGGGATGCTCCCAAAAGCTTTCTGATTGGATGCTGGGGAGCATTCCCGTGCAGGCTCCGTCGGTACCGACGTACCCATATGTGAAGACTAATTCCTGCTGTTCCCAGAGATCACCTGTTACAGGTAAGTAACTGTGCTATACATGAGATTCTTTATAACCACATGTTAGGTATATGGGAAACTCCTCTTACCACCTCTCCCTTTTCTCGTAGGTTGGACACCATGTATCGTGTTCCTCCTTGTCCTGGATTTCATAAGACTCAGCTTCCTCACCACTCTATTGTGGTAGAGTCTGCTATGAAAATAATCAAGAGCACAAAAAGACATTCCTCTGCTCCTCCAGGAAGAGAATGCAGAACCTTAGATGCTTTTGGCAGGAAAATCTTCCAGGCCAGTATGCTTGTAGCCAGAATCAACTCCTATAGTCTCTATATGGGGATGTTTCTAAAAGAGGTTACAGACCATCTACACACCTTATCTCCTTTTATGTCAGAAGATAAGAGAGAAGAATATATTACCTGGCTTAAACATGCACAGGATGTATCCAAGTTTTCCAATCGTGCAGCCTTTGACTCCTTTGAGGGTGCCAGTAGAACTTCGGCTATTGCCATAGGTGCACGCAGAGTAGCTTGGTTACAAGCCTCTGATTTGGAATCCTGGGTACAGGATGGTCTGGGCAACCTTCCCTGTACAGGGGAGAACCTGTTTGGCAAAGATTGGCAAGCAAAAGCCACCCAGATGGATGCTGAAAATTCTGCTTTAGATAGACTTTCAAAGTCTACTACTACTCCTTTCAAGAAGAGGTCATTCAAGAAAGGATCTTTCCCAAAGAAAGGGAAATTTTCTTCTGGTTATACCCAGGCCTCTTCTCAGGGTCGTTTTGCTACAAAGAGACAGCAACAACCAAAACAGGCCAAGCCTCAGGCTGCGAGGACTGCTACGGCCCAACAGCCTCAGCCTCCTCAGGGCCTTTGACTTTCCACTAGCATTTCTGGCTCTAGAACACCCAGAGCCTCTCACCATCCCAGGAAGGTTAGCTCACTTTGCTCCCAGATGGGAACAAATCACAGCAGAGAAATGGACCCTCTCCATTATAAGGGAGGGATACAAGCTACATTTCTTAAACCTTCCTCCACACACCATGGTGAAACAGTTCAACTCTCCAACTTCTCTTCTCGACCTTCTAGGTCAAGAGATTGCTACCCTTCTTGCCCAAGGGGCAATAGAAGAAGTACCCCTGCTTCAACAGGGCTCAGGGTTCTACTCCCCCTATTTTCTCATCCCAAAGAAAACAGGGGGCTACAGACCCATCCTAGATCTCAGAGAGTTGAACAAGTTTCTATGCAAGGAGAAATTCAAGATGATTTCTCTTGGTACTCTCCTTCCATACCTCCAGAGTCAGGACTGGCTTTGTTCTCTCGACCTCAAGGATGCATACACCCATGTCCTCATCCATCCAACACACAGAAGGTTCCTTCGGTTCCTTTACCAAGGGAAGCACTACCAATACAAAGTGCTTCCTTTCGGTCTGGCCTCTGCTCCAAGAGTGTTCGCCAAATGCATGACAATAGTAGCTGCATTTCTACGCACTCTGGGGATATTCGTATTCCCATATCTGGACGACTGGCTCATCCGAGCTCCATCCCAATCAGAGGCCCAGACTTCCCTGGCCTGCACAAGGCGTGTTCTTCAGTATCTGGGACTGGTAATCAACATTCCAAAATCCCATCTCACCCCTACTCAGTCTCTAGAGTTCATAGGGGCCTTACTGGATACCACAACTGCAAGGGCCTATCTTCCCCAGGTCCGTTGCCTACGCCTGGTGCACTTAGCCTCCCAGATTCAGTTAAAATACCATTTAACTGCTCGAGAGATGTTGCAACTCTTAGGCCACATGGCATCCACAGTGCATGTGGTTCCTTATGCTCGCCTTCACATGAGGGCAGCTCAGTGGACTCTATCCTCCCAATGGACCCAGGCATCAGGTTGCCTGTCAGACAAAATAGCAACCTCCAGTCGCCTCTTTTGGTCCCTCCACTGGTGGAAGTCCACTCAAAATCTGTTGTTGGGGTCCCCCTTTCAACAGGTGTTACCCCAAGCAACCCTTACAACAGATGCCTCTCCAAGGGGTTGGGGAGCTCATCTTCAAGATCTCTCCACTCAAGGCATCTGGTCTCCACAGGAGACATCTCTTCATATCAACCTCTTAGAGCTCAGAGCAATCTTCTTGGCTCTCAGAGTATTTCACACCCTGCTCAGCTACAAGACAGTCCTCATCCACACGGACAGTCAGGTAGCCATGTTCTATGTGAACAAGCAGGGGGGGGGGGGACGGGCTCTCTGTCGCTTTGCAACGAAGCTCTGAGATTGTGGGCCTTCGCCAGAGAGCATCAAATCCATCTCATGGCAGTATATCTTCCAGGGGTTCAAAACTCTTGGGCAGACAGACTCGGTCGAGTTCTGCTTCCATACGAATGGTCCCTCCATGGGGACCAGATAGCCAGGATTTTTCGGATTTGGGGTACCCCAGACATAGACCTATTTTCAAGTCCGTGGAATGCCAAACTTCCCCGGTTTTGTTCCAGAATTCCATGTCAGGGAGTTCAGGCCAGGGACGCTTTCCTCCTTCACTGGGGGCAAGACTTCCTCTATGCCTTTCCACCTATTCCCCTAATCCCCAAGACACTGTTCAAGCTTCAGAGAGACAAGGGGTCTATGATCCTCATAGCACCACATTGGCCACGCCAAATGTGGTACCCTCTACTTCTGCATCTCTCTCAAGCTCCCTCCCTGGACCTGGGGTCTGCTCCAGATCTCCTCTCCCAAGAGGAGGGAACCCTGTGGCATCCAAATCCTCAGTCTCTTCATCTCAAAGCCTGGTTGCTGAAGGCCTAGACCTTCAAGATTTACACCTTTCTCAGCAAGTGAAGGATATCCTTCATGCTTCCAGAAAGCCTTCCACCAGACGCTCTTATGCTTTTAAATGGAAAAGATTTTCGATTTGGTTTATTTATTATTTATTTATACACATTTATATACCGCATCTTCCAAAGTTCAGTTGCGGTTTACAGTGAACAACAATTAACAAAGCAAGTTTGTTTTACAAGGAACGTCATATTATAAGTATAATGATTAACAGAACAGTATATGTATTGAAGAACGAGGTAATTAACTAGACATAATATAGTGTCTAAACAATGTGAGACAATACAGAACAGAATAAACTATATACAAATATATGTATATATATATACATATAGAAGTGTGTATTTGGTGTGCAGAAAATGGTCTTAACCCTTCTGCAATACCTTTGAATTCGTTACTGGACTATTTGCTGCATTTATCCCATGCAGGCCTTAAAACAAATTCAATCAGGGTCCATTTGAGTGCTATTGCAGCATCCCTGAAGCCTCTTAATGGACAACCCATTTCCTCTCATCCTCTTATAGCAAGATTCATGAGAGGCCTTCTTTTAACTAAACCTCCCATTAGACCACCTCCAGTGGCATGGGACTTAAATCTGGTTCTTGGCCAGCTTATGAAGCCACCCTTTGAACCCTTAGCCACTACCTCCTTGAAATTCCTTTCCTGGAAGGTTATTTTTCTTATTGCATTCACAGCTCGCCGTATCAGTGAGTTACAAGCTCTAGTGGCTAATCCTCCTTATACAAGGTTCCATCATGACAAGGTAGTTCTCAGAACTAATCTACACATTATGCCTAAAGTGGTCTCACCTTTTCATCTGAACCAGGAGGTATATTTACCTGTCTTCTTTCCAGGACCTCATGCATCAAGTGCAGAGAGGAGTCTTCATACCCTGGATTGCAAAAGAGCACTTGCTTTCTATTTACAAAGAACACAGCAACATAGAAAGTCCTCTCAACTTTTTGTTGCTTTTGATCCTTCCCATTTAGGACTTCCAGTTTCTAAGAGAACTCTGTCCAATTGGATTGCTCAGTGTATTTCCTTCGCCTACCAGAGTAGGAATCTTTCTCTGGAAGTCCATGTCACAGCTCACAATGTGAGGGCCATGGCAGCCTCTATGGCTCATCTAAATTCTGTGTCCATCGACCAAATCTGTCGAGCAGCCACCTGGGCCTCTGTTCATACCTTCACAGTCCATTACGGCTTGGACAAGGATTCCCGCCGGGATGCCTTGTTTGGTCAGGCTGTTCTCAAACACCTGTTCCATACCTAATCCACTCCTGCCCTCCATCCTTCTCTGGATGCCTGAGATTCATAGGTGGAGATGGAGCCCTCCAGGGACTCACAATCTTGGTGATCTCCCAGGCATCTCTAGCTGGGGAGTCCCCATATGTGAAGACTCATTCCTGCTTGTTCCTGGAGATAGCACAGTTACTTACCTGTAACAGGTGATCTCTGGGAACAGCAGGAATTAGTCTTCACAAACCTCCCACCTCCCCTAGGAGTTGTATCTCTCTATCTATCTTTCCTTTCCTCTCTCTCTCTTTGTCTCAGCTTTAAAACTTGAACTGGAGAGAGACGGTTGGGAAAGGCGGGAAGGCAGCGCGCAGGCGCTGTGGAATGCTCCCAAAAGCTTTCCTTTTGGACTCTGGGGAGCGTTCCCGCGCAGGCTCCTTCGGTACCGACGATACCCATATGTGAAGACTAATTCCTGCTGTTCCCAGAGATCACCTGTTACAGGTAAGTAACTGTGCTTTATTGGCTGATCTCCTTATACAAGATTTCACCATGATGAGGTTGTTCTTAAAACTCATTCTCTTTTTGTTGCTTTTGATTCTAGTCATTTGGGACTTCCAGTTTCAAAAAGAACTCTCTCTAACTGGATTGCACAGTGCATATTCTTCGCTTATGAGAGTAAAGGGTTTTCTCTCGAGAGCCATGTTACAGCTCACAGTGTGAGAGCCATGGCAGCCTCTATGGCTAACCTTCATTCTGTGTCTATAGACGACATCTGCAGAGCAGCTATTTGGGCTTCAGTACACACTTTTACAGCCCACTACTGTTTAGACAAGGACTCCCGTCGGGATGCCTCGTTTGGCCAAGCTGTTCTTCAACATCTCTTTCAAACTTAATGCAACTCCTACCCACCATCCGGGTTTGGATGCCAGAGATCCATAGGAGGAAGTATGACCCATCTCACCATGGGTTTGCAGTTTCCTGGGGCCATCTCCCTGGCATCTTTCAGCTGGGGAGTCCCCATATGTGAAGACTACATTCCTGCTTGTTCCTGGAGATAGCGTAGTTACTCACCTGTAACAGGTGATCTCTGGGAACAGCAGGAATTTAGTCTTCACAACCCACCCACCTCCCCTAGGAGTTGTCTCTCTCTCTCCTTCTCTCCTTTGTCTCAGCTATAAACTCAACTGAAGAGGGAGAGTTGGAATGGCGGGAAGGCAGCACGCAAGCGCTGTGGGATGCTCCTAAAAGCTTTCTTATTGGACGCTGGGGAGCATTCCCGCGCAGGCTTCTTCAGTACCGACGATACCCATATGTGAAGACTAAATTCCTGCTGTTCCCGGAGATCACCTGTTACAGATGAGTAACTACGCTCTATGAATACTGTATACTGCCTGTTTTAATTTTATTTGCATTGTAAACTGCTTTGTTTGTTTTCTACTTAAAGGCAATATATCAAGCATAGAATAAACTAAACTTCAATCAGTACTGGCCTCATAGCCAGAGTTGGAGCCAGCAGAGTATAGTAGAGGGTGGAGTATGCAAATTAGGTGATGCACATACTGACAATATGATGGTATGGCAGCAAAAGTGCCATCCAACCACTGCCTCCCCTGCATGGGGGCATGTAGAAGTGCATACATGCACCTGCAGGGAGCCTTGCCGTTGCCATGGGCCATGTT
This sequence comes from Ichthyophis bannanicus, assembly GCA_033557465.1. Lineage (NCBI taxonomy): Eukaryota > Metazoa > Chordata > Amphibia > Gymnophiona > Ichthyophiidae > Ichthyophis > Ichthyophis bannanicus. The sequence continues at coordinate 293,103,022 of CM066031.1, read as the reverse complement.
TTTGTGGACTGATGGCCTCTAACCCTGATCAAGGGAGAATATGGCTGAGGCCTACCAGCTCTGAGCAGCTACTTAATACTTCTACCACTGAATGTCGTCTTCCAGTGTTTGGTGTCCTTTTCCGGGCCCCTTGCCTCAGGTGTGAAGCAATCCAGGGACCTGTGGAGCTCTTGTGATCTTCTCTGGTCTGGTGGGCCATTGTTTCCATGACAACTGGGGTGCTAGGTCTGGGGGCTGTTTGGGTTTCACAATCTCAATGTGATGTTCTCCCAGAGCTCCTCCCAGTAGGAGGATGACTGTGAACCCCCCCTCACCATGTTGTAGATGTCAGGCCACAGGGGTGAGTGTTCTATATGGTGAGTTATGGAGGTGCTTTCTGACCCTATGGCCCCCATGTGCAGACATCCATGAACATGTGTGTTGTGCTTGACTTCCAGATCCTCTTGCTCTAGCACCCTCATTCCCCCCCACATAGAGGGTAACACATTCCACAATGGCTATGATGCTCTCCAAGCCTTAATCAGAGGAGTGACTGAGAGGTTGAGCCCAACCCCCCTCTCCCCCCACACCTGAGGCTTTGTTCTGTGTTTCCTGCAGCCTAGGTGAACAGGTACCCATGGCATCTCAGGGTGAGGGGAATTTATATACCTACCCCCCAAGGTGGACACTGGACACCCTGCCTGATCCCATACAAGGCCCCCTGCATCTCCAGATGCCACATTTGCACCCTATCTCCCAAAGTTATAGATGCAGCACATACTCTCTGCATATGTTTACTTTGCTGATTTGTATGTCCCACTTTCTTATACTTAGCCCCTATGCTCTGAGCTGTGCAGGCAGTTAAGCCTATTCCCTATCATCCCTCTCTGTTCTAACTAGCTAGTTGCTGCTTTCCTGTATGTGTGCTTGGGGTACATTTCTTACTGTCCACAGTGATTCCTTAGTCCACAGCCACTCGATATTCATACAGTAGAATAGTAACATAATATATGATGGCAGATAAAGATCAGTATTGTCCATCTAATCTTGCCCAGTCAGGTGATTAAAGTATTTGTACCTGCTGCTCTGTGCAGGTCATTGCGAATATGTGAATTGTGGACATGCACAATGGCTGCGCTATTTATTTATTTATTTATTTACAGTTTCTTCTATACAGCACTATTCGTTATCAGCACGGTTTACATGGAACATAACAATCAGACGGGTACATAAGTCTGAGTTTACAATTAACAGGAAAGCCAACTTGGATAACTAAAGATAACTATTTACAAAAAACAGTGTCATAGAAAAACAAAGAGTGAGATTTACTAGTCAAGGACCTCTTGCATGGTGTGGTCCTCTGGCTGACAAGGTGTGTTGGAACAGTTGTAAGAAATTGAGTGGGAATGTAGCATACTGCAGCTGCACCCCTTGTGTCTGCTGTGGTAGGAACATGGGATTTTTGTGCATTATCCCCACGCTACCTACTGCACTTTAGTAAACATGCCCCATTAGACAGCCTACAGAGAATGGTCTGAGTGGTTCAAAATTCTGCACTTGTATCCATTTCATATAGGAAATGCCTGCATGTGACCAAATTTGTCCACACTGGTTACAGTCATTCTCTGGCATATAGATGTTATGAAAATATTAGTTTTAGCCAGCCTTTTACAGGAGAGATTAAGGGGGCTATCATCCTTAATACCCCATTGTTTGTTTATTTTGTCCTCTGATTTGAGATTAGATAGCAGCATTGGTAGATGATTAGTGATAAGTATAGACGTGCAAAATGGCCCAAATACAGTACATGTCTAAATCTGGCAGATCAATTAGCTTATGATATGGTTTAAAGGCTAAGTCAGAGAGGCTTTTAGAGCCAAAAAAAGCATCTTTCAGAAAATGGAGCAGGTTTATTATTTATTTAAAATACTTTTATACTGCAACATCCCCAATTACTCATTGGATCAGTGCAGTTTACAAAATAAAAACACAAATTGCAAATAAAATTCATAAAACAATTACAATAGAATATTCAATCAGAAAAGAGCCAGGCTTTACGTTTCTTTTGAAACCCCAGAATCGATTCACTTTCCTTCAGATCTTTTGGTAACTAGGACCAAAACTAAGCTTTTTTATATGGAATAGTGTATTCCATCTCATCTTAACTCATAATTCTCCCACTTGAGGGGAAAAGAAGGGTCATAATGCCCTGCAAACGTTTAGACTTCGTAATTAAAAATGACAATAACCTATCAGAGAAACGAACTGTGATGAATTCATAAAAAAATTTATATAAAAACAGATAAAATTTAAAACATATATGCTCTGACATTCTAAGCCAATGCAGCTGCGCAAATAAAAGGGGATACCGAATCAAATTTGCGGGCACCAAAAATTACTGCCATGTTCTGACAAAGTTGCAATCTTTACATCTGCCATTGAGAACAATTTAGCAGAATTATATTGCAATAATCAAGCAAATTAAACACCGTACTCTGTACTAACAGCCTGAAAAATTGTGGTGCAAAATATGGATGCAGCCTATGAAGTTGCCGCATCTCAAAAAAGACTTTGAGATGATCAAGCTCACAATTTTCTTTGATTACCATCATGAGTATGCTCCAGAAGGCCAAACCATCAATAAGGAGTACTATGTCCAAGTTCTGACTCATTTGAGAGATGCAGTTTTTCGTAAGAGGCCAGAATTGCACAGGAATGGTGAATGGTTGCTTCATCACGATAAAGCCCCAGCTCATGCATCACATTTTGTCCAGCAATTCTAGGCCAAACACCAAATCAAGCAAGTCATTCAGCCTCCGGCCTCCGTACTCACCTATCCTCGCACCCTTTGACTTTTTCTTGTTTCCAAAACTGAAATTACCACTGAAAGGAAGGAGATTCGACTGCTTGGAGACCATTAAGCAAAATTTGACACAGCAGCTTCACAGCATAACGAAAGAGGCATTTCAAAATTGTTTCCAGCAGTGGCAGGAATGCTAGATGACATGTGTTTTATCAGAAGGGGACTACTCTGAAGAGACTGAGTGCAATAACTGTCAGTGTTAAACTTCTTGTGTTATTGTACAAGTCTTTATACTTTTTGATCGCACCTCGTGTATCTGGATTTTCAGAAAGCCTTTGACAAGATCCCACATGAGACTCTTAAGGAAATTAAAAAATCATGGGATAGGAGGCAGTGTGGAGTGGAGTAGCAGCCTTGTGGTTAGAGCAGCAGCCTAACATCCAGGAGATTGGGATTCATTTCCCACTAGTACTCCTTGCAACCTTAGGCAAGTCACTTTACCCTCCCTTGCCTCAAAAGAAAAGGCCTGGCAATCAACTTCTGGTCATACCTTGCCAAGAAAACCCAGGGGCTGCTGGGTCGCCAGGAGTCAGCATTAACTTGACAGCACTTAAAAAAAGAAAAAAGGAGGCAGTATGCTACTGTGGATTGGGAATTAGTTAAAAGACAGAAAACAGAGAATAGGGCTAAATGGCCTATTTTCTCAATGAAGAAAAGTGAATAGTGGAGTACTCCAGGGTTCTGTGCTGGGTCTGTTGCTTTTTAACATATTCACACATGACTTAGAAATGGAAACAACAATGAGGTGTTCTAATTTGCAGATGACACAAAATTATTCAAAGTTGTTAAAACACAAGAGGATTGTGAAAAATTGCAAGAGGACCTTGAGAAATTGGGAGACTGGCCATGCAAATGGAAGATGAAATTTAATGTGGACAAGTGCAGAGTTATCCATTTAGGGAAGGAACAGCCTAAGCTAAAGTGCATAATGCAAGGTTCCACATTAGGAATCGCCATCTAGGAAAATCTAGCATCATTGTGGATAATGTGTTGAAACCCTTTGCTAAGTGTACAGAGGTGACCAAGAAAGCAACCAGAATACCAGGAATCATAAGGACAGGAATGGAGAATAAAGCCAAGAATATTATAAATCCTCTGTATTGCTCCATGGTGTAAGTGCACCTTGAGTACTGTGTGCAGTTGTGGCCACCATATCTAAAAAAAAGATAGCAGAATTAGAAAAATTGCAGAGAAGAGCAACCAAAATGATAAAGGGGATAGGAGGATAACACTATGAGGAAAGGCTTAGGAGGAGAGAGCTCTTCAGCTTGGGAAAGAAATGGTTGAGGGGAGATATGATAGAGTGGAGTGGAATGAGTAAACTTAGATTGGTTGTTTACTCCTTCGAAAAGTAGAAAGATCAGGGGGGACACATTGAAGCTACATTGTAGAACATTAAGACTTATCAGAGAATATTTTTTCACTCAATGCGTAATCAAAGTCTGGAATTTGTTGCTAGAGTATGCAGTAAAAGCTGTTAGTGTAGCTGGGTTTTAAAGGAAAAGAGTTTTGGACAAGTTCCTGGAGGAGAAGTCCATATACCATTATTAAAGTCGACTGGGGAAGTCCATGGAATTGGTCTACCTTTTGGGAACATGAGAGATATTTGTGATCTGGATTGGCCACTGTTGAAAACACGATACTGGGCTTGATGGACCTTGATCTGACCCAGTATGCATATCTTATGTTCACTTACACGTGTACGTTGCCAAGTTGTCTCTGTTGATTTCTCGGCCCTCTCCCCCATCTAGATTTGTAAAATGAGTCCTTTGACTCCACATATTGGCAAACACAAGTACAATCTTGCACTATTTTAGAAAAGGCTTCATATTTGCCAGAGCCTTTTCTAAAATACCTCTGAAATCATGTATGTCTTGATCACAACATATGGATGCTGATCTTCACATACTTATGTTTTATGAAGGAAAATTTTAGATAGTATCTACAAATAATAGCATAAAACATAGTGGAAGCTAAAAAGCTATCCTAACTATATATGGATAGTTATCTGGATAGTGGACTTAATATTGCCGCCATCTAGATAACACTGTGCTCTATCCACATACTATCTCTGCATTATGCAGATAGTCTGGAATGATTTTCAGTGGCACTGATAATGGAGGTTTGAGTGGTTTGAACAGTGAACTAAGAACCATGGAAGCCAGGTTTGAATCTCACTGTCACTTCTCATGATATTGAGCAAGTCACTTGACCCTCAATTAGCTCAGGTACAAACTTAGATTGTAAGCCCTCTAGGGACAGGAAAATGCCTACTGTGCCTGCATGTAACTTGCCTTGAACATCTGAGAAAAAGGTATGAGTTAATACCAATTTCATCTTGACAGCATCCCATCACACTTTTCAGTTTAGATTTTCATAAATGGTTATATAGCCATTTCTTGAAGCAGATGGCCTAGCAGCATCTTTCTGTTGCCTAGACTAGTTATTGATTAGTAAGGACAAAGAAATTCATGTTTGTTTTATATCTAGCAAGTGGATTTGATATCTTGATTCTGAGCCTTTAGTGCAGTGATTCTCAATCCTTTTCTGGAGGCACATCTAGCCAGCTGTTTTTTTTTCAGGATTACCACAATGAATATATGAGAGAGACTTGCATTCAGTTTCTCTCCAATAAAAGCTCATTTATCTCATACGTGTTTATTTTAATCCTGAAAACCCAACTGGCTAGGTATTGACTCCAGGTTGAGAAGCATTGCTTTATTTATTTATTTATTTAGCAGTATTTCTATACCGCCTTATCCTATAATCAAGGCGGTATAGAAATACTGTTAAATAAATAAATGTTTTATATGAATGTTTCCCACTATCTTTGGTCTTCCTAGCCATATACATTATTAGGTTTGTCCACGGTTGGTTGTGAGGAAGTTTATTCACAAAATATTTGTCCCTTTTTTCATTTTGTATCTCTAGGGCAGACTCTTGAGGAACAAGGTGTGAAGCATAACATGAAGGTTTTGGTCATTGAAAGGAAGCATACTGATGAGGAGGCCAAGAGGATGGCTCAGGAGCAGGAAGGAATAAAAAAGCAACAAGAGGAAAGCAATGAAAACATTAAAGAAAAGATGAAACGAGCTAAAAAAGGATTGAAAATCTTGGCAGAAAGAGGTATGAATTTATTGGAGAATGGTTTGTGGTAATGCAAGGTAATTATTTTGATTTATGAAGTAATTATAGAACAGCATTTACCTTTAAAAATTATATGTAAAGAAGTGCAGTTATTGAATTATGATTTACTGCTCTCTCCACATATAGTGCACACCAGTCTATACTACCTCACTTTTCATTTCCTGAAAATCAAGTTACAGTCACGCTCTATCTCTAGGAACAAGTAGGAATGCAGTCTTCACATATGGGTAACATTACGCTCCCCAGAATCCAATAGGAAAGCCTTTGAGAGCACTCCACTGTGCCTGCATGCCTGCCTTCCCACCTTCCCAACTCCTTTCCTCAATTCTTCTTTTTCTGCGGAGCCAGCAAGATGTGTCGTCCTGTCACTGCCGAAAAATGTCTCTTTTTGGCATGGTGCATCGTGCTTCTGCCTTCCCGTTGACGACAGTCTGTTGAATCAGACACCAGTCCCGATAATTCTTTTTTATTTTACATTTTTGTATTTCTTGTTTCTTTAATGCGATTTTCACCGCTAAACTAGACCTTTAGGCCTCCATATCCTTAGCTTCAATCTTGAAGACAACTTTTTTGAGGCATGAAAAAGCCAACTAGTGGTTTTAAAAAATGTACCAAGTGAGGCCTAAACATCAACCCAATTCTTGTCCTTTGTTGCCAGCAAATGACAAAGAGCGGTCTAAAGAACCGAGCCAGACAGTACAGATAGTTGTTTGCCTTGAACTCGATGTCGAGGGCATCAACCTCTCTCAGATGTCTTCAAAGTCCAAACACAAAAGTAAGTCAAAGACTCTAGCTGCTCCAAAATCATTGGCATCTGCATCGAAGACCGATACCGAGATCAGAGAGAAGTCACAGTATAAGCATCGCGACTCCCCTAGAGGTGCTTCTAATGCAGACCAGCCAGCCAAACAGCACCAGTGGGAGGATCTGTCCTCCAAAGCACAAGAGTGGCTCTGGGACGCTTCCAAGGAATCAACCTCCGTGGAGCTACCGGCCCATGTTCTGGGACGGTGGCTCCGAGCCCTGGACCAGTGCATGCTGACTCTCAAGAGAAGTTTGGCGGCACTGCTGGCAGCCTCGGTACCGATAACATTGAGAGCTTAAGGAGTGCAGGCTTCGGCACCGAGCCTACAGTCAGGTGTATTGGCCCGATGCTGGCCCTCGAACGGGCATTGATGGAACACCCAAAGGCAATACTGTCGTTGGAACCAACCGAGACCCCCGGTATCCAACAGACTAGCAAAGGGGGTGCAAAAGCAAAGCCGAGTAACAGCTTGAGAGATGCTACGACTATCAGGACACATGGCATCCACGGTCCATATCATCCCCTAGGCTCAATTACACATGTGACATGCACAGTGGACTCTGTCTTCCCAATGAATGCAAGCAAAGGGGTGTCTTAGAGACAAGATCCATATCAACCCTCAGCTGATCAATTCCCTTCAGTGGTGGTGTTCTCCATAGAGCCTATTCATTGGGTCACCTTTTCAGATACCTCCACCTTGATGCACTCTGTCAACGGATGCTTCCAAGCTGGGTTGGGGAGCACAACTGAACGACCTAACCAGACAGGGACTGTGGACACAGCAGGAATCTGCCTTGTAGATCAACCTCCTAGAACTACGGGCACTGACAAATGCTCTTTGGGTTTTTCAACCACAACTTTCAGGGCATCCTGTTCTAGTCAGGACGGACAACAAAGTTGCCATGTTCTATGTGAACAGACGGGGGGGCAGGGTCCTGTCCCCTCTGCGAGGAAGCACTTCGCCTGTAGTCCTTTGTCATCTCACACCACATTTAACTCAGAGCAGTGTACGTCTCGGGCGAACACAATGTCTTTGCAGACAAGCTAAGCGGTATCTTTCGTTCACACGAATCGACCATGCAACGGGAACATGGGAAACCTCACATAGATCTTTTTGCCAGTCTGCAAAGCACACAGTTTCCACTCTTCTGCTTCAGGGTTCTGTCACTGCACCAACAGGCCCCAGATACCTTCCTTCTACATTGGGGACAGGGACTGCTCTACGCATTCCTATCCATCCCCTTGATACCCAAAATGCTTTTCAAGCTACAGGCTGACAAGCGCTTGATGATTCTCATAGTTCGTGGATTGCTCTGCTTCTTTGCTTTGCGCAGACCCAACTTTTCAGCCTGGGATTTGCATCTGACCTCCTTTCTCAGGACCACGGAATGCTCCTTCATCCCGATCTTCACTCCCTATGCCTGACAGCATGACTGCTGAAGGGATAGTGCTTGCTGACTAAGACCTACCACAGGTGGTCAAAAATGTCCTCCTTGCATCACGCAAAGATCCCATCAGGCAATCTTATGCCTTCAAGTGGTGTAGGATTGCCCTGTGGTGCTCCCCAAAGTATACTGACCCCTTTTCTTGCTCAGTGGAGTCCCTTCTACAGTATCTGCACCACTTATCCTTAACAGGTCTTAAAACTACCTCAGTGAGAATTCACTTTAGTGCCATAGCGGCTTCTCACAAACCAATTGATCGACAGCCTACCTCCTCACACCCCTTAGTAGCACACATCATATGCTGTTTCTTGCTGACCAAGCCACCCATTAAGCTACCTCCACTGGCCTGGGATCTCAATGTGGTTCTCACTCATCTTCTAAAACCTCCTTTCGAGCCTTTAGCCACCACTTCACTGAAGTTTCTATCTTGGAAGGTAATCTTTCTCATTGCTCTCTCGTCAGCTTGCCGCATCAGTGAACCTCAGAGTCTTGTGGCAGATCTGTCCTATACCCGGTTCCATCATGACAAGGTGTTTCTGCGTACTCATCCACATCTCCTTCCAACGGTAGTCTCCTCCTTCCATCTAAACCAGTTGGTAATCCTCCCGATTTTCTTCCCTAGACTACATACGTCTCGGGCTGAAGCAGCACTACACACCTTAGACTTCAAGCGAGTGCTGGTTTACTACTTGAATAGAACTAAAGATCACAGAAGATCCTCTCAGTTATTCATTTCCTTTGATCCTAGTCACCTAGGCCTATAGGTGACAAAAATGTACTCTATCCAAATGGATAGCAGATTGTGTTTCTTTTGCTTATGCACAGGCAGGGCTCTTTGGAGGGATATGTCACTGCTCATAATGTGTGGGCTATGGCATCCTCCATAGCCAATCTCCAGTATCCATTGAGGAGATCTGTCAAGCAGCTACCTTGTCCTCCATTCATACTTTTGCTGCACACTATTGTCTGGACAGAGACTTCTGTTGGAATGCTGTCTTTGGCCAAGTTGTACTCCAGCACCTCTTTAGGACTTAAACTCAACTCCTACCCTCCGTTTTGGACTTCTACAAGAGACCAAACTATCATTGGGGGAGTATTGCCTCCTGGATTCGAGTCCAATACCCACAACTCTTCCAAAGTCTTCGGCTACAAGCTTTTAGCCTCAGGGATCACACTGCTGTCCCCCCCCCCTCCCCTTACCAGTCTGGTATCTGGGAGCTAGTGAGTCCCATATGTGAAGACTGCATTCCTGCTTGCTCCTGGAGATAGATAGCGTAGTACTCATCTGTAACAGGTGATCTCCGTGGACAGCAGGAATCAGCGTTCACTACCCGCCCTCCTCCTCCAGGAGTTGTAGAATTTGTTTATTTTTTTCTCTTCCTTTCAGCTACAAACTCAACTGAGGAGAGGAGTTGGGAAGGTGGGAAGGCAGGCATGCAGGTGCAATGGAGTGCTCCCAAAGGCTTTCCTATGGGACGCTGGGGAGCGTTCCTGTACGAGCTCCGTCGGTACTGACATCACCCATTTATGAAGACTGATTCTTGCTATTCCCGGAGATCACTTGTTAGAGAAAGCGTACTTACTCATCTCTATCAGAACCAGTATACCAAAATCTCATGAATTCTGTGTGTTTTTCACATATTAGTTTTGGCACTATTCTAGCTGATGTGCAGTCAGGTTAAGCCCCTAATCAGATACTATATGAAACACATATATAGTACAAAGTGTCTTGCATCACAGTAAAACCATGACTTTATTAATGCTATGACATTTACCTTGTAGTAATTAAGGGTCTCAGGGATCCATTATAAGGAACAGTCTTCTCGGCTGTAAGCCATCACTTCTTTCCTGTAAGACTGCATGGGAATTGCTCTGTTGCAGATGTTATCCACATATTATACATAGGGAACATTTTTGCACAGGCAGTGAAATTTATTTTTAACAATTTTCTTGTTCTGACACAATTGTTTCCTCCATTCCTACATCTCCTCTGATGGTTCTGCTGAGTCACCTTTTTGCTAAGGGCTGTGACAGATGATGTTTTTGAACTTGAGTCATTGTTTTGTTTTCCTCCTAGAAACAGGTATTTCCCCTGCTTCCATGCTGCTCCTTATTTTACTAAGCTCCATTTTAGCACTGCCACCATATTTCCAAATCCAAGCCACAGGATACCCAAACATACTTACAGGGCTGAAACAGGATCAGAGGGTCATCAAATTTAATCTTCTCCTCCACTGACTGTTAACAAGAGCAAGGTATCACTTGGCATTTGTAGCCAATTCTTCAGCAGTGAAAAAAAATGTCTCTACACTCCCAAAACTTATGATGAACTCAGAATCAGTCATCCATACTTTTGTCTCGTATGGAGTTCTCAAACTTTGGGAGATCCACCGTGCATGTGTTTTTGCCTTCCTGCCCAATGGTGCCATCTTGCCTCAATCTCCTTTTTTCCACAGAGCCCATCGGACATTTATTTGCACCCTGGAAAAGGTTGATTGTTCTTTTTTTCTTTCGTTCTTGTTTTCCTTTTCCGGTTCGCATATGGGTGCCTTTTTACCTCCTGAGTTGGCTGCTGCCTCAGTGATGCATTTTTCTCAGATCTTTTTCCCTTCTGGGTTTTTTCATTCGGTGCTGGGGAAACTTCGCGCCCTCCCTGGCCGGAACTCTTGAGTTTGAGCTTCCCTGATTTGTCCTCAGCCAGTTGGTTTAAGCAGAGTGACTGCTATGTCCCGCACTGATCCGCATGACCACTGTTTCCGGTGCCTCTGTGCTGATCACAATGACTCCTCCTGTGGCCTCTGTTAGCAAATGATAAGCAAGGGACAGAGGAACCTTGAGAAGCAGTGAGAGTCCGTGTTTGGCAAGACCTCCGTTTTGGCCCCATCATCAAATGTGGAGCCGGTGCCCTCGGGAGACGCCGTAGTGGCCTTGGCCTTGCGTGAAGGCCATGCCTGATCTGAGCCCTGAGGTTGCGGGGCATTGGACCAAGGATGGGTCCTCTGAAGGCCGTCCCCCAAAGAGCCGGACATCGTCGGTGGCATTGTTGGGAGATGACGCTGGAACTGTGGGTAAGACCCACGGTCAGCAGCATTAGAGCCCTCGTGTGATGCGAGTGTGATGGCTGGGAGCAGCCCTCCAAGCTGCCCCGGTGGGAAAAAATGCCATCGGTGTTGGGAGATCAACCCTGGTCTCCCGAGCCCATCCTCGTCAAGGACACCCCCTTGATGGTGCTGGTGTCGGGCCCGACGTTCTCAGTACCCATGCCAGTGGGCACTGAACCCTCAGCCTCAAGGTCAGAATGGCAGCCCTCGAGTATAGCCTTCCTGCCTTCTTGGCCCAGCAGCAGGGACTGATGCCCGGTTCCTCTGGGTCATCGGTTCTGATCACCAGCCCCTCCACCGTGATGGTGTTGCCAGAGATTGTGGAACCAGTCCTCAAGTGTCATCGGCCTCGAGATGACTCCCGGTACCGATCTCGGTCCCTTTTGGAATGGAGGACTTCCCCCTGCTAGCACCTCTGATCAGAGCACAGGGGCTCTGGGGCCCTTGTGGCACTGGTGACCTGGCGATGTCCCAGTGTCTGGAGAGAACTCTACGTCTCCTCTAACTGAGTCAGAGTGGGAGACCGATGATGAGTCCCCCGATACCTGCTTCCATTGGGATGTCCCTTTGGATCCCTTTCCTCCGGAGAACCGATGCAGTTCCCCTCCAGAGGACTTTTCCTTCTTGGAGTTAGTCAGGAACATGGCGAAACCCTGGCCTTCACCACAGAGTCCGAGAAGGAGCTTCAGGCAGAGAACCTAGAGATCCTCCAGTACAAAGGAGGCACTCATGATGCCTGTTCCTCCCCCCCCCATCCTAGAAGGGCTTCTCTTCCACTTGTGGGAGTCCCCAGCCTCTGTGCCGATTGTGAGCAGGTGGTCTGATTCCATGTATCAAGTTCGCAAGAGCCCTGGATTCCAGAAAGTGCAGGTGCCTCATAACTCCATGGTGGTGGAGTCAGTCATGTGCAGGATAAAGAGCCAGAAGACGCACTCCTCTGTGCTCCCTCCCCTGGCAGGGAAGCCCGCCCCATGGATGCCTTAGGCAGATAGTGCTACCAGGGCTCGATACTTATTAGCTGGATCCAGGCCTATCAGCTGTACATGGGCATGTACTTTGTGGGACCTGGCGAGGAAGCTTGCTGGGTTCTCGGCTGGGCTGTCGGAGGAATCTCTTCAGCGGTTCTGTACCCTGACCTCGACAGTCAAGGAGTGCTCCAAGTTCATCACTCGTAAGGCCTATTACGGTTTCGAGTCAATGGCCAGAGTAGCCGCGGTGGGCATTAGTGCGCAATGGGTTCAGGACAAGTTGGTCGATGTTCCCTGCCAGGTGGAGAATCTCTTTGGCAAGCCCATGACTGACAAGGCCACAGAGCTGTAGTCTGAATTTTTGACCAGGACCAGGCTGTCCAAAAAGACCATTGACCCTTCCCAATGGAAGGCTTTGGGGGAAAAGCCCCTTTACCCAAAGAAGAGGAAGGCTTAGGGAAACTACCCCCAATACCCGGCTTGCCCAGCCTCCCAATAGGACCAGTAGGCCAAGGAACAGGGGCAAGGCCCGCATAAGCCTAAGGCCCCCACGCCCCATGCAGCACCCCAGCTACATCCTGGAAGGCACTTTTAACCACAGACATCTGGGCCCTGCAGGTGATTGGGGGAGGGCTACCTCCGCCATTCCGATCAGATGCTTCCTCTGTTCTTTCCAGCGGAGCTCCCGATGACTCCCCTTCATGAGACCTACTCCAGCAAGAGCTCACCAGTCTCCTGATTGACAAGGCAGTGGAACTGGTCCCACCCCTCCTCAGAGTTGAGGGGTTCTACTCCCCATGCTTCCTGGCTCCCAAGAGGACCAGCGGCTTTTGCCATATTCTGGATCTTCGAGATCTCAACAGGTTCCTGGTGAAGGAAAAGTTCAAAATGCTCTCCCATGGAATGTTGTTACTATACCTCCGGCAGGGAGACTAGCTATGTTCCTTAGATCTCAAGGATGCATACCTGCACATCTTCATCCATCCGTGCTACCGGCAGCATCTCCACTTTGTCATCAGAGAATACCATTACCAGTACAGAGTCCTGCCCTTCAACCTGGCTTCGGCCCCAAGGGTGTTCACCAAGTGCTTAGCAGTGGTCGACTCTCACCTGCAGTTGCTGGTGGCGTTTGTCTTCCCGTACTTGGAAGACTGGCTTGTCAAAGCTGGCACTACCGTCGAGGTCCAGCAGGCAGCACACTGCTCCATTCTCACTCTGGAACATCTGGGTTTCGTCATCAACTACCCCAAGTCCTACTTGAAGCCAACTCAACACCTGGAGTTCATAGGGGCGCTGCTAGACATGGTCCATGCCAGGGCCTTCCTCCCCCTCAACAGGTCCCAGCGCCTAATGGCTCTCACAAGGGAGATTGAGGGCCGGAACTCTGCCTCTGTCTGGCTCATGTTGTGCCTCCTGGGGCACATGGTCTCAACTGTGCACGTCACAACCGACGCCCATCTCCACATGTGTCCAGCCCAGTGGACCCTCTGCTCCCAATGGTCTCAGGCGACAGGGTGCCTGCAGGACAGGATAGCCGTTACCTATCCCCTCGCCGAGTCCCTCAGCTGGTGGCAACAGTCGCAGAGGGTGATCCCTCAGAGGGTCCTCACCACCGATGCTTCCACATTGGACTGGGGGGGACCCACTGTGGCATCCTCCACACTCAGGGCCTGTGGTCTGTGTTGGAGAGCCTCCAGCAGATCAATTTCCAAGAGCTCCGATCCATTGCTTATGCTCTCCGAGCTTTTCAGCACCACCTGCAGAACCAGTCAATTCTGATTCAGACAGACAGCCGGGTGGCGATGTTCTATGTCAACAAGCAAGGGGGCACAGGGTCGGCCCCCCCCCCCCCCCCCCCGTGCTGGGAAACTGTCACTCTCTGCACTTTTGCCAGCTAGAGTGGGATGCACCTCAGGGCCGTGTACTTCCCCAGCCAGGACAATGTTCTGGCAGACCAACTGAGACAGGTTCTCCAGCCCCACAGTCGGCGGCTTGACCTGCGGGTGGCCAACCGACTTCCACTGCTGGGGCCTTCCTATGATAGATCTCTTTGCCAGCTCAGCAAATGCTGAGCTGCCTCGCTTCTTCTCCAGAGTGCAACATCCCTCCCGGGTGGCGGTCGATGCATTTCTCATCCTGTGGACAGAAGGCCTTCTCTGTGCCTATCTTCCCATGCCACTCATTGCCAATAATCTTTTCGAGGTCCAGCTAGACTGGGCCACCCTGATCTCATAGCTCCCTGGTGGGCTAGGCAGCTGTGGTTCCTCTGCTCCTCAGACTGTTTAAGATGCCCCCAGTCCTGCTCTCGCAAAAGGACAGCTGTCTCCTGTACCTCAACCCGTGGTCCCTGGTCCTGATGGCCTGGCTGCTGAAAGGGTAGCCCTTGCCCAGTTCGACTTGCCCATAGAGGTGGAAGAAGTTCTACTGGTGTCATGCAAGGATTCTACCCGACAGGTGTATGCCTTCAAGTAACGTTGCTTCTCAGTTTGGTGTGCAGAGAGGGGTGCCAACCCCTTCTCCTGTTCTGTCCAGCTAGTGCTGCAATACCTGCTGCATCTGTCCAATGCTGGTCTGAAGTCTAACTCCATCAGGGTTCACTTCAGTGTGATATTGGCGCACCATCACCTCATCGAGGGGAAGTCCCTCTCCACTTAACCTCTCATGGCTCACTTCCAGAGGGGCCTCCTGCTCTCTTGACCACCCAC
The DNA here is from genome assembly GCA_033557465.1 of Ichthyophis bannanicus. Classification (NCBI taxonomy): domain Eukaryota; kingdom Metazoa; phylum Chordata; class Amphibia; order Gymnophiona; family Ichthyophiidae; genus Ichthyophis; species Ichthyophis bannanicus. The sequence goes on along the minus strand of CM066031.1, from coordinate 293,088,009 downwards.
CCGACCGCTGGTGGTGGCCTGGGACCTCTCTGTGGTCCTCTCAAAGCTCATCGCTCCACCCTTCGAGCATTCACAATCTCTGTCTCAGGTACTCTTTTTTTTATTTCTGAGGGAAAGCTGAGGGTGGATGAAGCCTCTGTGGGTATTATTTTGCTGGTAAACTTGGTGTCTTGAAATTTGGGATGGGGGAAGCTAGTGAGTTTATTTGGAAAAGTCTGGTTTTTATTTCATTAAAAAAGTAAAACTAGTTCTCAACTTGCATTTGAGATTTTAAATTTAGGTAGGCCCTTATAGTCTTAAAAGAAAGAAGGCAAATAGCTTGCTATAGAGGTTTTAGATTTCTGTTAGATTTAAATGGGCTCAAAGAAGGCAAATAGTTGCTTGCTTTAGAGGTTTTACATTAACTTCTGTTAGATTTAGGGATAGGCTCTTATAGTCTCAAAAGAAAATAGAGGTAGTTAGACTTTATCCCACCTATTCCAGGCACACCCCTTTCTTATAGTTAGTTCTCCCAATTAAGAGAGAGTGTGAAATGTGACACCACAGTCTCTTTTTATCAAGAAGTGATTACCCTTAACTGATAATCAGCAGTTCACTGAGAAGCAAACAAATATAGCATAACGCATGCCAAATAATCCTAAGGGGTCTTTCTATTATTTAAGTAACCCTATTCCCTTAACAACTTTAAACAACTAAACTAATATAAAGTTCTCCAGGAACAAGCAGGAAGTCAGTCCTCACATATGGGGCCCGCATGGAGCATTTCTCCAGCTTTCAAAGAAAGCCTTTGGGAATGCTACCACGCATGCACGGTTCCTTTCCCACCCATGGGTGCCATCTTGCTCAGTCTCCTTTTTTCTGTGGATCCCAATAGACACATGTCCTGTTCTCCCAGAAAAATTCCTTAAACATTCCTTTAAAATTACCTCTATAGTTGAGTTTTTCCAAGTTTGTGTACTGGTTCATCTTCCCGCCTCAAGCCTGCGCCTGCCTGGCGCTGTCCTCGGCTCCCTTTTCCTTTTATCATCAAGGTTTGTCTGGACTGATGTTCGTGCCCTTTTTTGCCCAGGGGTCGTCGACCCCAGCCGGTTGTGATCCACCATGTCTCCTGATGGCTTTAAAAAATGTGATAGTTGTGGTCAAACTATGTCTGTCACAGACACACACGACTTCTGCTTGCACTACCTTGACCCGGACCACGACAGTGCCTCCTGCAACCTGTGCCAGGCCAGACTCCGTGAACCAACAAGAAAAGGTCGGAGTTCCAGGAGAAAATATTCCCACGTTCCGGCTCATCCCCAGCTTCATCGACTCTGAGTTCAAAGCTGAGCACCTCCTGTGAGGCCCGGCCATCTTCGGAGTCCCACGCTAGTGGCTGCTCCGTAAAGACTCTGGACCCTGGCAAGAAAAAGGAAAAACCCTCAAAGCCAGTTGAGGTTCCACTGGGGAAACCTGGTAAGGTCCAGTGGTGGGGCTCAGGCGACTCTTAGCAGCATCTCCCTAAAATCTCTAGGAAGGAGCCGGTGGAGACTGTGAGAGGCTCCCCGAGGCTGTGGTCCTTGTCTAGGATGTGCTCACAAGAGTGCCAGCACTGGATCCGAGACCCTCGGTGCCCGCGTCGAAAGCTGCGGAGTCTTCTGGTATCGAGGCCAGAATGGCAGCCTTGGAACAGTGTATTTCTGGTGTCCTGGCCATGCAGCAGGCAATGCTGTCAGTTTTGTCCACATCATCTGCCCTGAGAACTGGGCCCCTGACTGCAATGGCGTCTCCAGGCGTTGAGCAAGACCACAAGCGCTGTTGGCCTCGGGTGAGCCTTTGGCATCAATCAAGGCCCCAGTCGCGATCTTTGGGTATCCGGTCCTCCCTGGCTAGTTTCTGGGAGTGTGACCCAAGACCTGTTGGGGGGTCCGGGTTCCCTGATGCAGGCCTCGAGGCACGGGAGCTCCGAGCCTCAGACTCCTCGACGTCTTCGGGTTCCGACTGGGAGATCGACGTCGATGCCTCCCCCAAGACCTCTCGACACCAAGACATCCCCTTGGAGCCATCTCCCCCAGAACCCTGATGCTATTCCCCACCCAAGGATGTGGCATTCCATGACTTCATCCAGGACATGGCCCGAGCCCTCTCGGTTCTGAACGAGTCCAAGGAGGACCTGCGCACCGAAGAACTGGAGATCCTCCAGTATGAGTCGCCGCCAAAGGAGGCGCTTTCAGGGCCAGTGCAACCCATCCTCGAGCAGCTGCTCTTGCGCATGTGGGAAATCCTGGCTTTGGTGCCGGTGGTCAGCCGACACCTTGACACTATCTACTGCATCAAGAGCAGTCCAGGCTTCCAGAAATTCCAACTTCCCCATAACTCCATGGTGGTAGAATCTTCGATGCAGAAGCTCAAAAGTCAGAAGACCTATTCTTCTGTACCCCCGAGTAGAGAGGTCAGAGCCCTCGATGCCTTGGGACGCAAGTGCTTCCAAGGGGCCATGCTAGGCTGCCGGATTCAAACCTGTGAGCTCTACATAGGTATGTACCTTAAGAGCCTCATTCAGAAACTCGTGGGCTTCTCAGCAGGGCTCACCGGGAAACCCATGAAATGGTTCAAGACTTTCCCGGGACAGCTCTAAGTTCCTATCCTGGGCCGTCTACAATGGTTTCGAGGCTTCAGCCCAAGCAGCAGCTGCTGGCAGTAGTGACTGGCGACAGGCCTGGCTACAGACCTCTGACCTTGAGCATTGGGTCCAGAAAAAGCTGCTGGATGTCCCCTGCACCAGGGAGATCTTGTTTGAGAAGCCTATGGCTGACAAGGTGGCTGAGATTGAGGCCGAGGTGGTGACCACCAGGCAGAGGCTCTCAAAGAAGACTCTACCCTTCCCCATAAGAAAACCTCAGGGAAAAGGCCAATTTTCTGGAGGAAGAAGGGCCCTTTCCACCAGAGTCACAACTACCAAACCTTCCCGAGCCAGCAGCAGCAGGGAACCCAACCCAAAGGCCAGGGTCAGAAGCCCCAAAGCCGCAGACCATGGCTCTGGCTAAACCTGGAGGGAGCTTTTGACTCCCAGGGCAGGGCCTCCCTCACCCTGGGAGACTCACACCAGCCCACAGGAGGTCGCCTGACACTCTTCGCCCACAAGTGGCCTGAGGTCACCGCAGACTTGTGGGTGCTCCAGGTGGTAAGGGAGGGTTACCGCCTCTGCTTCCAGCTGCCACCACTGGGGCATTTTCCAGGAGAGCCAGTGTAACCTCTCCTTCACCAGACCCTCTTGCTCTCAGAGCTGGCAAGTCTACAAGAGACAAGGTGTGGAGCCTGTTCCCCAGCATCTCTGGGGCAGGGGCTTCTACTCAAGGTACTTCCTTGTGCCCAAAAGAACCAGAGACCTCAGACCCTTCTTGGATCTCTGAGACCTTAACAAGTTTCTGGTGAGGGAGAAGTTCAAGATGCTCTCGCTTGGAACACTGCTGCCCTACCTCCACTAGGGAGACTGACTTTTCTCCTTGGACCTAAAGGATGCTTACACCCACATCCTGGTCCACCCATCTCACCGGCAGTACCTAAGGTTCATGATAGGAAGAGGATACTACCAATACAGCGTACCTCCCTTCGGCCTGGCTTCCTCACCAAGAGTTTTCACAAAGTGCCTAGCAATAGTAGCAGCCCATCTGCGCCTACAAGGGGTGTTCATCTTTCCCTACTTGGACGATTGGCTCATCAGAGGCAGCAGAGCCGCAGAGGCCAGCCAGGGTGCAGAGCATACCATTCTCCTCCTGCAGCACCTGGGATTCGTCATCAACTACCCCAAATCACATCTCTCTCCTGTACAAAACCTAGAGTTCATTGGTGCTTAGCTGGACACGGTGCGGGCCAGAGCCCTTCTCCCTCAGAACAGGGCAGAGCACCTCAGACAGCTGGCAGGGGAGGTCCAACACCACAGAGCAGTGCTGGCTCGCCGGTTCCTCTGTCTTCTCGGACACATGGCCTCCACGGTCCATGTCACACACCTAGCCCGCCTGCACATGCGGACAGCCCAGTGGTGCCTATGTTCCTGTGGTCCTAGGCCACCAGCAGACCCCGGGACAGAATCAGGGTCACCCACCAGCTGGCGAGGTCTCTACTGGTGGCAGAACCTGGGCCACCTCCGGGTCGGAATGCCCTTTCAGGCGCCTCTGCCACAGAGGACCCTGACCACAGATGCTTTTCTTGGGATGGGGAGCTCAGTGTGGAGCTCACCGCACCCAAGGCTGCTGGTGCTGGTCCTGGGAGGAGTTCCCACAATTGCTTTTGCTGTCTACGACGCCCCCAATCCACCTGGGTCGGGCTCCTGACCCAGGAGAAGGGCTCCCTCCTGCACTCCAATGTGGGGTCGTTGATATTGATGGCCTGGCTTCTGAGAGGGTAGCCTTGTCCCCACTCAACCTATCTCTAGAGGTTGAAGAGATCCTGCTGGCCTCTAGAAAACCCTCCACGAGGAGGGCGTATGCTTTTAAGTAGCAAAGGTTCACCTGTGGTGCGCGGACAGGAAGGAGAACCCATTATCCTGCCATGTGCAACTGGTTCTCCAGTACCTAGTGCATCTCTCGTGCACAGGACTGAAATCGAACTCTGTCCTAGTATACTTGAGCACCATAGCCGTTCACCACCACCCAATAGAGGGCAAGCCCTTATCCAGCCAGCCCCTGGTCTCCCAGTTCCTACGGGGCCTTCTGCTATCCAGGATCCCTATTCACCCCCGGTGGCAGAATGGGACCACAACGTGGTGCTTTCCCAGCTGACTAGACCACCGTTCTAGCCCCTGGCCACCTGCCATCTTGGATATCTATCTTGGAAGGTAGCCTTCTTGGTGGCCCTGACTTCAGTTCGCAGAGTCAGCAAGCTTCAAACGCTGGTGGTGGATCCTCTGTACACCAGATTCTTAAAGAACAGGGTAGTACTCCGCATTCACCCTAAGTTCTTCCCGAAGGTGGTATCCCCGTTTCACCTCATCCAGGAGGTGGTACTCCCCACCTTCTACCTGCAGCCTCATACTGGCAGGAGGAGCTCATACTCCACACACTGGACTGTAAAAGGGCCCCATCCTTCTACCTGCAGCGGACCCAGAGCCATCACAAAGCACCTCAGCTTTTCGTGTCCACGACCCCAGCAGACTGGGACTCCCTGTAACCAAGTGTACTCTATCATCTTGGGTGGCGGACTGTATCGCCCTTGCTTATGAGCGTGCAGGCCTTTCCCTAGAGCACCGGATCACAGCGCATCACGTGAGGGCGATGGCCATGTTGTTGGCCCACCTCCACTCTATGCCAGTGACAAAGATTTGCAGAGCCACCATTTGGACATCCATCCACACGTTTGCAGCACACTGCTGCCTGGAAAGTAAATCCTGCAGGGACAGTGCCTTTGGCCAGGCAGTGCTGCATAATATCCTTGGAGTGTAGGCAACTCCTGCCCTCTGACCCTTCTGTGTTCAGGCTACTGGAGTACTAGTGTTGCTGGATGCTAGGGTCTTGCAGAGTGTCTCAGCAGGAGCTCACCTTCTGCAACTCGCGGCCACCCGATGGGTCACCATTGATACTGACATAAAAGAAATCCCACGCTCCCCAACCAAGGCTTAACTCAAATACAATCTCCAAAAAAGTTCTAAACAATTCCAACAATTAATCCACAAGGCAAATAAGACCTCAGGGTGGCTAGTACCCCACATGCAGCGAGAAACTCACTGTAGGGAATAGCTGATGCTCACATCATAGGTCACAGCCTTTCCAAATCCCTAATATATACAAAATTACCAACCAATCTCACACCATATCAAATTCACCCTGGGACCACAAAACAACAAATTACAACTACATACACATTCTACCAAGTTTCTACCAAAATTCACACACACAACTGAAAGCATCAGAGTCAATCAATTGTTATGATGAGCAGCACAGGAACAGTCGGGAAATCTCCTACAATAATAAAAAGAATGTAATCAGTATCCAAAATAAATGAAGGACCTAAATAGCCCATATACACTTATCTCATCGTAGTTTTCTCCAACTGTCTGCTCCGTAGCCGCTTCAAACTTTCAGCTCAATGGCTGCTTCAATAGCAGCTTAATGCAATATGACGAACAGCAACCAGGAACACTCCCCTAGTTTCATCATAGCGGGGAAAAGACTACACCTCTTTATAAATTTGTAAATTTGTACTGTCAGGTTTGGTCCTCGGCAGCCTGGAACTAGGGAGTTCCATATTGGAGGATTGACTTCCTGCTTGTTCCTGGAGAAAACATAGTTATTCGTCTGTAACAGGTGTTCTGCGGTAACAGCAGGAAGCAGTCCTCCCCTTGGAGTTGCCATATCTCTGTTTTTTGGTTTGACTGCCGTCTTAGCTATATCATCTGATTAAGCAAGATGGCAGCCTTGGGTGGGAAGCTGGGGAAATGCTCCATGTGTGTTCCGTTGTCGCCGTCACCCCATATGTGAGGACTGATTCCTGCTGTTCCCAGAAAATACCTGTTACAAGTGAGTAGCTACGCTATTCAGACAGCAGTCCATCAGCGAGATGGGGACTTCTCAGTCTTTTACAGTGAGTGCCACATGTATGGATTATCTCCCTTTAAGTGAGAGATCATATGTATGCACTCTTTGTAAAAAGCTCCTGGCTCTCAGAGAACAAGTCCGATCTCTGGTGGCTAGAATAGCAGACTTAGAGGAGCTGACGAAGAAAGAGAGGTATATAGAGGAGACAGGGACATAGTAAACAAATCCCATCTCCAGTCTGGCTGCCTCACTGCTGCTTTGGAGGAAAGAGGTCACCTGGAAGGAGAGTATCACCTAGCTGTAGCAGGAGATTATCGTGTAGCTAGGACCTGCCCTCCAGGGGATGCAATATCTTCTTGTGCCGAGGATGTCTCTCCAAGTGTTTATACCCAGTTGGGAAGACAGACATTTTACTTGGTGATTCAGTCATCAACATGTAGATAGCTGGGTGGTTCGTGGGCATGAGGATCGCTTGGTCACTTGCCTGCCTGATGCAAAGGTAATGGGCCTCATGTGTCACCAAGAAAGGATTTTAGACTGTTTTTGTACATATGGACACCAATGGCAAAGGGTATTGTGGGAGGGAGGTTCTGAAAGCCAGATTTAGGCTTTTAGGTAGAAAGTTGAAATCCCAAACCTCCAGGGTAGCATTCTAGGAAATTTTCCTGTCCTGCATAGAGGACTCCAGAGGCAGGCAGTGTATAGATGAGATGATGGTGCATGGAAAGAGGGCTTTAGATTTGTCAGGAACTGGACAACATTCTGGGGGAAAGGGGGCCTTTTTTGAAAGGACAGGCTCTACCTTAATCAGGATAGAACCAGGATGCTGGCACTGACTTTAAAAGGAGATGGAGCAGCTTTTAAACTAGATATTGGGGGAAAGTTGACAGTTGCCTAGGAGGGCATGGTTTGAAATAACATATCTTTGAAGGATACTACCAAAACAGGAAGGTAACAGTAGTCCAGGTGCCTTTAAGTAAACAGCAGACAGAGTTGAAAGATTACAAATTATCCCTATCAGCTGATAAGCAGGTTGTCAATATGAACAAAAAACATACTTTGAAATGTCTTTACACAAATGTTAGGAATCTAAGAAAATAGGATATGAGAGTCAGAGTATATAGCACTGAATGAAGGCGAGTCAGAGTATATAGCACTGAATGAAGGCATAGATAGAATTGGTATCTCAGAGACCTGGTGGAAGGAGGATAACCACTGGGACACCGTGATACCATAGTACAAGTTATATCACAATGATAGGGTAGATCAGTGTTCTCAACCCAGTCCTCTAGGACCCCCAGGCCAGTTAGGTTTTCAGGATATCCACAATGAATTTGCACGAGAGAGATCTGCATATATTGGAAGCTGTGCATGAAGATCTATGTCATGCATACTCATTGGATATCCTGAAAACCTGACTGGCCTGGGGGTCCCAGAGGACTAAGTTGAGAGCCACTGATCTACCCTATCATTATGTTATAACGTGTACTATGGTATCACAGTGTCCCAGTGGTTATCCTCCTTCTACCAGGTCTCTGAGATAGCTGGAGAGGACTGGGTTGAGAACCACTGGGGTAGATCAAATTGGTAGAGGGGTAGTGCTCTATGTTAGAGGGCATTGAGTCAAACAGGATACAGTAAAAGCTTTGCAGAAAACAAAATGCACTGTAGAATCATTATGGATGGAAATTCCATGTGAGAAGGGAATAGCTGCAGTGGGTATATTGCTGTCTGCCTGGCCAGAATGAGTAGATGATGAAACAGTTAACAGAAATTGGGGAAGCTAACAAAACTGGCAACACAATAATAATGGGTGATTTAAATTATCTCCAGGAATAAGCAGGAATGTAATCTTCACATATGGGTCTCGTCGGTACCAACGGAGCCTGTGCGGGAACGCTCCCCAGTGTCCAGTAGGAAAGCCTTTGGGAGCATCCCACTGCACCTGTGTCGCTACCTTCCCGCCTTTCCAACTCCCTCTTCAGTTCTTCGTTTTCCACGGAGCCAACAGGCAAACCCTGTCACCGCAGAAAATTTCCTTTCCTTATCGGTCCTCCAGTTTAGTCCTCCGCCTCTGGGTTGTGCACCTCCTCCTGCAGCTTGGAGACTGGGCATGTCAAAATCGTGACATCACTGGATGTAGCCTGCTGGTATCTCCCATCAGCCCCAGTGTGTCCAGTCTCCATGCAGCAGGAGGACGTAGTGAGCCTAGGTTCTCGGCTCACTTGAGAATCAGATAAGGAGCAGTTAGGCAGAATCTAGTTTTAATTTTGGTTTTCTCTAAGTTTAAAAAAAAGAAATCCTACTTTGAAGAGGGATTAGGCAACCGTTTATTTGATGGCTTTGCTGGCCCTTCTGGCTTTCTCTATATTATATATACTTAGGGCCCTTTCTTTATTTCTTTATTTTATTTCCTTTATTTCTTTTATGGCTATTATGTTTAATGCATCTATAGCCGGGAGGTGCTGTACCCTAAAGCTAAGGCGAGGTGACCTTTCCAGGGGTCTGTCTTTATTGCCCCTCTTCCAGGCCCTGACAGGCGGGTCAACCTGTGTCCCTTTTGTTTATGGTACGCTGGTGCCCTTACCAGTGATGCCGGGGCCTGCTCTGTTCTATGCGGATGTGATTGCTGGACAGCAGGACATTTTGTTTATTGGTATACATGTTGTATTGGATAAAGATATTGATAATGAATTTGTTTCTGTTCTTTTGAAACCTTAATTCTGAGGGCTGTTTTCCATCAGGGGGTTTGTTGTTTCAACAAGGCAGCTCAAATTCCTGCGTTGGGCTCCTACCACAAAACAGTGATTCTGAGCTGCTAGGACAGTATGCTGAACTATGGGAGAGTGTTCCTTTTTGGAGGCAAAACCACAGCAGGAGCACGGATCTGCTACCGATGGGTCTTACTGTAGCGGATCATCTGAAGGCTAGTGCAAGATCTTAACCCGTGTTTACAACTTAAGCTTAGTGGTTCATTTAGGGAGGCTCTGCCTCATAGCACCTGTTACCAGGGGTACCAGGGATTGATGCAGCGGTGTCAGCGGTAACTAGGAAAACACCTATTCCGGTGGAAAGTAGTGCAGCCTTAAAAGTTGCGCAGGATAGTTAGATAGCTGGTTTATTGAAACACTGCTTGAAGCAGACACTTCGTCATTGCAGACTTCCTTTGGAGGAGCGTGGATGGCTACAGCATGTCTCAGATGGTCCCACAATTTGTGACAGTCTACCCAGCTAGAGCAAGTAAGTTAAGGGAGCTGGATCGCCTAGAGTCGAAAACGGCTTGTTTGTCAGAGGTGCAATATGACTCGATCAGAGCTCAGGCTAATAGTATGGCATCGGTGGGGGCCGTCCGCAGGGCCCTATGGTTAAGAAATGGGTGGTGGACAGTGGTTCTACGGCACGCCTCTGTAAACGTCCGTTGAAAGGAACCTGGTGGTTTAGAGAGGATCTTGACAATAGCTTGATGCAGGTGGGCATAGGTCTGATCCGATAGGCCATGGTTGTTACCGGGCACATGTCAGAGGGCTGAGTGCCTGGTCAAGTGATTTCAACGGTTAATACTTGGGGGATTTCTTAGGAGATGAATCTGATAGACAGTCGGAGATAGGAAAAAAAAAGAAAAGCCTGCATATCAGTTTGTAGCAGCTTCAGTTCTGTAGGAAACAGGAGGTGACTACGTATAGGAAATACATCTAGTTCGAAGGATAGTGGATAGAACACAATATAGGATTCTTCCAGCTGCCTATGGTCAATAAGTAACCGCTTGTTCCAGGGGTGATCTGGGAAATTACAGACCGGTGAGCCTGACGTCAGTACCGGGGAAGATGGTAGAAACCATCATAAAGAACAAAATTACACAGCATGTAGATAGTCATGGCCTAATGGGAGACAGCCAACATGGCTTTAGACAAGGAAGATCTTGTCTTACTAATCTGATATGTTTTTTTGAAGGTGTGAATAAACAGGTAGACAGAGGTGAGTCTGTTGATATAGTGTATCTGGACTTTCAGAAAGCCTTTGACAAGGTCCCTCATCAGAGACTTTTGGCAAAACTAAAAAGTCATGGGATAGGAGGCAATGTACTATTGTGGATCGGGAACTGGTTAAAAGATAGAAAGCAGAGGGTAGGGCTAAATGGCCAATTTTCTCAATGGAAAAAGGTGAATAGTGGAGTACCCCAGGGATCTGTCCTGGGTCCGCTACTTTTTGACATATTCATAAATGACCTGGAAAAGGGAACAACTAGTGAGGTTATCAGATTTGCAGATGACACAAAACTGTTTAAAGTTGTTAATATCCAAGAGGACTGTAGAAAACTGCAGGAGGATCTGGATAAATTGGAAGACTGGGCATCCAAATGGCAGATGAAATTTAATGTGGACAAGTGCAGTTATGCATCTAGGAAAGAACAACCCACACTATGGTTACACGATGCAAGGTTCCACATTGGGAACCACCAACCAGGAAAAAGATTTAGGAGTCATCGTGGATAACATGAATGAATAAATAAATAAATAAATAAATAGAAAAGGTACAGAGAAGAGCCACCAAAATGGTAAAGGGGATGGAAGGCTACTCCTATGAAGAGAGGCTACAAAGGTTAGGTCTCTTCAACCTGGAAAAGAGACGGCTGAGGGGAGATATGATAGAGGTCTCTAAATTAATGAATGGAGTGGAACGGGTAAACGTAAATCGATTGTTTACGCTATCAGAATATAGAAGGACTAGGGGACATGTAATGAAGCTACAGGGTAAACTATTTAAGACAAATAAGAGAAAATATTTCACTCAACGTGTAATCAAACTCTGGAATTTGTTACCGGAGGATGTAGTAAGAGCTGTTAGTGTAGCTGGGTTTAAAAAAGGTTTGGACAAGTTCCTGGAGGAAAGGTCCATAAACCATTATTAAAAAGGGACCCAGGATATCAATGCTTGACCCAATACAAGCATTGTGGAACCTGTGTCTTTTGGGGATACTACTAGGTACGTATGACCTAGATTGGCCACTGTTGGAAACAGGATACTGGGCTCGATGGACCTTGGTCTGACCCAGTATGGCATATCTTATCTTATGTTCTTGTTTGGAAACGGCGGCGGTGCATCCGTCTTGGGATTGTCTTATACAGCTAGGAGCTGTATGGTCGGTTCACAGGAGACTTACGGCATCGGTCGTTACTCTGTTTATTTCTTAGTGTCCATGAAGGAAGGATTGCTCTGGCCTATGCTGGATCTAAAAGGGGTACATCATCTTCTTCAAGTACTTCACCTTCAAATGGAAGCTTACGTTTGGTATGGGGGGCGGTGCACATGGGAGAGTTCTGGACGGCTCTCGGTCTTCCGAGAGGTAGGTACAGTCCCCATCCAATCAGTTCATCAGCAGTTTCTAAGATTAGCTCCCTTGGGGACATTTCCAATGTCCAGCATTTCCCTGTGGTCTAGTGGCAGCTCCACGAACCTTCACCAAGGGGATGTTGGTGGTAGCGGGGGCGCTGCAAAAAGAAGTCCTCTTAAGGGCATCCTTATTTGACAAATCCAAGATCTAGAGTGCAGACGTAAGACATCTAGTGCCCTCTCAGGAGCTAGAATTCTTGGTACTGTGTTTCGTCACGCATATGGGGGCAGCGTTTCTGCCTGATCAGCGAGCTCAAATCTTGTGACAGCTTCTGCGCAAGCTCGTATCCACTACAGCCCCTTCTGTGTGGAGCTGTCTTCGCACGTTAAGAACAATGGCGGTAACCTAGTTGAGGGTTCATAGGCTAGAGTTCTCACGCAGCTGTTGCAGTGGTCGGTACTCCGCCGTTGGTCGCGTCAGAACGATTTCCTGAGCAACCGTTTTCGAAGTTCTCAGCACCCTTCCATCCAAACCCTGCTCCAACAAGGGGTCCAGCTTTCTGTGCTCAGCATCCTTGAGTGCAGCGATACCCTCTACTAGAATGTTGGTGTTCTTAGCAACCGCTGACACGGCCGCTTCCACCTTGGGCGACTTAAACACTTTCTGATCTTGTTCCACCAGGGGGTACAGGCGAGCCATAACCCAAATGGAGATCGGCATTCAGGAGGTCCTTTCAGGGGTGGCTTGGTCCACGGAATCTGGCAGCCGGCGTGCCATGGGGGCGACGGAAATGGCGCCTGGTGATGATGGAGGCGAGTCCTGCAGGTTGGGGTGCGTTGCGGGGATCTGCTCGTGCAAGGAGCTTGGAACGACCAGGAGGGCCAGTGATTGATCAGCGGTCTCGACCGGCGAGCTGTGTTCTAGCACTTCAAGCGGTCGAGCGGTGCGAGTGCTTTTGGACAACTTTGCGACGGTAGTTTGCTTTAATCAGCAGGGCGGAACGGGAAGCATTGCCATGAAAGAGAAAGCAGGGGCGTTTTTCGCCTGGAGGAGCCTCGGCTACAGGCGATCTCGGCGGCGCACATTACAGGAATGGACAACTTGAAGGCAGAGTTTCTCAGCAGAGTCCGGGTGGATGCTGGGAAATGAGAGTATGTGATAAGGAAGCTTATCAAAGCTCATGGAGTAATGACAAAAGAGGAGAATTTACTCTCATTAAGGGACCTGTGCTGGCAGGTTATAGAACTAAGACAGCTTGTTTCCCTAAAAGATTACATGATCCAGAATGCACCTGTATGCAGAAAGTCCCTAGGGGAGCTAGAGTGGAAAAGCATGTGTCTAATCCGAGAAAGCATTATGTCATCCCTAATCAAACAGCCCCTAGAAGAATGCTTAATCCACAAAACCTGAAGAATGTAAGGGTGGAGTTGCAATCTAAGCCCTTTAAAACTATAGTGGAATCTTCAGGAAGACAGAAGGAGAAGAAGAAGGAGAAGGGGAATCAGAAGGAGAATGAGAACAGAAGGAAGAACAACCGGAACCTGAAGGAACAAGGACAAGGAAGCAGATGGTCCAAGAGAGGAGCTCAGAAAAGTACCTATGCCTGGAGAGAAACCTGGAGGAAAGGTTCAGAGGACTGGAAAAAGCCAGAAGTCTGTAGATCCACAGCCAGGAACCCTCAAGCAACACCTAGGAAAAGGTCTGTTGCATCTAAGGAGGAAAGGAGTCCAAATACCTCTTGGAGGACGTCTGGAGAAAAGATCCTGAGGTCCAGAGATACCAACTGGAGGACAGGACACAGAAGCTCTATTGCATACTGGCCAGAATACCAGAAGAAGCAGCCTGACGCTTGCCTGGATTCAGGTAGGAACTGTGAACGTTTCTCTAGCTTTGAGCAGTGCAAACAGCAGGGAAACAGTTTCTCTCCGTGTAGAGGTCAGTTCCTAAAGGCCTCTGAGTCAGACGGAGAAACAGAATCTATGCATTTTCAAGAGCAAGGGTCAATATCTGATACAGAAGATAATTATATGGACTGTTCTTTGAGTAGGTTGTTACTTTAGGAAAATCCTAAATATCAGAGCAAACATCAAAAGGAAACATTCTAAATATTAGCTTCCCATAAAGTTTTGTTGAAAAGAAAGCTTTTGGGAAAGTTTTGCACGTGTGCTGAAATCAAGCTACTGATTGCAGTTAATTGTCACCTGTTGGTGGAGGAGAGCCCAGCACAAGCCGTGCATGCGTAGGATTAAAAAGTTCTTTTCTGTATGGAGAAAGTGAGCTATGTTTTAGTATAAAGAAGTTTTCCTCTTTGATTTGTTTTTCCCCAGCACTGCTAAGGAGTTTATTAGCAGTGGCTGAAAGAAGCCTTTCTGTTCTATAAAGGACTTTGATTCTTATTTGCATAAGATATTTCAGTTGCCTTATTTTGTGTTGAATAAACCCTGGAGAAGTTATCTGGATGGTGTTACCAAGCATATCTGTGTGTGGGATAATCACCCCATAAATAAACTCTAATTTTGTCTACACTCGACCAACTACAAGAGTTTTCATTATTCTAAAAAGGCAAGCTTTGTGTGAATGGACTTCAATAACCACAATCCTTTGCAAGCCAGTTAATTTGCATACTTGCCAAGATGGTGGTACCTTCATAACAAGCACCTCCTTTTACAAGTTTCATCCGGAAGGGTTTGCCTGGATAGTTTGCAAAGGGGCTTCTCCGATTGCGGATCTCATGGCAGCTTTTCCTTCGGCCAAAGTGACTTGTTTTTGTCTTTCAGTAGGACATGAGAGAGGAGGGCTGAGGGGATCGATGCTCTAATGACACTTTGACCATCAGCCGGACTTCTCTATGTCCCCCCCCCCCTCCCCGTGGGCGCTCATAGATCGGGTGATGCAGTGCTTTGAGGCTCAGCAGGGGAGAATAGTTTTGGTGCCACCTGATTAGCAGAGTCGGCCGGGCTATGCTGATTCGGTTTGGCTTCTCTTCGAAGAGCCTTGCAGATTACCGGTAATGAAGAATCTGTGGATTCAGGATCCGCTTCGAATACCTCAAAGGGATTGATTCTCGTTTACGGCTTGTCCATGGAAAGGGTGAGTTTAAAACAAAAAAAAATTTCTGAAGCAGTTATTGTAACCTTTCTCAGGGTCAGGCCAAAGGTCCCAATTCCTTTGCAGTTGCAAGTATATGACGTCTATTTGGCATCTGGTGATCTTGTCGACAAGTCAGTTCTTCGACACTCTCTCTGTGCCAATCAGGGTAAGTCCTTACAGGATGACTTTGATACGGTCTGACGGCCAGCTCTTTAGCAGTCCAGTGGATGGCTTTTGCCAGCTATAGAGGTGGCTTGGATTTATGTTGACGTGGTTCGTCTTCTAACGGTGATCTCTAGATGGCGCTCTTCTCGCTGAGAGAGGTTCCGCTGTGGGATCTCCACTTGGTGCTGAAGGGCCTTGACTAGCGATTCCTTCGAATCCTTGCTCCAAGCTTCAGACAAACATCTAACCTGTTTAACTTGAAACAAGTGATGCCCTTACAGGTATTGGGTTCTGCAGAGGGAAGCTTTTCTAGCAGTAATTTTCGTCGTTTGGACATACTGAGAGTGTTGCGGCAATACTTAAAGGTATCACAGGCCTTTCGTAAGTCTGAACAGATCTACGTTCTGTTCGGAGGTCTCCGTAAAGGGGAAGCGGCTGCTAAGGCACCTATTTCCAGATGGGTCCGAGAAGCTGTTGTATCAGCTGGTATTTTACAAGGTAGTCAGGCGCCAGGGGAGTTAAGGGCTCACTCTTCTAGAGCGTAAGTGCCGGCATGGGCAGAACACGGTTTGCTTTTGCTGGTGGAGATTTGCAGAGTGGCTACCTGGTCATCCCTTCATATCTTCAGTGGACACTACCGCCTGAATGTTAGGGCAGCAAATGATGCTTATTTCGGGTTGGTAGGGTTGCATTCCGGCGTAAATGTCCCTTCCAATAATTACTGCTCTGATACATCCCAGAGGTGGAGGACTAAACTGGAGGACCGATAAGGAAATAGAAATTACACTTACCTGGTAATTGTTGTTCCTTTAGGAACTCCAGTTTAGTCCTCATTCCCACCCGGTGGGTGATCTTTTCAGAGTTTATGGTCAGATGGGGAGGAGAATTTATTCTTTAAAAAACAAAACAAAACAAAAAAACAACTTTTGGTTTCTGGATTGCAGTGAGTATTTCTGTCAGACCTGGTTTACTTTCCTTCGCTCTTGATTGCTTTAAGGTGTGGAACAGGGAAAGTAAAAGAATAAGAAAAATGAGAATGTAAAACCCCCCCAAAAAGCACAGTTTCCTTTTTAGTTGAAGATTTGTTAGTTTAGTTCTCACTTACGGTTATGAATACTGTTGAAATTAAGTATAGCTATTTATTTGTTGCTCCTTTGAGTTTGCTTTGTCAATAGGTCACTGGGGCTGATGGGAGATACCAGCAGGCTACATCCAGTGATGTCACGATTTTGACATGCTCAGTCTGCAAGCTGCAGGAGGAGGTGCACAACCCAGAGGTGGAGGACTAAACAATTACCAGGTAAGTGTAATTTCTATTTTTGTGGTCGCGTCTGCCTTCACTGTCGACGCCTATACCGGTACCACCGGTCTTTTCTTAATTTCTTCCTTCTTTTAAAAAAAAAAAAAAAAAAGAATCCTTCTTTTTCGAGGGTCTGTCCCCTCTGGGTGCCAGGCGCCATTTTGGGCACTAGGCCCTCTTTTCTTCTAAAATGGAGAAACCAACTAGTGGTTTAAAAATTTTTTTAAAGTGTAGCTGTACCGTTTCTGCTACTGACACCCATGACTGGTGTCTTAAATGTTTATGTCCTGACCATTTACCATCAGAGTGTCTCCTCTGTAGAAAGATGACCAAGAGAGGCCTGCAGAACAGAGCTGCAAAACTCGGCACCCTCTTTGCTGCAGATGCGATGTCTGTTGCATCGACGTCTTGCAGGGCTTCGTCTTCCTCCCATGGATCTCAGGTAACTAAACCCAGTTCTTCCAAGACTGGCCGGTCCTCAAAGGGTAGATCTCCTTTGAAGCATCGAGATGCTACAAGCGTTGCCCTTGAGGAAAACATACCGGCAAAACAGCCCCGGTGGGAAGCCCCGGCCTCCAAAGCACTAATGGGGCTCCAGGATGTTCCAGGGGCTCCAGGATGTTCCAGAGGCTTCCACCTCAGGAGAACTCCTGGTGCCATGTTCTGGTGTCGTGGCCGCTTCTTCTGGTACCGACATCCAGGCATCGGCAGGGGCTATGGATCAACAAATCCTAGCCATCGAACGCAGTCTAGCAGCTCTCTCAGCAGCTTCAGTACCGCTAAGACCACTTCAGACGGTTCCGCAGTCATCGGTACCGATACCGGTACCGACCGCACCTGTTTCAACTGATGTGCTTCCCCCCGTGTCGGCTCTTGAATCAATATACGACATCGAGGGCCCGGTATCGAGACAGTCCGACGCCGACTTTGATCGATACCGACGCTGAGCAATTGAAGAACACCCGGCGCGCACATATTTTGAGTCCTCCGATTCCGATGACTCTACCGGTACCGGGGTGATTCTACTGGAGGATCCATCTCCTTCTCATCAACACAGGATGTCTCCTCCAAAGGACATGTCTTTTCAGGATTTCATATGTGATGTTGCCCGAGGACTTTCAATCATGGTGACTCCTGAGAAGGAACCGAGAGCAGAAGACTTAGAAATTCTTCAATATCCAGCAGCTCCTAAAGAAGCAGCTACCCTTCCCATTCTCTGAATCTTGTATGACCTCATGCTAAGGATGTGGGAAGCTCCTTTAACGGTGTCTCCACACTCTCGGAGACTCGATACCATGTACTGAGTTCCACAATGCCCTGGTTTTCAGAAGACACAATTACCACACCGTTCAATGTAAACCGCCTTGATATCATGAAAGGCGGTATATAAGAAATGTTAAATAAATAAAATAAATAAATAAATAGTGGAATCAGCAATGCGTAGGATCAAGAGTGCTAAAATACATTCTTCCAATCCTCCGGGCCGGGAAGCGAGGACACTCGATGCCTTTGGGCGTCGATGCTTTCAGTCCTCGATGTTATCAGCCAGGATCAGCTGTTACATTCTCTACATGGGAATGTTTCTCAAAGAGGTTACAAGGGATCTAGAGCTTATGGCTCCACTTCTCCCTGATGATAAAAGGACAGACTTCCTCACCCTGGTCAGACATGCCCAGAATGTGTCTAAGTTCATGAATCGTGCAACTTTTGATTGCTTTGAGTGCATTAGCAGAACCTCTGCTATTTCCATCGGTGCATGCCGCATTGTCTGGCATCAGATTTAGAACAATGGTTGCAAGATAAGCTGGGGAACATTCCTTGCACAGCAGAAAATCTCTTTGGCAAGGATTGGCAAAACAAAGCTAATCAGATTGAATCTGAAAATACAACCTTGAGCAGATTATCAAAGGTTACAGCCAACCCAGCAAAGAAAAAGACAACTAAGAAAACCCTTTTCAACAAGAAAAAGAAATTCTACCCATTTTACACCCAAGCTGTCCACTGTCCAGTTCATGCTCCCCAGAAGGGGTAGCAACAGCCCAGACAGCAAAGTAAGAAAGAAGTCCCAAGAGCTCAACCAGCTCAACAGACTCAGCCTCCTCAGGGGTTTTGACTGCTTCCTAGAGAACTTAGTCATCTTGCCCCTGAAAGGTCCAGAACCTCTCACCATCCCTGGCAGACTTTGTCATTTTTCCAGAAGATGGCAATAAATAACATCAGGAAACTGGACTCTTTCCATTGTACGAGAGGGGTACAAACTCCATTTTCACAGTATGCCCCCTCCCACCATCACAAGACAGTTCAATTCTTAGGGCCCTACCACCACTCCTTTGTGTCAGGAGGTCACCTCACTACTTGCTCATGGGGAAATAGAAGAGGTACCCATATCCCAACAGGGCATGGGTTTCTACTCCCCCTACTTCCTCATTCCAAAGAAAACAGGGGGATACAGGCCCATACTGGACCTCAGAGTTGAACAAGTATCTGTTCTGAGAAAAATTCAAGATGATCTCCCTCTGAACACTTCTTCCCTATATTCAGAGTCAGGATTGGCTATGTTCTCTAGATCTAAAGGATGCATACATGCATATTCTCATCCATACAGATCACAGGAGGTTTCTTCGATTCCTCTATCAAGGAAGACATTACCAGTACACGGTTCTACCTTTCAGACTGGCTTATGCCCCAAGAGTCTTCACAAAATGCATGGCAGTAGTAGCAGCATTCCTGAGAACTCTGGGGATATTTGTCTTCCACTACTTAGACGACTGGCTCATCCAAGCATCAACAGCTCCAGAAGCCAGTTTCGCTCTCTCCTGCATGATGCAAATCCTACAGTACTTGAGACTGGTTATAAACCTTCCAAAATCTCAGCTCATTCCGTCTCAGTCCTTAGAGTTCATAGGGGCTCTTCTCGACACAAGGCAGTCAAAGGCTTTCCTGCCACAGCCACGTTGTCTTCAAATAATTCAGCTGGCTTCTCAAGCAGCTATGAAAACTTTGCTAACTGCTCGAGAAATGCTTCAGCTGCTGGGGCATATGGCATCCACGGTCCATGTGGTTCCCTATGCTCGGCTTCACATGCGGGCAGCCCAGTGGGCTGTATCCTCTTAGTGGACACAGGCCTTGGGTGAAAAGCGGTATATAAATACAGCTAAATAAATAAATAAATAAAATAAATAAAAATAAATAAAATAAATAAAAAGCGGTATATAAATACAGCTAAATAAAATAAATAAATAAATAAATTGGGGTGCCTATCGGACAAAATCAAAAACTCGACACGTCTCATTTCGTCCCTACAGGGATGGCAATCACTGGAAAACCTTCTTATAGGCTCTCCCTTCCAGCAGCCACTACGTCAAGCCACCTTGACGACAGATGCGTCCAAGTCAGGCTGGGGGGCTCACTTGGACCATCTCTCCACCCAGGGTCTATGGACCCACCAAGAGGCTTGTTTTCACATAAACCTCCTAGAACTCAGAGCCATCTTTTATGCTCTTCAGGTGTTCCAAACTCACCTCGGCTACAAAGACAGTCCTGATACAGACCGACAATCAAGTAGCCATGTTCTATGTGAACAAACAGGGTGGGACGGGATCTCAAACCTTATGCAACGAAGCTCTATGCCTCTGGGCCTTCGCCAGAGATCTTCAAATCCACCTACTAATGGTGTATCTTCCAGGCACACAAAATCTCTTGGCAGACAAACTCAGTTGAGTACTGCTGCCACACGAGTGGTCTCTTCATCCAGAGCAGATTGCTCAAATTTTTCAGATCTGGGGAACTCCAGATATAGACCTCTTTGCAAGTCCTCAGAATGCCAAACTTCCCCGGTTCTGTTCCAGAATACCGGCTCAGATTGG
The DNA here is from genome assembly GCA_033557465.1 of Ichthyophis bannanicus. Lineage (NCBI taxonomy): Eukaryota > Metazoa > Chordata > Amphibia > Gymnophiona > Ichthyophiidae > Ichthyophis > Ichthyophis bannanicus. Next base: position 293,067,744 of record CM066031.1, on the reverse strand, counting down.
TCAGGCAAGGGATGCCTTCCACCTCCACTGAGGTCAGGACTTCCTCTATGCCTTCCCACCCATTCCCCTCATTCCCAAAACACTCTTCGAGCTTCAGAGAGACAGGGGCCATATGATCCACATAGCCCCACGCTGGCCACGGCAACCGTAGTATCCTCTGCTTCTACGTCTCTCTCGAGCCAGACCTCTGAAGTTAGGATGTGCTCCAGATCTTCTTTTCCAGGAAAACAGGACGCTATTGCACCCAAATCCTCAGTCTCTACACCTCAGGGCGTGGCTCCTGAGATCCTAGAATTCCAGGATATCAACCTTTCTCAACAGATAAAGGATATCCTTCAGGCTTCAAGAAAACCTTCCACAAGGCGAGCCTACGCCTTTAAGTGGAAAAGGTTCTCTATTTGGTGTTCAAAAAAGGAACTTAATCCTTTTTCAGTGCCAGTGGAGGCGTTGCTGGAATATCTCCTCCAGTTGTCATCCTCTGGTCTTAAGACCAATTCAGTAAGAGTCCATCTTAGTGCCATTGCAGCTTTCCACAAGTCTTTAGATGGACAACCGGTTTCCTCTCAACCACTTGTAGCAAAATTTATGAGAGGTTTACTTTTAACAAAACCTCCCATTAAGAACATAAGATATTCCATACTGGGTCAGACCAAGGTCCATCAAGCCCAGTATCCTGTTTCTAGCAGTGGCCAATCTAGGTCATACGTACCTAGCAGTTTCCCCAAAAGACACAGGTTCCACAATGCTTGTACTGGGTCAAGCATTGGTATCCTGGGTCCCTTCTTAATAACGGTTTATGGACCTTTCCTCCAGGAACTTGTCCAAGCCTTTTTTAAACCCAGCTACACTAACAGCCTTTACTACATCCTCTGGTAACAAATTCCAGAGTTTGATTACACGTTGAGTGAAAAAATATTTTCTTTTATTAGTCTTAAATAGTTTATCCTGTAGCTTCATTGCATGTCCCCTAGTCTTAAGTCACCGCCAGTGGCATGGGATTTAAATCTTGTCCTTGGGCAGCTCATGAAACCACCCTTTGAACCCTTAATCACTACATCCCTGTAATTTCTTTCTTGGAAAGTAATCTTCCTGATTGCCCTTACTTCTGCAAGACACATCAGTGAGTTACAGGCTTTAGTGGCTGATCCTCCTTATACAAGGTTCCACAATGATAAAGTAACATAGAAACATAGAAACATGATGACAGAAAAAGACCAAATGGCCTATCTAGTCTGTCCTTCCATATCAATAACTACAACAGTCCACTTTTTACCTTTAGAGATCCTCTGTGTTGGTCCCATGCTTTTTTGAATTCAGTTACTGTCCTCATCTCTACCACCTCCACTGGGAGAATATTCAATGGATCCAATACTCTTTCCGTAAAGAAATATTTCCGCATATCACTCCTGAATCTATCTCCTTTCACCCTCATCCCATGTCCCCTCGTAGCAGAACTTGCTTTCAATTGAAAGAGGCTCTCTCCCTGAACATTTATGCCACGGAGGTATTTAAACATCTCAATCATATCACCTCTATCCCGCCTTTCCTCTAAGGTGTACATATTAAGATCCTTAAGTCTGTCCTCATATGCTTTATAATGAAGGCCACTAATCATTTTAGTAGCCACCCTCTGCACCGACTCCATCCTGTTCACATCCTTTTGAAGGTGCGGTCTCCAGAATTGCACACTATACTCCAAATGAGGTCGCACCAAAGACTTATACAGAGGCATTATCACCTCCTTTTTTCTGCTAGCCATTCCTCTCCGTATGCATCCAAGCATCCTTCTAGCTTTTGCCTTCGCCTTTTCTACCTGTTTAGCTACTTTAAGATCATCAGACACAACCACGCCTAGGTCCCGCTTTTCTTTAGTGGACAAAAGTACTTCACCTCGTATACTGTATTGCTCCCTTGGATTGCTGCAGCCCAAATGCATGACCTTACATTTTTAACATTAAATCCCAGCTGCCAAAGTCTAGACCATTCTTCAAGCTTAGCTAGATCCCTCCTCATGTTATCTACACCTTCCTGGGTGTCTACTCTATTGCAGATTTTGGTATCATCTGCAAAGAGGCAAACCTTACCCAACAGCCCTTCCGCTATATCACTAACAAACAGTAGTTCTTAGGACTCATCCTCACTTTATGCCAAAGGTGGTTTCGCCTTTTCATTTAAACCAATCGGTTTACCTTCCTGTATTCTTTCCTAGCCTCACGCCTCAAATGCAGAAAGGAATTTACACACTCTAGATTGTAAAAGAGCCTTATCCTTTTACCTTCAGAGAACTAAGCAACATAGGAAATCTTCCCAGCTTTTTGTTGCTTTTGACCCTAGTCATCTTAGACTACCAATTTCCAAGAGAACTTTGTCTAAATGGATTGCAAATTGCATATCCTTTGCATATAAGAGTAAGGGACTTTCTCTTGAAGGTCATGTCACAGCCCACAATGTGAGAGCAATGGCAGCCTCCATGGCTAACCTTCGCTCAGTGTCAATCGACGATATTTGCAGAGCAGCAACTCGGGCTTCGGTGCATACCTTTGCATCCCACTACTGCTTAGACAAGGACTCCCGTCGGGATGCCTCATTTGGTCAAGCTGTTCTCCAGCATCTCTTTTACTCTTAGGACAACTCCTATCCGCCATCCCGGGTTTCGATGCCAGAGATCCATGGGAGGAAGCATGACCCATCTTAACCTGGGTTTTGCAGTTTTTCTGGGGTCATCTCCCTGGCATCTCTCAGCTAGGGGAGTCCCCCATGTGTTAAGACTACATTCCTGCTTGTTCCTGGAGATAGCGTAGTTACTCACCTGTAACAGGTGATCTCCGGGAACAGCAGGAATTTAGTCTTCACAACCCACCCATCTCCCCTGGGAGTTGTCTCTCTCTCTATCTCTGCTTCTCTCCTTTGTCTCAGCTATAAACTCAACTGAAGAGGGAGAGTTGGAAAGGCGGGATGGCAGCAAGGCAGCGACGCAGGCGCAGTGGGATGCTCCCAAAGGCTTTCTTATTGGACGCTGTGGAGCGTTCCCGCGCAGGCTCCGTCTGTACTGACAATACCCATGTGTGAAGACTAAATTCCTGCTGTTCCCGGAGATCACCTGTTACAGGTGAGTAACTACGCTATCCCAGTATCAAATGGGTAAATGTCGTATCAGGGAATGCCTAGGGAGTTACATTTTCTAGATCAGAGATGGCAAACTCCAGTTCTGGAGCGCCACAATCCCGCCTGGTTTTCAGGATGTCCCTAATGAATATTCATGACATATATTGCCATCCACTGCCTCCCATTGTATGCAAATATATCTCATGAATATTCATTAGGGGTATCCTGAAAACCAGGCTGGATTGTGGCCCTCCAGGACTGGAGTTTGCCATCCCTGTTCTAGATGAATAAATGACTGCTTTATGGAGCAGCTGGTTCAGGATCTAGCACAAGGGGAAATTATTTTGGACCTAATCCAATACTCAAACAACTGCACTGGCTCCCAGTCGCATCCTGCATTCAATTCAAAACTATCCTGAACGTTTTCAAAATCGAGCATAAAATGTATGCCAGCAGCCTGTAGGGATTAATCAACCTTGACACAAGCACCAGGCCAAGAAGTCAAAGCAGAATGGACACCATACAAACACCTGGATCCTACTCCAGGACCACAAAGGCCACATCATCCAGATCTTTGTCCCTCGCAACCCCGTCCCTATGGAATAGCTTCCCCGCTGACCTAAGAGCCAAAGCTGACATCATAGACTTCTGAAAGAAATTGAAAACTCTACTCTTAATCGACCACTTTGAGATTACCACATCTGACACAACACCCACCCATGCAGTACCCTGAACAAGAGCCACCCAGGTCAAATCCCCCTGCAGCTAAATATATATATATATATGTATATATTCAGATATGTAAATAAGTTACCTCCTAAGCCCCAGGGACATACACATGTACTACACCCAACTTTTGTACCGTATTCAACTTTGTAAATAAGTTATTCACTACAATCCCTCTGCATGCTTCCCCCCTCCCCCGTTTGCTGTTTGCTCGTTCAACTATGTAAGCCACTTTGATTGAAGGATAAAACAGTATAGAAAACCTGTTAAATAAAATGAATACATAATCCTTAGTGAAATATAGGATCTGGTACAAGAGGTGACGGTGTTGGGACCATTTGGCAGTAGCAATCATAACATGATAAAATTTCATTTAGTAAATAGAGTAAGGAAATCTTATGTGCTAGCGTTTAACTTTCAAAAGGGAAAACTACGAAAAAATTAGGAAAATGGATAAAAAGAACTAAAATAAGCTGCTGCAAAGGTTAAGACATTACATCAGGCCTGGACATTGTTTAAAAATGCCACCTTAGAAGCACAGAACAGATGTATTCCAGAAAGCATCTGAAACACCTTCAGAAAAGGTGGAAAGAAGGCCAAAAGACTATCTGCATGGTTTAAAGGTAAAGCCAAAAAAATAACTTTCAAAAAATGGAAAAAAGATCCAAATGAAGAAAACAGGAAACAGCATAAGCATTAACAAGTTAGATGCAAAGCATTGATAAGATAGGCAAAGAGAGACTATGAAAAGAAGCTTGCCATGGAAGCAGAAACTCATAATAAAACCTTTTTCAGGTACATTCAAAGCAAAAAGCCTGTCAGGGAGTAAGTTGGTGGACCATTAGATGATAGAGCCATAAAAGGGGCACTAAGAGAGGACAAGGCCATAGTAAAGACTAAATAAATTCTTTGCTTCATTCTTTACTGAAAAAGATGTAGGGGCGAGACCCATGACAGAAATGATATTTAAAGGCAATGAATCAGAGGAATTGAAACAAATCTCCATGAACAAGTAATCAAACTCACTTAATGTGTAATCAAATCACGTAACACGTAATCAAACTCTGGAATTTGTTACCGGAAGATGTAGTAAAAGCTGTTAAGTGTAGCTGGGTTTAAAAAAGGTTTGGACAAGTTCCTGGAAGAAAAGTCCATAAACCATTATTAAAGAGGACCAAAGAAATCCAAGGTTTACCCTGGGATAAGCATTGTGGCATCTGTATACCTTTTTGGGAACCTCAGAGATACTTGTGACCTGGATTGTCCACTGTTGAAACAGGTTACTAGGCTTGATGGACCTTTGTCTGACCTAGCATGGCATTTCTTATGTAATAGGAAAATTTGATAAACCAGATGTTATACATCCAAAGGTGCGCAAAGAACTCAGAAATGAAATTGCAGATCTACTGTTTGTAAGTTATCATTAACATGGTCTAGAGTGGCCAACATAACGCCAGTTTTTAAAAAGGGTTCCAAGGGTAAGCCAGGAAACTACAGACTGGTGAGCCCAACATCGATGCCAGTCAGTATGGTAGAAACTATTACAAAGAACAAAATTACATATGGTTTAATAGGACAAAGCCAACATGGATTTAGCAAAGGGGAGAAGTCTTGCCTCTCCAATCTGCTACGTTATTTTTGAAGGTGTGAATAAACAGGTAGATAAAGATGAGCCAGTGGGTGTGTCGCATCTGGATTTTCAGAAAGTCTTCAACAAGGTTCCTCATGAGAATACTCATGAGGAAATTAAAAAAATCATGGGATAGGAGGCGTGTACTGTTGTGGATTGGGAACTGGTTAAAAGAAAACAGAGTAGGGCCAAATGATCAATTTTCTCAGTGGAGAAAGGTAATTAGTGGAGTGCCCAAGTGATCTGTGCTGGGCCTAGTACTATTTAAACATATTTATAAATGACCTGGAAATAGGAACAATGAGTGAGGTGATCAAATTCACAGGCGAGACACAATTACTCAAAGTTGTTAAATTACAATTTGATTATGAAAAATTGCAAGAGAATGTTGAGAAATTGGAAGACTGGTCATCCAAATGGCAGATGAAATTTAATATGCCAAGTTATGCACTTAGGGAAAACAACCAAAATGATGCAGGGTTCCATATTAGGAGCCACCACTCAAGAAATAGATCTAGGAATACATTGAAATCCTCTGTTCAGTCTGCAGCAGCAGCAGCCAAGAAAGCTAATAGAATGCAAGGAATTATAAGGAAGGGAATGGTAAATGTAACAAAGGATATCATAATGCCTTTGTATTGTTTCCTGGTATGACTGCACCTTGAGTATGGCGTAAAGTTTTGGTCGTCACATCCTAAAAAAGATATAGCAGAATTGGAAAAGGTAAAGAGAAGGACAACCAAAATGATAAAGGGGATGGAAGGATACTCCTATTAGGAAAGGCATAAAAGGTAAGGGCTCTACAGCTTGGAGAAGATGGCCAAGGGTAGACATGATAGAGGTCTAAAAATAATGAGCGGAATAGAACAAATAAACATGAATCAATTGTTTACTCCTTCAGAAAGTATAAAGATTGGGAGATGTGCAATGAAGCTGCAAAGTAGTATATTTTAAGACTAATCAGAGAATGTTTTTTCACTTAATGCATAATTAAGCTTTGGAATTTATTGCCAGAGGATATAGTGAAAGTTGTTAATGTAGCTGCATTTAAAAAAGGTTTGGGCAAGTTCCTGGAGGAAATGTCCATACACATTTTTAAAATGGATTGGGGAAATCCACTGCTTATCACTGGGATAAGCATGGATCTTACTATTGTCAGACGGCTGCCTAGGGTGAGAACTTACACAATCTTGACGATGCATATATTCATATGATTCTTGCAAGGTATTGTGGGTATTGTAGTTCATTCACTCCCAAACACAGCTGATGACAATAATTAAGTTGTGAAACCAAGTGGTAAGGCCAATAAAATACTTCTTTTATTGATGGGGTTTAATTCACCCAGCACATGTATGCTTGATAGCAATATAAATGAGGTTACTTGCTTGCAGTGTTTAAATGGATAACAAAAAAGTCACAAAGTAAACCAGAAAACAACCTTCAGCTTGTCAGGCAATTAGCTAATGTTTTCTTAGCAAATAATTACCAAATACAAAGGCACAAAGAAAAGAATAAACTTTGCTTGTTAGGTTAACTTCTGCTTATTTTTCACTCAGATCCAGCAGTGATTTTCCCTTGCTCACACACACAATCAGGTGCAGGTTTAATTACTATCAATTGACCAGCTGTAAGCCTTTAGCTGGCTGGCTGCTACTGTGTGAACCCAAATCCTGCTTTAAGAGCTGTTTGCAGTGGAAATAAAGAACAAAGTTAGGTTTCTTTGTGATGGCTGATGTGTTTGCTCACAGAAAGCTAGCAATAGCAATTAGATAGAGAACAGTCCATGTAAGTAATACTTTCATCTGCTGTATCTCCCCCTTCATCAATCAGCATAGGGTCACTATCATACATTGGCACAGACGAGTCTTTCATTAAGGCACTATCATGAGAATGCTTATTCCCTTGCTGCCATTCTCTATTATAGATAGGGTCTGGATCAGTGTTCATACTTGAGCCTCTCCTGCCATCATAATTCCTCTCTGTAAAGCCTGGCCAGTATGTAATCCAATTCTGATGTCCAGCCTTCCAATCTTGATCCCTGGACACTGGATCTCCTCTCACATACCTTCTGGCCTTGGTCTGAAAGTCCCTTCCACGTGCAGTCTTCTCTCTTCCAGGTAGCCACTGGTGATTCCTATCTCTGCCATTCCATTCCTCTGGCTGAATCCAGTCCAATGGACTCTGCTGGCATTTGGAATACCTCCCAGTATGGGTACTGCCTTGGACTCTCCCAGACCATCCAATGGGCTTTCTTCTCTTCCTTCCAGAGAGTTTCCTTCTTTCTCTATCCGCTTGGCTTGGCTTCTGTTTCTCCAGGTGATACTGGGGCTTGAGCTTGTAGCCGTTGCTGTATCTGTGTCCGAAGCTCTTTCTGAAGCTCTTTCTGTCGCTGTTGCTGAAGCTGTTCCTCAAGCTGTTATCTGAAGAATAAGCTCTATTCTTATTCTTTCCTAATGTGTGCTCCTCCCTAACACAGTGCAGCTGTCTTGAATCAGGCCCTGCCCTTTGAGATGAGTGCTTAGGGATTACCTCATAGCTCTCTTGATTGCACACACATTTTCTCACTTCAGCCCCTCTCATGGCTGCTGGAAACCTGGTGCATTCTGGGACTGGTAGTCTTTTATGTGAAAACTCTGTTTTCTTGCTTCTACCAGAACTGACAGGTTGCTTGTTCAGAGTCACATCATCTTTTCTATAGCTCCTACCTGAGCTATGATAAGCTTCCTTATCACACTATGTACTTGTGACCTGGATTGGCTGTTGTTGGAAACAGTGTACTGAGCTTGATGGATCATTGGTCTGACCAGTATGGTAATTCTTATGTTTTTATTTTTATTACTCTGTATCTCGTTGCTCTAATCGAGATTTTGCTTCTCTCCAAAGATCCTGCTTCAGTTGCTGCCTTCTGTCATGGAGGCAACATAAGAACATAAGATATGCCATACTGGGTCAGACCAAGGTCCATCAAGCCCAGTATTCTGTTTCCAACAGTGGCCAATCTAGGTCATATGTACCTAGCAGTTTCCCCAAGAGACACAAGTTCCACAATGCTTGTACTGGGTCAAGCATTGATATCTTCGGTCACTTCTAATAATGGTTTATGGACCTTTCCTCCAGGAACTTGTCCAAACCTTTTTTAAACCCAGCTACACTAACAGCCTTTACTACATCCTCCGGTAACAAATTCCAGAGTTTGATTACACGTTGAGTGAAAAAATATTTTCTTTTATTAGTCTTAAATAGTTTACCCTGTAGCTTCATTGCATGTCCCCTAGTCTTTCTATATTCTGATAAGGTAAACAATCGATCTACGTTTACCCGTTCCACTCCGTTCATTAATTTATAGACTTCTATCATATCTCCCCTCAGCCGTCTCTTTTCCAGGTTAAAGAGCCCTAACCTTTTTAGCCTTTCTTCATAGGAGTATTCTTCCATCCCCTTTGCCATTTTGGTGGCTCTTCTCTGAACCTTTTCTAAAATCGCTATATCCTTTTTAAGATACGGCGACCAGAATTGCACACAATATTCAAGGTGCGGTCTCACCATGGAACGATATAGAGGCATTATAATATCTTTTGTTTTATTTTCCATTCCTTTCCTTATCATACCTAGCATTCTATTTGCTCTCTTGGCCGCCGCTGCACACTGGGCCGAGGGTTTTAACATGGTATCCACAATGACGCCTAAATCTTTTTCCTGGGTGGTGGTTCCTAATGTGGAACCTTGCATCGTGTAACCATAGTTTGGGTTGTTCTTCCCTAGGTGCATAACCTTGCACTTGTCCACATTAAATTTCATCTGCCATTTTGATGCCCAGTCTTCCAATTTATCAAGATCCTCTTGCAGTTTTCCACAATCCTCTTGGGTTTTAACAACTTTAAATAGTTTTGTGTCATCTGCAAATTTGATAACCTCACTCATTATTCCACTTTCCAGGTCATTTATGAATATGTCAAAAAGCAGTGGACCCAGCACAGATCCCTGGGGTACACCACTATTCACCTTTCTCCATTGGGAAAATTGGCCATTTAGCCCTACCCTCTGCTTTCTATATTTTAACCAGTTCCTGATCCACAATAGTACACTGCCTCCTATCCCATGACTCTTTAGTTTTGCCAAAAGTCTCTGATGAGGGACCTTGTCAAAGGCTTTCTGAAAGTCCAGATACACAATATCAACCGACTCACCTTTGTCCACCTGTTTATTCACTCCTTCAAAAAGACATAACATACTTTTTTCTTCCATACACCTCCCCTGGTTTACTGCGGCAGTGGTGTTGGTTTGTTACTTTTTCCTTCCTGACGATTTCAATCCTTTCTTCCATCTCAGTTTCACTCCTTTTCTTCCATAGTCCATTCCATCAACTTATTTACTCAACTATCTCTCTGGCTAGCTGACAGGTCCACCTCTTCCTTTCTCACTGGCTATGACTCTTGGCTTTCCTTCTTCCTTGAATGATCTTCTCCTCCTCCCATTCTTGGCGATTCTAACATTTACGTTGATGACCCCTCTGACTCTTATGCCTCTAAGCTCTTTGCCGTAACCTTCTCCTTCATCCTCCAGCTGTGTTCTACTTTCCCAGCTCACCAGTGTGGCTGTTGCTTGGACCTCGTCTTTTTCTCCAACTGCCCTTTATGAAACCTCTCCATCTCAGTTCATCCCATATCATACCATCATCTGTTGACATTCACTCTTAAGCACCCTCCACCATAGTCTCCTCCATTCTCCACCAACATGTTTAGGAATAGTCAGGCTATTTATCCTCTCCTCTCGGCTGTCTCATCTCCTCTCTCCTCCACTATCACACTCATCCACTATCACATCCACTGTGTCATCTGAGTCTTTCAATAAGGCAGTCTCTTCTTATAACAATATACTGTCCTCTGTTTTGCATGCCTTTGCTCCTCCCATTCCATGTCCTATGAGCCATACGATAACTCAACCTTGGTCGACTTCCAGAATCTACTACCTACATTCCTATGCTCGCTCTGCTAAAATCCTATGCCCACACTGACTTCATACATTTCAAATTCTTGCTAACCTCCTTCCAGTCTGCTATAGCAATCACAAAGCATGAGTACTATGTTCACCTAACAAATTCTCTTGCCTCAAACCCTTGCCCTCTCTTTGCCATGACAAGGTTTACAATATTGATCTGGAGTTCTTCACCTCCATCTCTCCTTCCTCCATTTCATTCTCAGATCCTTCCTTCAATCCCTGCAACACTTTCTTCCTTTTCTAAAATCATTGAGGAGGAAACTGCACATCTTTTCTTCTCCTCCCAAACTCACTTTTGTTCTTTTGATCTCAGTCTACTAAGCTCTGCCACCTCTGCTGTCATCCTTTCTATCTATCATATCCTCAACCTATTGATTTCCACGGCAACTGTTCCTGTTGCCTTCAAATACACTGTGGTTACATTACTGTTCAAAAAACTTTTATTGACCCATACCTGGTCCATCTCCCTCCTCCCTTTTACATCCAAACTACATGAACATGTGATTCATTGCTGCTGTCTTAACTAAATTTCAAGCCATTCTGGTTCCACTGTAATCTACCTTTTGTTCTCTACATTTAAACAGCCTTTGCCAAAGTCTCCATTGACTTGTTCTTGGCCAAATCCAAGGTCCTTTACTCGATTTCTCATCCTTCTTGACCTGTGTGCTGCTTTTGACACTGTTGATCAGCATCTTCTTCTCGATACCTTGTTCTTGCTTGGATTTTGGGACTCTGTTCTGTCTTAGTTTTCTTGTTATCTATCCTATCACATTATCAATGTATGTTCTGGAGGATCCTCTTTTGCTGCTATCCCACTTTCAGTCAATGTATCTCAGGACTCTGTCTTAGGACCTCTTTTCTTTTCTCTCTACGCTCACATTCCCTTGATGCCCCAATCTTGGAAGCCCAGACCAGCTGTATTCCACGCTTTAAGAAAAGTGGAAGGAAGTCCAAAAAACTGCCAGCATGGTTTAAAGGTGAGGTCAGAGAGGCTGTTGTTGCCAAAAAAGCATCTTTCAGGAAATGCCCCCAAGCCACCTACACCGACCCCTGCTCAGCAGGGTGGGGTTTTTTGACTCAAACAGCATAGCCTCTTCTCCTCAGCTGGCTTCTCTCAGCACAGGAGGCCGGCTGGCCCACTTTGCCCACAGGTGGTCAGCCGTCACATCAGATACCTGGGTACTTCATATAGTCCAAAAGGGCTATCTTCTCCATTTTCACCAGGTGCCTCCCTCCTATTTTCCAGGGGAGCCTCCAAGACTCCCTCTGCACAGGGACCTACTCCTTCAGGACTTGGCAAGTCTACTAAAGGGACAGGCTGTGGAACCGGTGCCCCACCACCTGAGAGGTCACGACTTTTATTCCAGGTACTTTCTGGTACCAAAAAGAACAGGAGGCCTCAGACCAATCCTAGACTTGCGCAACCTCAACAAGTTCCTGGAGAGGGAAAAGTTCAAGATGCTTACCCTTGGAATCCTGCTGCCCTACCTCCAGCAGGGAGATTGGCTATGCTCCTTGGATCTAAAGGATGCTTATATTCACATCCTTATTCATCCAGACCACAGATAATATCTCAGATTTGTTGTGGGAGGAAACCACTATCAGTACAGAGTACTAACCTTTGGCCTGACCTCCGCTCCCAGGGTGTTAAACCTGCACCTGATTGTGTGTGTGAGTGGCAGTGGTGGCAGTTGTGGCGGCCTACCTAAGGCTTCAAGGTCTTTTTGTGTTTCCGTACCTGGATGACTGGCTCATAAGGGGCCAGTCTTCCCAGGAGGCCAATCAAGCCAACCTTCGCACTGTGGCTCTGCTTCAGCACTTGGGGTTTGTCATAAACTTCGAAAAGTCCACTTTGCTCCCGTCCCAGAACTTAGAATTCATAGGAGCAAGGCTGGACACTCTTCAAGCGAAGGCTTTTCTGCCAATGGACAGGGTCTCTGCCAGGCAATTCATGAGACTACTCGGCCATATGGCTTCCACGGTTCATGTCACCCCCAATGCCCGCCTGCACATGCGGCCTGCTCAGTGGAGTCTTCACACTCGGTGGCATCAGACCACAGGGAGCCTAGCGGACTCAGTAAGAATATCCGACCTGCTGGTCTCCTCTCTGCAATGGTGGCTTCATCTTCCGAATCTGGTACTCGGAGTGGTTTTTCAATCCCCTCCTCATTCTCAAGTGCTGACGACAGATGCTTCTCTTCTAGGTTGGGGAGCACATTGCCAAGGGACATGTACTCAGGGGTCTCTGGACCCCCTGGGAGGCTGCTCAACAGATAAACTTCCTGGAGCTACGGGAGATACGCCTAGCTCTGAGAGCCTTCTCCCATCTCGTCTCTCACCAGTCTGTACTAGTCCAGACGGACAATCAAGTTTGAAGAAAACTCCATGATCTGACCACAATACCATGGCTCTTTAGGTCTCTGGTCTATCAAGCAGTGAGAGACAGGCAGAGAGTAATACAGAACACAATCACACACACACAAGTGTTACGTTCTTTGAGCTCAGAGGGAAGACAATAAACGCGTCTATGAACATGCATAATTCCACGCTTATTGAATTCAAATTCCTCCTCCTAAAAAGCTCCTTTTATTAGAGAAAAAGAGGAAGTAACAGTCATTTATTATAACCATGAAATAACACAAGGTGTCACCAAAGTTCTTTTTACAGAGTAAGATCTGATTACAGTGTATTAGATGAAATTTATAATTGCAAAAGTTGCAAAAATTATGTTTTGTCAGCAGTGACTGTACAATAAACTATGGTTGCACAGTTCATAGCCTATGTTCTTTATGCTTGCGTTAACACTGTTCCATCTATTTTAAAGACGGTTACACAGAACTCATGATCATAACATCCTATTCTATTTAAGAGGAAGTAGGTGAAAAGTCAAACTTCTAAACACATTCTCTATCAAGAAATTCATCCATCTTCAATTACATATTGGGGATTCTGGTATCCCTTTATCTGTCCATTCCTACAAAGTTGCCATGTTCTACGTGAACAAACAAGGAGGCGCACGCTCCTTCCTTCTATGTCAGGAGGCACAACAGCTGTGCTCTTGGGCCGTCAATCACGGAATCCTCCTCAAGGCTGTCTACCTCCCAGGTCAAGAAAATTACCTGGCGGACAGACTCAGCAGGATCCTGCAACCACACGAGTGGAGATTGAACCCGTTGGTGGTTCAGCAGATCTTTCTCAGGTGGGGCCTCCCCACCATGGATCTTTTCGCCAGTCCTCTGAACCGGCAACTCCCGAGATTCTGCTCCAGACAACCGCATCCTCTCAGAGTAGCAGCGGATGCGTTTCTGATATCGTGGTCCACAGGCCTGCTGTATGCGTTTCCTCCCACGCCACTAGTGTCCCGAACACTGTTCAAAGTCCTCCAGGACGGGGCCTCCATGATCCTGATAGCCCCCAGGTGGCCGAGGCAACCGTAGTTCCCGCTTCTGCTGCAACTGGTGGTGGCCACCACTCTTCCTCTGGGTTTTCAGCACGATCTCCTGTCTCAGGATCAGGGGACTCTCTTGCACCCCAACCTCCAGTCCCTTCATCTGATGGCCTGGCTGCTGAAAGGGTAGTCCTGGCTCCCCTACTACTGCCCCGTGAGGTGGAAGATGTAGTCTTAGCCTCTAGGCGGCAATTCACCAGGAAATCCTACGCTCTTAAGTGGCGTAGATTCTCCGCATGGTGTGCTCAGCACAGCGAGAATCCCTTCTCGTGCTTGGTAGCGGTAGTATTGCAATATTTGCTTTACCTCTCCAATCTAGGCCTTAAGTCCAACTCTGTCCGGGTTCACCTCAGTGCTCTTTCAGCGCACCACTCGCCGGTGGACGGCAGGCCTCTTTCCAACCACCCTTTGGTGGCTCGTTTTCTCAGAGGCCTCCTTCTGCTTAAGCCTCCTTTGCGTCCACCAGCCCCTGAGTGGGATCTGAATGTGGTCTTACAGCGGATTACTTGTCCGCCCTTTGAACCTATGGCTACCTGCCCTCTCCGTTTTCTCTCCTGGAAAACCTTGTTTCTGGTAGCTCTTACCTCTGCTAGGCGAGTGAGTGAACTTCAGGTGCTAGTGTCTGATCCTCCTTACACTAGGTTCTACAGGAATAGGGTAGTCTTACGGACTCACCCTAAGTTTCTCCCTAAAGTTGTCTCCCCTTTTCACCTCAATCAGGAGGTGGTTCTTCCGACCTTCTTTCCCAGGCCGCATGCCAACCGGGCTGAGATGGTCCTGCATACCCTGGAATGTAGGAGGGCGTTATCATTCTACCTTGACCGTACGTGGGAGCATCGGAGGGCTGTTCCGCTCTTCGTTTCTTTTGACCCCAATAAGTTGGGGTTGGCTGTCTCCAAGCGTACTTTGTCCATCTGGGTCGCTGACTGTATCGCCTGGGCTTATGGGGCAGTCGGCCTCTCGTTGGAGGGTCGAGTCACGGCTCATCGTGTCAGGGCGAAGGCTGCGTCAGTGGCTCATCTCCGCTCTGTTCCATTGGCAGACATCTGCCGGGCCGCTACTTGGTCTTCAAGCCAGACTTTTGCGGCCCATTACTGCCTTGAGAGGGAGTCCCGCAGGGACAGTGCTTTCGGACAGGCAGTACTCCATAATCTCTTTTGGGTTTAGGCAACTCCTACCCTCCGGCCCTGGTGTTGGGCTACCGGTCGGGGGCGTTCTCAGAGAAGATTCCTTCCTTACGTACTGCCGAGCTAGAGGGAGCTCATTTTTTCGGCTTGAGGTCTCCGGTAGCCTTAAGCTGGGGAGTCCCATATGTGAGGACTGACTCCCTGCTTGGTCCTGGAGAAAGAGTAGTTACTCACCTGTAACAGGTGTTCTCCAGGAGCAGCAGGAATCAGTCCTCACAACCCTCCCTCCTCCCCTTGGAGTTGCCATCATATGATTTATTTTGCTAATTTTTTGCTGTCTTTTAGCTATGTCATCAGACTGAGTAAGATGACACCCTTGGGCGGGAAGGGGACCGCGCATGCGCGCTGCAATTCCCAAAGGCTTTCTTTGAAAGCTGGGGAAATGCTCCGCATGAGGGCTTCATCGGCGCCGACGTCACCCATATGTGAGGACTGATTCCTGCTGCTCCTGGAGAACACCTGTTACAGGTGAGTAACTACTCTATATCCCACTAAGCAGCATTTACACGGTTTACAGGTCTGTAGACCATGTGAATGCTTTTGAATATCAGGCCCTATATCTCTAGAGTGTAGCTGTGTCAGTATACCCACCAATATTTTACCTCTAGAAACCTGAACTTACTGCATGGAAGCACACTTATTGCCCAGATACTTGGATGACATTGTGACATCATTCGGCAGATCCCACACAGAGAAACTTCCTTTCATTAGATTTGTCATAATAAGGGATGATCATTGATGCAAAAGGACAAAGGCAATGGCATTTGAATTTCCACATGCCTAATTTAATGCCCGCTAGGTCTGAGACCTTCTGTATGTGTTAAATATATGAACAAAGAACACTGTGGCAAAGTATGCTTCTTACCTCTGAGAATTGGACATAATTGGATATAACAATTCTTAATATATATGGAGTGTGTTTTTTGGATTTGCTGGTTAAAGGAAGCAATATGTTCAGCCTACATCTTGCGTGGCAGGCTGGTTCCGACAGGGTTGCTTGCTCACTTGACAGGTGCAGACAGCGTCCTGGGCAAAGTGCGGCTTGGTTCCACCGGTAGATATTTGTAGAACGGCCATGTGGGCATCCTTGCATACCTTTAGCCGTCATTATTGGTTGGAATTGCAGGCGGGGTCAGATGCATGGTTTGGCACTTGAGTGTTAGAGGCTGGGCTTGCTGGTCCCTCCCGGTTCTGAATACTGCTTGTGTACATTCCAGGAGTCTAGACTAGACTGGACTGGACGGATGCTATGGAAGGTGAAATTAGGCCTTACCTGCTAATTTTCTTTCCTTTAATCCCTCCAGTTCAGTCCAGAACCTGCCCGTTCTGTGTGGTTGGATAGCAAGCCCGGTTTAAGAGGGCAGCATTTCGACAAGGGGATGGTCTGTTCCTCCACAATGGGCAGAGAGGTCGATCTGGGACCTAAGGATTTAGTTCTGGGGAGTCCTGCAACCGGCTACAGCCTTGGCCCTCGCAGGCTTTGTTCTTCACCACATTTCTATTCGGCAAGTGGGTATCTATTGTTTGTAGTTGTCTGAGAGACACTGGTTTGTACTGCAGGTATTTCTTATGTTAGCTGCTTTGACAGTGGAATACTGGCTTGGTGGGAAGAGTGCTGACTCCTTATCCTGTAGCAGCACCAAAAGCTAGCATGCTCTGTTTCCATCTGCTGTAAGGGGGAAAGAACCCAGGAGTCTGGACTAGACTGGAGGGACTAAAGGAAAGAAAATTAGCAGGTAAGGCCTGATTTCACCTTGTGTAGATCTTTGCTAGATTTAGGATTCCCTATTAGTTGCACTAGTTAGGGTTTTTGGTTGCATTCAAATTTTCTTTGGTTTTTTTTTTTTTTGTGAAGACGTCCAGTCAGACATTTTAAGGAGTCTTGAGGCATCCCAGTTGGGATAATTTAAAATGAAGTTGTTTGATTTCATTGCAGCTGTATTTTTTGCCAAATATGTCCCAGAAAAAAGCACTTAATGGCTTTAAGAAATATGGGTGGTATGACAAGACCATAGCAGAGTGGATTACAACAATTGGCACTTGCAGTGCCTGGGGACGAATCTCAAACCCTCTTAATGCCTCCCATGCTCCCATATGACAAAAGAAGAGGTTCATGGCCATGAAGAACAGCATAAGAAAATCTTTGATGTTTCTAGGTCCAGTCCATTGGCATCAGAGGCATCCATCTTGAAGGGTCCAGGTGCTGCACAGAATGCTGGGGATGCATTGACATCGGGAGTACATCATTTATCTTCGATGTCAAGCATTGATAGAGCCCACAGGGATCAGATATCATCTCAGTCCTGCCTGAAGAAGAGGGGGAGGATTCTTCCTTTTTATTGATGCAGAGGACTCATGGACAAAAGCCTGAAAACATTAATATCATACCCCATTGGGGCATTTTGTTGAGAGCATTGAGATTCCGCATAAGCAAGTACCCTCTTCATGACCCTACATGGAGGACTGCTCATCTTCTGACACTGGCAGTCATGCCACTGGGTCACAGAAACTCCCCGAGTGACTCAGGAAGACATGATCTCTCCTACTGGATCTTCTGTAATCAGCAAACCAATCTTTCTGATAACACCATATATAGACTTTTCCAATAGAGTGAAGCGAATGTCACATAGGACTGAACTATTACCTTAAAATGCTCTTGCTTCAAAAAAGGCCTAAGCTTCCTAACTATCCTCAAATTCCATAAAATTTCCCATACCACCCTCAAAATCTAAGGCTCCGTCCCCTCAAACCCATCCAGCAATGCCTCTAAATATCTTGCCCTTTCAGTTTGCCGAATCTCCACCCTTTTCACTTTCTAT
Source organism: Ichthyophis bannanicus (assembly GCA_033557465.1). Classification (NCBI taxonomy): domain Eukaryota; kingdom Metazoa; phylum Chordata; class Amphibia; order Gymnophiona; family Ichthyophiidae; genus Ichthyophis; species Ichthyophis bannanicus. The sequence continues at coordinate 293,049,831 of CM066031.1, read as the reverse complement.
CACAACTGATGGGGGGAGGGGTACATGGTCCTGTAAATCGCTCCACCCACTGTACCAGGTTCACCAACTTACTATTAATTTCTCTCTCTTTCCTAACAGCATATACTCCCATATGTGATTAAGATTTGTACATCATCCACATATAAAAATCCTGTCATTCCCAGTGATAGGGTAAGTGTCCCAAAAGACACAAAAATATATTAGAAAGCAACAGTAAAGTTGACCCTTGTGAAAACCCCCTCTTAACTGCATACACAGTTGAAATCTGCCCTCTAAACTAAACTGAAAAAAAATCATACCTTCCAAGAAGGAGGCGGTCCATTCCAGTACTATATCTATCAAACCTTTCTCTTCACATCCTTTTCGTATCAGTTACTGATGGACCAGATCAAACACACTGGAAATATCCAGTAAAACCAGACAGGCCTTCTTCCCTTTATCCAAATAACGCAATATCTTTTCCTGGCATCTACAAGCATCTCCTTGCTGTGATCTGCTCTGAATTCAAACCAGCAAGGATCAAATTTCCTGTTCCTCCTCCAAGAATTGATTTAATCAAATCAGAACCATCTCTTCAATGACATTTGCTAAAAATGGAATATTGGAGACTAAGCGATAACTTGACTCCATACAAAGGGCCAAGGACTTCTCCTTTAATACGGGGGTAACACTAGAGCACCTTCAAAGATGCTTCCACAGTCCCTTGACTCCAGCTCAACATGAACTCAGAAGACTGCTTAAACAAAAAGATGACAAAGATCAAGTGGTCATCTAGTAGCTTTTAACCAACTAACACCCTTTTCCACATCGTCCTGCTAGACCATTCCAGATAAGTGATTGGTGACTGTCTTCTGAGGGGTATGGAGGCATCCATCTGCAGACCAGACTTGATGTCCAGAGAGGCCTGCTGTCTGCCAGGTGCCAAAATCCAAGATGTTACGGAGAGTTTGCCGAGACTCATCAAGCCTACTGACTATTATCCAATGTTCCTCAACCATATCTGCACAAATGATACTGCCGGGTATCCTGAGTGTATCAAAATTGACTTCATGGCTCTGGGACAGAGGGTGAAGCAGACAGGTGCACAGGTGGTCTTCTCTTCAATCCTCCCTGTTGAGGGTAAAGGCCAAGGCAGAGAAACTTGCATCCTGGAGATGAATGCAAACCAGTAGAGCCAAAGACCATGTCACCCAAGTGTGGACACAAAGTGGAGAAACCCTTGACAAAAGTGAAAAGTGATGCCCATGATGCCACCCAACAAATGTCTGGAGGGACTGCCGAGCTTCACTCTATCCACGAGGTCGCTAGCGCTCAGGTAGAATAGCCGTGTAAACCCTCCGGAGTTGGTCATTTCTGTAACAGATCTGCCAAGGCAATGACCTCCTTAATCCAGCACCTTGCATAGACCAGCAAACAGCAGAAAAAGATGATATGACTTACGAAAAATAATTTGTAACCTCCTAAAACCGGAGAAGTACCTCTGGACATCCACAAGGCAAAGATCGCTACCATTCATTCGACACTACTCCTTAGAAAATGAGGGCAGGCAAATACCCTGGTTCACATGAAAGGGAGAAATCATTTCAGAGAAGAAGGAAGGCTGAACAGAAACAGCCTCCTAAGAAAAAGCTAAGTAAGGATCTTGGCAAGACAGAGCCAGCAGCTCAGAATTCTCCTTCTGGAATGAATCGCAACCAAGAAGACCATCTTGAACATCAACTCCTTCAGAGTAGCACACTTCAATGGCTCAAGGGCTTCAACATCAGGATCCCGAGCACCAGACAGATCCCAGGAAGGGATCATCGACCAGAGGGAGGGGATGCAGACGCCAAACCCCCTGATGAAGGCATGAAATATCTGGGTGTAAGGTTAGACACTTACCAGCCAAAGAACCTCTGGAACAGGCCAAAACTGCCACCTGAACCTTCAGGGAGCTAAGAGAAAAGGCTGTTCTCTAGATCGTCCTGCAGAAAAGGCCAACAGAAATGGCACCTTGGCCACCACCGGAGCCAGCTGCCATGCCCCACACCAGCAGTCAGGGCACCAGACTCACACTTATGCCAGGTTGGTAGAACTCCTCTGGGCTCTAAGCATAGTGGAAAACCACCGCCGGAAAGTAGTCTGTATGGGCTAACCATCTCCTTACAGGAGCCAAGCTGTATGTTAGAAGGGAGCCAGGTCCTCCAGGACAAATGTCCCCTGACACAATACGTCCCGAGACGAAGGTAAGCGAAGAAGTGGCACTTGCAGGAGCCACATCAGATCTCTGAATTATGCTCTCATCAGCCAATCTGGTGCAGCCAGAATAATCCTTCTCGGGTGTTGTGCCATACGCCGAGTCACACGCCCCACCAAGAGTCAGAGTAAACACATACAGTAAGTGTAGACTTGGTCAAGGCTGAGCCAGGGCGCTCATACCCTCAGACCCCATCTTCATGCGGTGACTGAAGAAGCAGCAGCACACATTAGCATTGGAGCAGGTCACCGTCAGATCCCTCTTGGTGTGACCCCAGCAGCACAGAAACAACTGAAACACCTCCTGACTCAACTTCCACTCTCCTGGAACTAGAGAATACTGGCTGAGAAATCAGTTTCCACAATAGCCACCCTGGCAGTATGAAGAGCCGACAAACTAGGTTCTTTGCCACCCAGTCAAACAGGAGAGCCACCTCCAGGGCTACCCTGGCACGCCTCATGCCACCTTGCTGATTGACAGAAACCATCACCTTGGCATTATCCAAGAACACTCGGTTCGCCCGACTCTCGACCGGGGTCCGGAAAGGCAGAAGAGTCAACCTAATGGTACTTGCCTCAAGGCAGCTGATGGACCACACCACTTCTCTTGTAGAATGTCCTTAGGGCAGTGGAGTCTCTGATAAGGATGAGAAGCAGCTCACAGCATGGTTGCCAGAGCCTCCGGCCAGCTGGATATCCTTACCCATAGCACCATCTGTCACTTCTTGCCCTGCGGCAAGTAAGGTCGAACTAACCACAACCCCCAGCTGAAAATGGGAAGGCAGGCTGTCCAGGGGCGACTCAGAAGCTGCCATGCAGGAAAGGCAGAGTTCAAAATCCACGAATGAAGCTCCTCGCTTGCCACAGGTCAAACGTTTCCTGGAAGAAGACACAAAGAGTTAAGGCTAGTATCTCAACAACATGCGCTAAAGCCATGGTGGCCCAAAGGGCACGCATTAACTGTGCTTTTACTGCAACATGCATTTCAGGTGCTAGGGTAGGAATGCGCATTGGAGGCACTTGAGGGGAACGTGCACTAGGCCTGCACGACTGCCAGGCGCACAATGGTTAAAATGTCACTAACATGTACAGAGAACGGCACGAAACCCCCACACCGTGCCAACCGTTGCCAGCAATCCACCCTGAATTGCGTCCCACACATATGGAATCAGGAGCCCCCAACAAGGACAATGACAAGGTCAAGCCTTGGTACTCTCACCCCCTGAGAGCCCCAGGCAGAGGGTCCATGCCAGACTCAGCTCTACTCCCTTGAAACTATTTCCCTGGCTTTACAGCACTGTGATTAAGGTGGCTAGCAGGCAGATCCCTCCACAGGCTGAATATGCACGTTGGCTCCACGCTTCTGGATACTGTGCTCCTTAAATTACTGTTGAAACACAGAAAGAAATTGATCAAATAATGATCAATCCAGGATATAGGAATGATCTAATTTGAAATTCCTCTTAAATATATCTTCTTAGGAAAAAACAAATCATGTCCATAGCATGGTTTTTTTTAATGAGAAAGAGACTCAATCATTTGAATGAGCAACAAATATTCCATAACTTGAAGGAAAGTTTTCTTATTATCTCCCTGAACAATGTTGTGGTTAAAACTGAAATCCCCCATAACAAATTATGCTTTGAATAAGAGATGTGCCTGTAGAATAAATTCAAGCAACATCTGCAGGAACTTGATGGACAAGAAGAAGTCCTTAAATTATCATAATGCCTCACGTTTTATTCATAGAAGCAGCAAAAGAACCCATCACAACCGGATTGTTAAACTCTCTTAAATCATAGTACGATTTAAAAAGTATTGCTATCCTCTCCTTTTCCCAGCTAATTAACTTGATGACACTTGTAATCTGGTTGGCAAGCATCCAACAAAAGGAAGAATATCCTTCTCCTAATCATGTTTCTGTTAAACATAATGGGGCCGATTCAGACCTGGACGTCCCGGCCCTCTGTGCGCATGGTCAGAACCGGAGGCACAGAGTTAGCCGGGATACTAATCCTGCAGGGCATGTCTAGTCCCGTGGGATCAGAATCGCGTCCAGACCTGTACATGCAGGCTGGGACCCAGATTCAGGTCAGTCTGCACGTTCAGGCCTTGCCTGGATAGCTCAGTAAGAGATTTTGCATGGAACCGTGGCGCCATGGCACCGCAACTCTATTCAAAAGCCACGATCCCTGCAAGCTTCATTCCCTGCAGCCTGACCCCCAATCTGGCCTTCCAAGGCCATGGTCGGGCTGCAGAGAATTTCCTCTGCCCCCTCCTGCCCCTTTCCAGCCCCGGGGCCTGCTGTCCTCTGCTGACTCCACCTCAGAGGTGAAATAAGTTCCCCATTCAGGCCACCGGCCCTGGACATACAGGGCCAACATTGGAATTGGCCCTGTACGTCCAGGGCCGACAACTGCCCAGTGCCTGTCCTAATCCCACCTCCGATCCGCCCCTTTCCCGCTCCCATCTAATTTCCCCGACCCCGAATATTTCTAGTTAATGTTCCAAAATTTAATCTCTAATTTATATAAGATATTATCTCCATTGACTTAACATTAAGACGACCAGCATGGCAATTAATAATAACATTAAACACAGTTAAACTCTTTAAATGAATTTGAGCCCTTGTTTGTTTTGGGACTCTGTTAATTGAAATTTACCATCAGTATATGATGCATTTTCTATGAGATAGATATATACAGTTTAATTTTATTTATTTATTTATTTAAAGTTTCTTTTATACCGCGCTATTCGACATCAGCGCGGTTTACAGTGAACAGAAATTACACTTCACAACATTGATCAGTGCTTACAATGAACAGGGCAATACATTAAACAGGTTTACATTAAACAGGTTTCTTAAACAGCGAACATAATAAACTATGTACAAAAGGCAACTATATACAAGGCCGCTAAGTGCAGCTATATTGTTACGGTCTTTGATGTGGATCCTCATTTTTTGTTAGATATTTTATAAAAACAAAATGGGTGCGTATATACTTCTATAAAATTGATTCTTCGTTAAAAAGCAGAACTGAATGCAGCATTCAAGTGGGTGATGTCATCCAACAGCACCAGGACAGAACAGCCTTTACACAACTCAGAACTATTGTAAAGTTTTGAGCATGCACAGCTTTTTCCACATGCAGCAGTCCCTTCAGTCTCAAGTTCTGTTTTTTTCCACCTTGCTGAGTGAATACCAAAATGAAGCTTTTCCAAAGTTTCTTTGAAGAATCTTCTCTATTTTTTTCTATGCTGTTTTTGATAGATATTCATTAGGTTTTATCATTTTCTTATTTAATTAGCTCTAATAATCTGTTTTTTCCTGCTTGAATACTTGGGACAGTGGTATAAGCAAAGCCAGACTTCAGGAACTGCACAGCAGTGTAAGCTAAGGTGCAAGCTTAAGCTCTTAGCTCTCTGAAGGGGAAAACTAGTGAGACGAGCATTTGGTGTCTCAAAATTTCAGCACCCTGAATCATTGCCTTATTGGCTCACTTCTTAAGCTCTCCTAGTCAGAGTGCACCTCAGTGCTCTCTCATCCTGTTATGTCCTGATAGATAGGGCTCCAGCTTCCCAGTGTCCCATTGTATTCAAGTTCTTGAGAAGCCTTCTTCATGTAAAATCTCCAATCCAAAAGCATCCAGTTCATGGGACCTGCATATCGTGCTTTCTTATTTCATGAAACTGCCCATTGAACCGATGGATTTCTCTGATAAAGAACCAATGGAAAGTACATTTTCAAGTGGCAGTCACCTCAGCTAGAAGAATCTGTGAGCTTCAAACCTTGGTCACCCATGAACCATGTACACAGTTTCATCATGATAAGATAGTCTTATGAACTAATCCTAAATTGCTACCAAAGGTAATCACGTCTTTTCACAGTAATAAAGAAATATTAAACATTGTGGTTTCGGACCATGCACCGGTGTTAATTGATCTAGCCTGGCAAGGGGACAGACGTCCGGTGGTAGCTGGCGCTTTCCAGTGCACTTGTACCAAGATCCATCGTTTTTGCATTTTCTGCAGGAGAAATGGGATGCTTATGTGGCTCATAATGAGCGCCACAGAGATAATCCACCGCTCTTTTGGGAGATGGCAAAAACTTATGAGAGGAGATTCTCAGTTATGAAATAAGCTGCAGGAAACACATGGATTCACGGATCCTTCAGTTGGGTCAAAAGATCGGAGCAACCCGCTTAGCTCTTGGGCTACAGCACTCAGCGACTAGATGAGGGGACCTTATAACACCTCAAACCATACTCAATACACTTATCCACCAGCAAGCTTACAAATCTATGATGTATTACCAACATAAGCTTTTCCAATATGGCAGTAGGGTCGGGTGACTGTTTTCCTCTCTGATTAGGCGATGGTAGGGATTGTGAAGAATGTCTGCCTTAAAAGATGGGGCTGAGGTGGTGATTGATGAACACACAGATTCTTGCTATCTTTCACCGGTTTTATAAAGATCTGTATACTGCTGGGCAGGACTCAAGTTTGGAGCAGGCAAAGGGACAGGAGCAAGGCCTGCGTAAGCCTAAGGCTCCCAAGTCTCAGGCGGTGCCGCAGCCATAACCTGGTGAGGACTTTTGACTCTATGGGCATAGCCTCTCCTCCCCTGGGAGACCTAGCCCCGCAGCACATGGTGGAGGGGGAGGGGCATCTGGTGGTCCGTGCCAGCCGGTGGTCCAGCATCACCACTGCTACCTGGACCCTCCAGATGGTGGGGGAGGGCTACCTCCTTCATTTCGATCAGACACCGCCCCCATTTTTTCCAGGGGAATTTTCGATGACTACCCTTCACTGAGAGTTGCTCCAGTGAGCGCTTGCTAGACTTCTGACCGACAAGGTAGGGGAACTAGTCCTGCCCCACCTTAAGGGCAAGAAGTTCTACTCCCAGTACTTCCAGTTCTCAGGAGGACTGGCGTCTTTTGTCCTATTCTGGAAATTCCCAGTCAAGGAGATGTTCAAAATGCTCTCTCTTGGAATGTTGCTGCCTTACCTCCATCAGGGAGATTGGCTATGCTCCTTAGATCCCAGATGTGTACACGCACATACCCATCCATCAGCACCACCAGACGTGCTCCCAGTTTGTCATTGGAGGATGCCACTACCAATATAGAGTCCTGCCATTCGGCCTGGCTTCGGCAGAAAAGGTGTTCACCAAGTGCCAGGCAGTGGTTGCCACCGCCCACCTGCAGCTGCAGGGGATGTTCGTCTTCCCCTACCTGGACAACTGGCTGGTCAGAGGCAGCACAGCCATTGAAGTGCAGCAAGCAACATGCCGCAGCATTCTAACTCTGTAGCACCTGAGGTTTGTCATCAACTACTCCAAGTCTCACCTGCAACATACCCAAAGCCTGGAATTCATAGGGGTATTGCTAGACATAGTCCAAGCAAGAGCCTTCCTTCCCCTCGACAGGGCACAGCTCCTAGCGGCCATTGCAAGGGATGTTCAGGGCTGAAACTCGGCCTCTGCCTGGTTCATGCTGTGCCTCCTGGGGCACATGGCCTTGACGGTGAATGCCATGACCAATGCCTGTTTCCATATGCATCTTGCCCAATGGGCCCTCTGCTCCGTGTGTCTCAGGCAATGGGGTACCTGCAGGACAGGGTGGCCATCACCCGTCCCCTTGCTGAGTTCCTCGCCTGATGGCAACAGCCGCGGAACCTGCTAGCATGAATGCCCTTCCAAGTCCCGACCCCTCAAATGGTCCTCACCATAGATGCCTCCAAATTGGGCTGGGAAGCCCACTGCAGCGACCTCTCCACTCAGGGCCTGTGGTCGGCATTGGAGAGCCTCCAAAAGATCAACTTCTTAAAGCTCCAAGAACATAAGAACATAAGATATGCCATACTGGGTCAGACCAAGGTCCATCAAGCCCAGTATTCTGTTTCCAACAGTGGCCAATCTAGGTCATATGTACCTAGCAGTTTCCCCAAGGGACCACAGGTTCTACAATGCTTGTATTGGTTCAAGCATTGATATCCTGGGTCCCTTCTTAATAATGGTTTATGGACCTTTCCTCCAGGAATTTGTCCAAACCTTTTTTAAACCAGCTACACTAACAGCCTTTACTACATCCTCCGGTAACAAATTCCAGAGTTTGATTGCACGTTGAGTGAAAAAATATTTTCTTATCTCCAGGAACAAGCAGGAATGAGTCTTCACATATGGGTTTGTCGGTACCGACGGAGCCTGCATGGGAATGCTCCCCAGCATCCAATCAGAAAGCTTTTGGGAGCATCCCCCGCGCCTGCGCGCTGACTTCCCGCCTTTCCCACTGTCTCTCCTCGGTTTTCGTTTTTCCGCGGAGCCGACAGGACGTCCTCCTGTCACCGCAGAAACTTTTCTCTTTAAAATTCTTATTTCTTGTTTTCTTGTGGTCGCGGCTGTTCTTCCCGCCGATACCGGTACCGCCGGTGCTTTATTCTTTTCTTTTCTAAAATTAGAAACATTTTTTCTCCTCAGTTTTTTGTCTTAACTTTTTGGGCCTACCAGGCCTCTCCAACATGGAGCCTTCTTCCCCTAAGAAGTGCCTTCATTGTGGTAACATAGTTTTCTTTTTAGACTCCAAGGCTTGGTGTCTAACCTGTTTGGGTCCTGACCCTTTTTCCCCTGAACCATCAGGCTGTACTATTGGGGGAAGACCTTCCCTTTTTTGAATTTCCCTCGATGCCGTTTTTCCTCCTGGGGTGAGGACACCGGTTTTTTCTTCTCTCCAGGATCAGGTAACCCACAAACAGTCTGTTAAGACTAGCCAGTTCTTGAAGGGTAAGTCTCATGCACAGCATGATGACGGCTCCGGCCTTGCCCTCAAGATCCCATTGGCAATAAAACCCCGGCGGGAGTCTTCGGGCTCCAAAGCATTCACGGGGTTTCAGGTTGTTCCTGGGGCTCACCCCTCACAGAACATACCTGAACCGTGCCAGGGGGTGGTATCCGCTTCGAGCGGTACCGATACCCCGGCACTGGCACCGGTGTCGAGTGCTGCACTCTTCACCAGGGATCGTCATCTGGTGTCCTCGGTACCTTCGGGGCCGATCGATACGACCCAGATTGGCTTTCCTGTATCTCCGCCATGCTCGGGGTTGGTACCGGCTTCGAGCGGTACCGATACCCCGGCATTGGTATCGGTGTCGAGTGTTCCACTCTTCACCAGGGATCGTCATCTGCTATCCTCGGTACCTTCGGGACCGATCGATACCACCCAGATTGACTTTCCTCTATCTGCGCCATGTTCGGGGTTGGTATCGGCTTCGAGCGGTACCGATACCCCGGCATTGGCATCGGTGTCAAGTATTCCTCTCTTCACTAGGAATTGTCATCAGACATCCTCGGTACCTTCGGTACCGATCGATAACACTCTGATTGACTTTCCTGTATCGGCATCGCCGATACCGCCACCGATGTCGGTACCTTCTCGGCATGCATCGATAGACCTGCTCCCCTCGATGCCCAGTCTGGAATCGCTATCCAGTCTAGATGACTTGGTACCGACGCGTTTGGGAACCGACCCATATCGTTCCCGATTATGCAGTACATTAAATATTTACCAAGCCTCTCGGGTTACCTCGGTACCGCTTCAGCAGCCTCCAATACCTGCTTCGAGGGCATTACCGTGTCCGATACCGCTATCGGTATCGATGTCGATTCCTGCAGTTCCATCGGTGCCATCGATCCTTTCTATGCCTAGCTTGGAATTGATACCGGGAACCGATGATGCAGTACTACTAACTGCCTCGAATCAGAACTGTCAGTATCGTTCTCTATCTAGCAGGATTCTTTTTCTGCACCAGTCCAGTATGTCTTCTGCTGCTCAAGCTGCTTCTTCAACCTCAGCCTACCCAGGAATAGTTCCTATTGGAGATCCTTCTTTTCAGAAATTTCTCCTTGACATGGCAACCTTTCTTGCCATTCCTATTCCTGGCTCTATTCTTAACCAAGATCCTGCAGAAAAGGAAAATATAATGCTTCCTTTACATCATTCTTTGCAGGACCTTCTTCTGAGGATTTGGGAATCACCTTTAAGGGTTCCTTTGCCTTCTACAGCCATGGATGTTCTGTATCAGGTGCCTCCCTCTCCAGGCTTTCAGAAAAAACATCTTCCACATCATTCCCTTGTAGTGGAATCAGCAATGAGGAAGGTAAGAAGCAAGAAGAAGCACTCTTCTTATCTGCCTGGTCGTGCATCTAAAGCACTTGATGCCTTTGGACGTCAAACCTTGCAAACTTCTATGCTGGCTTCAAGGATTATCTCATATATTTTTTATATGAGCCTGACACTTCAGGAAGTCACAGAGAAATTATCTCTTTTGTCCTCTTTTTTGTCAGAGCCTAAGGCCACTGACTATTCCTTGCTTCTTAATCATAGCAGGAATATCTCTTGGTTTCTTTCTCGTGCTTCTCTAGACTCTTTTGAGTCTGCTAGCAGAGCCTCTGCTATTGCCATTGGAGCACGTCGTACAGCCTGGCTGCAAGCTTCAGACTTGAGCAGATGGGCACAACATACACTGGGTAACTCTCCTTGTACTGGAGAAAATCTCTTCAATAAAGAGGTTTTACGTCAGGTTGCTCATTGCTCCACTGACTTCCCTGGTTCTGGGAACCATCCTAAGCCTTCTTTTTCCCCAGGACGTAGGAAATGTCCTACCAAACCTTCTTTCCCTAAGAAAAGAAGGTTTCACCCTTCTCCTGCCCATCCTCCAGACGTACCCAAGCAAGGGACATCTCATCCTAGTCTGAAGTCTCCAGACTCTAGCCAGTCTAATCATAACCAGCAACCATAGGTTCCTGTGTATTGCAATCTACAGTTAACTACTTCTTAGCAGAAGTTTATTCTTCAAACTCTACACTGGTTCTTTCTTTTTCAGTATGCTAAGCTGTTAGGATACTTTTGTCCACGGGTTACAGAATTCTCCCCTTCTTACTACCACGAAGGGAAGTTACAACTATCCCATGATAGTTTCTGTCCCCATATGGACATCTTTTCCTTCAGCTGACTTACCATATGGTAAGTCACTTTCCAACCCCCTCTCTTCCAGGGTTTCCCCTGCTTGAGTTGGTACCATACTGAAACACTTCTTTTTCTTCCAGTGTAGACTTTTTGTTATCCTTCAATGCATGCTCTGAACAACTCATCAGACAGGTTCGGGAATCTCTCTGCTCCCTTTGTCTGTTTTCTCTCTGTTTTCATACAGGAGAATCCCCTCTGCTGTTTTGTTCAGTTGCTGTATATGCAGGAGTTCCAGTGATTATTTTAATGCTCAGTGCAAGCTACTTTCAACTATCTTGCATAATACTATTCACTGCAGGTTCTCTTCTTCTAGCCATATCCTTTCCTAGGATGTGGCAACACACCTGACTTCTGTCAGTTTTATCTTATAATCCTCCTGCACTATGCTCTGTGCAATCTTCAGAGAAGCTTTCTACTATGGGCCCTTGCACAGAGCATTGAACTGTCTCTGAAGGTTTTTCCCATATAGTAGAAAACGTTTATATAATCATTCCATGGCGTGAATGTCCAAGGAGTTCCCAATCTTGCAGGAATCTACCCCTTTTTTCCTTACAGCTTGGCATTATTCTTTCTGCTCCACTTGGACAACGCATACTCTTTTACTGTACATGATACCCTGTGTCCCTTGGCTGGGTCATCCTGGTGTCTTACTCTATGCGTTTTGTTTTTGTCCTTTGGACTTGCCAGAGTCCTAAAGTACTCCTGATGTGCTCTTGCCAGACTGCTGTTACCCTCTGTTTTTTCACGCAACCATACTGGTTATTCCACTGAACTACATTCCTGCACCACACAAATAGATTCTCTATATATCTTCAGGTGGTTTTTACCCCCTCATTATTAGATGAATCTTTCCCATCACATTCCCCATGTGAATGTTTTTGTGGGGCTCAGTTGCAGGCATGTCTCCGCAGACTTATTTTCGTGTCTGTATATGTCCTATACATACATATTTCTGTAGTCTGTGTGGGCATAAGTCATGCCTATATATATATATATATATATATATATATACCTCTATATCTATATATATCACACATATCTAGACATATATACACGTATATATAGATATGTATGTCTCTCCATATATATATATATATATATATATATATATGCCCATGGGGAGATGTCCACAGGCCGCTAAGTATTACCTGCTATCTCCCTAACTGTCTGTGCTATAAAGTTTTTCCCTTCGTAGGGGTCCAGACAGTCCACTTGCCTATTTTCATACGGCTCAGTAAGTGGGAGCGGTTATACACAATATTATTGCTGTGATGTTAACAGCTTCTATTTTTGTTATAGATCTCCCTGTCTATGAAGTATTAAACTTTAATGTCTTCCTATCTCTTACCAGCTAGGGAAGACAGTGTACTTCTTCAGTATTTTGAGTACACTTCTCTTCTCCTTGGGAATAGGGGCTTTTTTCCATAACCCCTCTTGGTTTTAGGACTGGGCTAATTCTCCAGATCGGTCAGTCTTCTTCTTTTAGTTCTCAATGTCAATAACTCTGTACCTAAAAGAGTTTTCAGCTTTTTCCCCATAAAGCTTTCCATTGAAGACCTGCCGTTCTTCTCCTACCCCAGTTGACACTTGGGTCACCTGCCCATTCCAGATTTGGGACTTCATCCTCACTGCTGTGAAGTTCCCTTGGGGATTTCGCTACTGCATCTACAGTACACTCCATCACAGTTCTACTTCCTACAATCCAGTAGGTAAGCTCTATATTGTGCTAGTTCATTAAATATTTTAATGATACTTGACATACATTCTAAAGACTCTTTTTCCTGTAGTCTTTAGATTCGCTGTTCCTGTACAGCTCTGCTCTATTCAACTCCTACCCCCCATCCCTCAGGGGATGCCGGGGATACAGGTTTGGGAAATGCCGTCCTGTTCCAGGGATACGCATTTTATGGGATCTCCCCTGGCACCCACAGCTAGGGAGTCCCCATATGTGAAGACTCATTCCTGCTTGTTCCTGGAGATGGCACAGTTACTTACCTGTAACAGGTGATCTCTGGGAACAGCAGGAATTAGTCTTCACAACCCACCCACCTCCCCTAGGAGTTGTATCTATCTATTTCCTTTCCTCTTTCTCTCCTTCTGTCTCAGCTATGAAACTCAACTGAGGAGAGACAGTGGGAAAGGCGGGAAGTCAGCGCGCAGGTGCGGGGGATGCTCCCAAAAGCTTTCTGATTGGATGCTGGGGAGCATTCCCGTGCAGGCTCCGTCGGTACCGACGTACCCATATGTGAAGACTAATTCCTGCTGTTCCCAGAGATCACCTGTTACAGGTAAGTAACTGTGCTTTATTAGTCTTAAATAGTTTACCCTGTAGCTTCATTGCATGTCCCCTAGTCTTTCTATATTCTGATAAGGTAAACAATCGATCTACGTTTACCCGTTCCACTCCGTTCATTAATTTATAGACTTCTATCATATCTCCCCTCAGCCGTCTCTTTTCCAGTTTAAAGAGTCCTAACCTTTTTAGCCTTTCTTCATAGGAGTATCCTTCCATCCCCTTTACCATTTTGGTGGCTCTTCTCTGAACCTTTTCTAAAATTGCTATATCCTTTTTAAGATACGGCGACCAGAATTGCACACAATATTCAAGGTGCGGTCTCACCATGGAACGATATAGAGGCATTATAATATCTTTTGTTTTATTTTCCATTCCTTTCCTTATCATACCTAGCATTCTGTTTGCTCTCTTGGCCGCTGCTGCACACTGGGCCGAGGGTTTTAACATGGTATCCACAATGACGCCTAAATCTTTTTCCTGGTTGGTGGTTCCTAATGTGGAACCTTGCATCGTGTAACCATAGTTTGGGTTGTTCTTCCCTAGGTGCATAACCTTGCACTTGTCCACATTAAATTTCATCTGCCATTTTGATGCCCAGTCTTCCAATTTATCAAGATCCTCTTGCAATTTTCCACAATCCTCTTGGGTTTTAACAACTTTAAATAGTTTTGTGTCATCTGCAAATTTGATAACCTCACTCGTTATTCCATTTTCCAGGTCATTTATGAATATGTCAAAAAGCAGCGGACCCAGCACAGATCCCTGGGGTACACCACTATTCACCTTTCTCCATTGGGAAAATTGGCCATTTAGCCCTACCCTCTGCTTTCTATCTTTTAACCAGTTCCTGATCCACAATAGTACACTGCCTCCTATCCCATGACTCTTTAGTTTTGCCAAATGTCTCTAATGAGGGACCTTGTCAAAGGCTTTCTGAAAGTCCAGATACACAATATCAACCGACTCACCTTTGTCCACCTGATTATTCACTCCTTCAAAAAAACATAACAGATTAGTAAGACAAGATCTTCCATGTCTAAAGCCATGTTGGCGGTCTCCCATTAGGTCATGACTATCTACATGCTGAGTAATTTTATTCTTTATGATGGTTTCTACCAGTTTTCCCGGTACTGATGTCAGGCTCACCAGTCTGTAGTTTCCCGGATCACCCCTGGAACCCTTTTAAAAAATTGGTGTTACATTGGCGATCCTCCAATCTTCAGGTATTAGAGATGATTTTAATGATAGTTCACAGATTACTAATAGCAGGTCTGCAATCTCGTATTTCAGTTCTTTCAGCACCCTTGGATGTACACCATCCGGCCCAGGTGATTTGCTACTCTTCAGCTTTTCTAATAGTTGTAATACATCTTCCCGATCTATCGATATTTCCTTCAATTCTTCCGCACCTTTAAATACCACTTCAGTCATGGGTAGCATCCCTACATCTTCCTCAGTAAAGACTGAAGCAAAGAATTCATTCAGTCTCTCCACTATCGCCTTGTCGCCTCTTAGTGCTCCTTTAACCCCTTTATCATCTAATGGACCAATTGACTCTCTCACAGGTTTTTTGCTACGAAAGTACTTGGAAAGGTCTTTACTTCACGTTTTTGCTTCCGCAGCAAGCTTCTTCTCAAATTCTCCCTTTGCCTGCCTTATCAATGCCTTGCATTTGACTTGCCAGTGCTTGTGCTGTTTCCAGGTTTCGTCATTTGGCTCTTTTTTCCATTTCCTGAAAGATGCATTTTTGGCAACAACAGCCTCTCTGACCTCACCTTTAAACCATGCTGGCAGTTTTTTGGACTTCCTTCCACTTTTCTTAAAGCGTGGAATACAGCTGGTCTGGGCTTCCAAGATAGTATTTTTCAACAACAGCCAAGCCTGATGTACGTCTTTAACCTTTGCAGCTGCTCCTTTTAGTTTTTTCTTAACTGTTTTCCTCATTTTATCATAGTCTCCCTTTCAAAAGTGGATTTCCTTACTATCCCTCCTCCACTAATTAAATCAAAGGCAATCATGCTATGATCACTATTGCCAAGTGGCCCCAACAACCTTATCTCTTGCACTAGATCTGGTGTTCCACTAAGGATTAGGTCTAATATGGCTTCCCCGCTGGTTGGTTCATGAACCAGCTGCTTCAAGAAGCAGTCATTTATTTCATCTAGGAACTTTATCTCCCTAGCATGTCCTGACGTGACACTGACCCAGTCGATACTGGGGTAGTTGAAATCACCCATTATTATTACTGTGCTGTAACTTTTGTTAGCTTCCTTGATTTCTTTGAGCATTTCATCATCCATTTGGTCATTCTGGCCAGGCGCTCGATAGTACACCCCCACTGCCATTGCCTTCCCCCTTTTACATGGAATTTCAATCCATATAGATTCTACAGCAGATTTTGTTTCCTGCAAAACTTTAATCCTTTCTGACTCAATGCCCTCTCTAACATAGAGAGCAACCCCTCCACCAATTTGATGAGCTGTATCATTACGATATAGTTTGTACCCAGGTATCACAGTGTCCCACTGGTTGTCCTCCTTCCACCATGTCTCTGATATTCCAATCATATCTAACCTCTCATTTAGTGCTATATATTCTAACTCTCCCATCTTATTTTTTAGACTTCTAGCATTTGCATACAAGCATTTTAGAGAATGTATTTTATTCATATTAATTTGGCTATTGTTAGACATGGGTAATTTGGAGTCTTTAAGCTCTGTCTGCTCCATACTTGAGGGCATTTGGGCTACTTTACTCTTTTGTGGAACCTCTCTGCTTTTGGTAGTATCCTTCAAAGATACATTCTTCCGAACCATCCGCTCTTGGGCGACTGTCGGCTTTCCCCTAATATCTAGTTTAAAAGCTGCTCTATCTCCTTTTTAAAGGTTAATGCCAGCAGCCTGGTTCCATCCCGGTTAAGGTGAAGCCCATCCCTTCGGAAGAGCCCCTCCTTTCCCCAGCCATTGCCTGCACTCTCCGATCTTTTCGGCACCACCTGCAGAAACAATCCGTTCTGATTCAGATAGACAACGAGGTGGTGATGTTCTACATCAACAAGCAGGAGGGCACGGGATCGTCCCTCCTGTGCTGAGAGGTGGTACATCTCTGCACTTTTGCCAGTGAGAGTGGGATGCTCCTCAGGGCCGTGTACCTCCCTGGCCAGGACAGTGTTCTGGTGGACTGACTGAGCCAGGTTCTCCAGCCCCACGAGTGGTAGCTCGATCCACAGGTAGCCAACCAACTGTTCCACCACTGTGGCCTTCCTGTGATGGATCTCTTTGCCAGCCCAGCCAATGCTTAGCTGGCCCACTTCTGCTCCAGAGTGCTGCACCCCTCCCGGGTGGCGGCTGATGCATTTCTCATCCCATGGATGGAAGGTCTTCTCTATGCCTATCCTCCCACACCGCTCTTTGCCAAGACCCTCTTCAAGGTCCAGCACGACTGGGCCACCCTGATCCTCAAAGCCCCCCGGTAGCTCTGTCAGCCATGGTTTCCGCTGCTCCTCAACCTGTCTCATGTGTCCCAGCCCCCCCCTAGAGAATTTCCCAGACCTGCTCTCGCAAGAGGACGGCTCTCTCCTGTACCCCACCCTGGGGTCCCTGGCTCTGATGGCCTGGCTGCTGAAAGAGTAGCCCTGGTGCAGTTCGACTTACCAGGGAGATGGAAGAGGTCCTTCTGGCATCATGCAAGGATTCTACTTGATTGGAGTACGCCTTCAAATGGTGTCTCGTCTCAGTTTGGTGTGTGGAGAGTGATGCCAACCCCTTTTCCTGTTCTGTCCAGCTGGTGCTGCAGTTCCTGATGTACCTGTCTAATGCTGATCTGAAATCTAACGCCATCAGAGTTCACCTCAGTGTGCTATTCGCATATAATCACCTCATCGAGGGGAAGCCCCTCTCCGACAAGCCTCTTGTGTTCGCTTCCAGAGTGGTCTCCTGCTCTCCTGACTACCCATTCAACCACCGGTGGTCCTCTCAAAGCTCATTGCTCCACCATTTGAGTCGCTGGCTTCCTGCCACCTCAAATATGTATCCTAGAAGGTGGTCTTCCTCATGGTGCTCACGTCTGCTCACAGGGTCAGTGAGCTCCAGGCTATGGTTTCTCATGCCCCCTACACTAGGTTTCATGGAAACAGAATGGTGCTCTAGACACACACCATAAGTTACTCCCTAAGGTGGTCGCCCCATTCCACCTCAACCAAGAGGTGGTTCTTTCCATCTTTTTCCTTTGACCTTATGCCAGTAGGGCAGAGGCCACTGTCCATACACTAGAATGTAAGTGGGCCTTGGCCTATTATCTACAGTGGACCGAGCCATCATTGCTCCTCGCAGCTCTTCATTTACTACGATCTTAATCGCCAAGGCATAGCAGTATCCAAGTGTACTCTATCTAACTGTGTGGCTGACTGCATCACCTTCACCTATGCTCAGGCAGGTCTTTTGCTGGAGCATCATGTCATGGTGCACAGCGTCCAGGCCATGGGGGCTTCTGTGACGCTCAGCTCCCTTGATGGAGATCTGCTGGGCCGCCACCTGATTCTCAGTTCATACCTTCGTAGCACATTACTGCCTGGAGTAGGAGTCCCGTCATTTGTTTAGGTTTTAAGGGAACTCCTGCTCTCCGGCCCTTCTGTGTGTTCAGGCTACCAGAGAGCTGGTTTCCCTGGTCAACACTAGGGTTGCTGCTGAGGTCTTGCAATCAAACTGTACTCCTACTGTTCCTCATGGTTCACTTTTTGGGTTGCCCGTGACTGATAGGTTTTTTCGGTAGTCTGTAGTTAGGGAGTCCCATATGTGAGGACTGACTTCCTGCTTGTTCCTGGAGAAAGTGTGGTTACTCATCTACAACAGGTATTCTCCGGGAACAGCAGGAATCAGTCCTTACCAACCCTCCCTCCTCCTGGTGGAGTTGCTTTTCTTTTTTGCTGTCTTGAGCTGTGTCATTATACTGAGGAAAGATGGCACCCTTGGGTGGGAGGGCAGCCACACATGCGTGGTGGATCTCCCAAAGACTTTCTTTGAAAGCTGGGGAGAGGTTACCGCGAGGGCTCCGTCGATGCTGATGTCACCCATATGTGAGGACAGATTCCTGCTATTTCTGGAGAACACCTGTTATAGATAATATGATGTGCTGGAGAATGCAAAGTCACTTGGCTGTAACAGGTTTCTCTGTAGACAGCCAGACTAATCATGCACACAGTTCCTCCTCCTCTCCCTGAGTTGATTATGAGTGTAAGACTAACTGAGGCTCCTCAGAGGACTGCTGTAGTGTGGGAAGTGCTGTACATGTTCTAAACATTCTACTAGTTCTGAGCTCTTGGAGAGCGGTTTTGTCTTAATGCTGTCAGATGACATCACCCACTTGTGTGCTTGATTAATTTTAGTGAATATGGAGAACACCTGTTTTAGAGGTAAGCAACTTTGGAATCTCAGAACTAGCCCTAATGCATAAATGTATACCTGCTCTAAAAAAGGTGTATGTATGTATATATGTATGTATGTATGTGTATGTTTATATATATATATATATATATATATATATATATATATATATATATATATATATATATATATATATATATATATATATATAATGTGTGTGTGTGTCTGTATGCTTTATAAAATACTCACATACATCATAACTCTGCCTAAATTATGCTGCTGTAGGTCATGTAAAATAATGCGTGCTCTTGTCAGCACACATACTTGTATGTCTACCCCTGTGCAGTTTTATGATAGCCATTTTCCATGTATAAAGCATGCTTTACATGCAGAATATGCTTTATAAAATTATCACCGAAAAATCAGTCCTAGTACCATTATTACCAAACCGCACTGATGCAGAATAGCGCGGTATATAAGAGAATGTAAATAAATAAATAAATAATCAAAATCACAGGCTTTTAATATTTTTTAAAGAAGGAAATGCTTTAATAAATAAGAAAAACAATAGATTTCGTCCTGGGGTGTGTAGCATTATTTCTCTAGGAACAAACAGGAAGTCAGTCCTCACATATGGATGACATCAGCGCTGACAGAACACGTGCAGTAACCTCTCCCCAACTTTCAAAGAAAGCCTTTGGGAGATGTACCACGCGTGCATGGTCCCCTTCCCACCAGAGGGTACCATCTTGCCTCAGTCTCCTTTTTTTTCCACGAAGTCTGTCAGACGTGTATCTGTTCCCCCCGGACAAAGTTGATTTTTTTTCTGTCTTTTTTGTCTTGCTTTTTCAGTTGCCTACTGGTTCCCTCCCATCTCCTAATTCTGCTTGCCTACGGCATCACAATTTTTTGCGTTCCTTTTTCTTTTTCCCTTTGGGGGTCTTTTTCTCTGGTGTATGGGTTTTTGCACTCTTTCTGGCCGGGCCTAGAGAGTTTGACCTTGCGGGGACCATCTTCCCTGTCATGGCCTTGGTCAGTGGCTTCAAGCCATGTGACCATTGTGCTCATGTTACGTCGCGCATGGACCTGCATGATTGTTGCCTTTGGTGCCTTGGGCCGGATCATGACGCCTTGGAGTGTGGTCTCTGCCAGTAGATGATCCTCAAGGCCCTCTGATGCCACAAGAAGCATCATGAGTCGATTTTTCACAAGACCGACTCAGCCCTGGAGTCGTCTGCAGGGCCGGCACCTCGAGGGTCGCCACGGAGGCTTTCACCTCATGAGGCAACCACGCTGCCAAGGAGCTTCGAGGACACAGAGTGCCGAGCTAGGACTCCCTCAAAGAGGGATGCCTCTCGAAGAGCCTGATGTGGTCGGTGGCCTCCTTGGGTGAAGAGTCCAGGACTGCGGTGAAGTCCCACGGCACCCGGACTCGGAGCTATTGACATGAGGCCGAGGGCTATGGCCGGGAGTGGTCCTCGAATCTGTCCCAGCTGGAGACAATGCCATCTGCGTCCAGGGATTGATCTTGTTCTGCCATTGACAACCTCGTCAAGGACACCCCCTCAATGGTGCTGGCATCGGGCCCAAGGTCCTCTGTGCTGGTGGCTGTGGAGCCATTGGGCAGTGAGGCCCGGATGGCATCCTTGGAACGCAGTCTGTTTGCCTTCATGGCCCAACAGATGACTCTGATGCCTGTTCCTCCGGGTCATCCATCCTGTCCACCCACCCCTCCACAACGAGGGCTTCTCCAGAGGTGGAGCCGATCCTCAAGGGCCGTTGGCTTCGAGACTCTTCGGAGGACCTGGCCTTCCTGGACTTCGTGAGGGACATGGCGAAGGCCCTTGCCTTCACCATCAAGTCTGAGAAAAAGCCTTTTATGTAGAGGACCGCGCAATCCTCCAGTACGAGGCTCCCCCCACCCCCAAAGAGGCTCTCATGGTGCCTGTTCCTCCTATCCTGGAGCGACTGCTCTTCCACATGTAGGAGACCCCGATCTTGGTTCCCATGATCAGCAGGTGGCTGGACTCTATGTACTGGGTCCGCCGGTGCCCGGGCTTCCAAAAAGCTCAGTTGCCCCACAACTCCATGGTAGTGGAGTCAGTCATGCATAAGCTCAAGAGCCAGAAAACACACTCCTAGGTGCCCCCAGGTAGGGAGGCCCGTGCCATGGATGCTCGGGCAGGTAATGTTTCCAGACTCGATGTTCATCAGCCAGATCCATGTCTACCAGCTATACATGGGCATGTACTTGTGGGACACAGTGAGGGAACTCGCCAGGTTTTCGACTGGTCTCTCTGAGAAACCTCTTCAGCGGTTCTGGATCTTGGTCTCCACAGCCAGAGAGTGCTTCAAGTTTATGATTTGGGTGGCCAATGACAGCTTTGAGTCAGCAGCAAGAACAGCAGCAGTGGGCATTAGTGCCCGCCACCATGCCTGGCTACAGTCTTCCGATCTAGAATAATGGGTACAGGGCAAGTTGGTCAAGGTCCCCTTGCCAGGGAGAGAACCTCTTTGGTAAACCCATGATGGAAAAGGCTGTCAAGCTGAAGTCAGAGTTCATGACCAGGACTAGGCTCTGAAAGAAAAAAGCTGGCTCTTCCCATAAGAAGGCTTCGGGTAAAAAGCTCCTATACCCAAAAAAGAGGAAGGCTTACGTAAACTGCACTCAGCCTTTCCAGCTCCCCAACAGGGCCAGCCGGCCAAGGGACAAGGCATGGCCCTTGTAAACCTAAGACCCTCAAACTCCAGCCCATGCCTCAGGTGCAACCTGGGGGGGGGGGGGGCTTTGACTCACGGGCATAGCCTTCCTTCCCTTGAAAGGTCCTGCACTGCAGGTGGTGAGGGAGGGACAGCCTCCTCCACCTGGAACTGACGGCTCGCTATTCTTTCCAGGAGAGCTCCCAGTGCATCCCTTTCACCGGGACCTGCTTCAACAGGAACTCGCAAACCTCATGGGAGACAGTGCAGTGGAACTCATTCCCCTCAAACTCGGAGGCAAAGGGTTCTACTTCCGCTACTTCCTGGTGCCCAAAAGGACCCTGGGGTTGGCCTCTCCTAGACCTGCGGGACCTCAACAGATTCCTGGTGAGAGAGAAATTCAAGATGCTGTTCCTTGGAACATTGCTACCATACCTCCGGCAGGGAAACTGGCTATGCTCCTTGGATCTAAAGGATGCCTACACACCCATCCTTATCCTCCACCTTCACAGGCAGTACCTCTGCTTCATGGTAGAAGGCTGCCACTGTCAATACAGGTTTTCTGCCCTGAGGGTCTTCACCAAGTGCTTGGCTGTGGTTGCCACCTTCCTGCATCTCCAGGGTGTGTTCATCTTCCCGTACCTGGATGGCTGGTTCATAAAAGGTGGCACCACTGCAAAGGTCCACCAGGTGATGGCCTGCACTATCCTCATCCCGGAACACCTAGAGTTTGTCATAAACTACCCAAAGTCCCATCTTCAGCCAACACAATGCCTGGAGTTCATAGGGACAATGCTGGACATCATCCAAGCCAAGGCCTTCCTTCCAGACAGGCCCCAGCGCCTTCAAGCACTCACAGGGCACATCCAAGGTCAATCCTCAGCCTCTGCCTGCCTCATGCTTCATCTTCTCTGTCACATGGTGTCCACGGTGCACGTCATTCTGGATGCCCGTCTCCACATGTGATGGGCCCAGTGGGCTCAGCACCCAGTGGTCGCATGGGACAGGTCGCCTATAGGACAGAGTGGCCGTGACCCGCTCTCTGACAGACTCCCTTAGCTGGTAGCAACAGCTCCAGCACCTGTAGGTCAGGCTGCCATTCCAGGCCCCCACCCCTCAGAGGATCCTCACCATGGATGCCTTCAAACTGGGCTGGCGGAGTCCATTACAACAACCTCCGCACCTAGGGCAGCTGGTCACAGGAGGAGAGTCTCCAGCAGATCAACCTCCTGGAGCTCTGGGCGATAGTGCTCACCTTCTGGGCTGTCCACCACCAACTTCAGCATAAGACAGTCCTGATCCAGACTGACAACCAGGTGGCAATGTTCTACATCAACAAGCAGGGAGGAACTGGGTCATCCCTCCTGTGCCGAGAGGCAATGAGTCTCTGCTCCTTCGCCAGCAGTAGCGGGATTCTCCTCAGGGCAGTCTACCTACCAGGTTAGGACAATGTCCTGGTAGACCGACTCAGCAGAGTCCTCCAGCTACATGAGTGGCAGCTGGACCCATGGTGGCCAGTCAACTGTTCAGTCTCTGGGGGCTCCTGCAGTTGGACCTCTTTGCCCTCCCATGCAATGTTCAGCTGGCTTGTTTTTGCTCCAGGCAGCCGTGAGTGGCGGCAGATGCGTTCCTGATCCCATGAACGGGAAGGCCTCTTCTGTGCCTTCCTGCCCATATCGCTGATTGCTAAGACCCTCTTCAAGGTCCAACTTGACAGAGCCACACTGTTACTGGTGGCTCCTTGGTGGGCCGAGTGTCCATAGTTTCCGCTGCTCCTCTGTCTGTCCCAGGCACCCCCAGTGTCTCCGTGGTGCGACCTGGGCCCTTTCTCGCAGGAGAACAACTCCCTCCTGCACCCCAGCTTGGGGTCCCTGTCTGACAGCCTGGCTGCTGAAAGGGTAGCCTTGGCCCACTACAATCTCTCCAGAGAGGTGGAAGTATTCCTTTTGGCTTCACGCAAACCTTCCACCCGCCTGACCTATGCCTTCGAGTGGTGAGGTTTCTTGATCTGGTGCATGGAGAGGCAGATTAACTCCTCCTCTTTGGTCCAGCTGGCATTCTAATACCTGCTTCACCTGTCCCAGGTGGGGCTGAAGTCCAAATCCATCACAGTTCACCTCTGTGCACTTTCAGCGCACCATCATCTTGTCAAGGGCACGTCCCTTTCTGACCAACCCCTTGTAACCCAATTCCTGAGGGGTCTACTACTCTCTAAGTACCCGTCCACCTCCCCGGCGGCAGAGTGGCACCTTAACGTAATTCTTTTGAAACTCATTGCGCCACCGTTCGAGCCTCTCGGCTCATGCCACCTCAAGGATCTCTTCTGGAAGGTGGTCTTCCTAGTGGCGCTCACCTCAGCTCGCAGGGTCAGCAAGCTCCAGGTTTTGGTGGCTCATCCACCTTACACAAGGTTCTACAACAACAGGGTCATGCTCCGTACGCACCCAAAGTTTCTCCCAAAGGTAGTGTTTCCGTTCCACCTCAACCAGGAGGTGGTACTTCCCACTTCCTTTCCACGGCCCCACACCAGCATGGAGGAGGTCTCTTTCCCCACTCTGGACTGTAAGTGGGCCCTATCCTACTTGGAGTGTACTCAGGCCCACTGCCACTCCTCACAGCTCTCCATCTCCTATGACTCAGATCGGTTGGGGACAGTGGTCTCTAAGCGTACCCTGTCCACTTGGGTGGAGGACTGTTTTGCCTTCGCTTACAAGCAGGCTGGCCTTTCATTGGAGCGCTCAGTCACGGTATACAGCGTCTAGGCCATGACTGCATCTATAACGAACCTGTGCTCCGTCCTCTTGGTGGAGATCTGCCGGGACAGCACCTTTCGCCAGGCAGTACTCTATCATTTGGGGTGTAAGACAACTCCTTCCCTCTGGCCCTTCGGTGTGTTCAGGCAACTGGAGAACTGATTTCTCACTTGACACTGGGGCTGCTCGTGAATCTGTTGTCTCTCGACTCAGTTGCTGCTTCTCACAGCTTACCTTTTCTGGTCACTCGTGTCTTTTACAGTTTTTTTTCGGTAGCCTGTAGCTGGGGAGTCTCCTATGTGAGGACTGATGTCTTGCTTGTTCCCGGAGAAAGCATAGTTACCTGTAACAGGTGTTCTCCAGAGAGAGCAGGAATCAGTCCTCAAACCCTCCCTCCTCCCGGTGGAGTTGCTTTTCATTTTGCTATCTTGAGCTATGTTGTTATACTGAGGCAAGATGGCATCTTTAGGTGGAAAGGGGACCACGCATGTTATGGTACATCTCCCAAAGGCTTTCTTTGAAAGCTGGGGAGAGGTTACCACAGGGGCTCAGTTGGCGCCGACTTCACCCATATTTGAGGACTGACTCCTGCTGTCCCCAGAGAACACCTGTTACAGGTGAGTAACTATGCTTTTTCACTGCTGTACCTCCATGGATGCATTCTAGTGTGGTCAACAGTTGGTACTGGTAAAATTTAAAGTATATGTTAAAAAATGAACCTCCTTGAGCTGTCTCAGGCATAGCACTATCTTTCAGGACCAATGAAGTGTGGCCATGTTGGTGAAGTGATGCACTTGGGATCCATGGGGCAGTGAGGATGACTGTCATTGTGGTGGTGACCCTTACCAATTTTAGAAGCACTGAGGAGTTTAGTTTTGGAAGAGACTTGGATGACACACACAGCAGCATGATGTATTGCAGTTCCCAAGTATAAGAGAACACATTAATTAAGACATAACTGCTCCCTTTTTGGGATAACATCCCTTCATTTTTATTTATGACTTCGTGATAATGATGGTGCCTTTCTGATTATGTGGCAGCTGAGACTGTGGATCCTGAGATGACTCCTTATTTAGAGATTGCAAATCAAACAGGCAGATCACTCACAATTCCACCAGCAGAAAGAAAAGTAAGTAATGTGTGAACTGTATGGAGTTGCTTTTAATGGTAATGCTACTAACCAGCTAGCTGCAGGTATTGTGTATGCATTGTATATGTAAATCAGCTAATACTACGAATATTTTATTATTTGATTCTCTTTTCATGCGATGTTCTACCTCATATGTCCTTACTGCCATATGGTGGCAGATGCCTGTTTATGAAACATGTAGTTTATTGCTTTAGGGGGCAACTTTCAAACAGAGTGTGTGTAAAGTCTGTCGGTACCTGCTACCTGCAAGCTTTATATAAATTTTCAAAAGGAAAAAGTTTCAAGCAGGTTTGATTCAAAATGGATGGCAAGCCTCATTGTTCCATTGCAAAATAATGTTCTCCATAGACTTTAATGGGAACAAAGGGATAAATGCATGAAAGGTTAAGCTCCTGAGCACTATCTGAACACATGTATTCTGACAAACAAAAACAAGCATGAAAACCTTTGGTATGTACATGCCTACTGTTTGATGCTGGTTTTACTAGAGGTAGGTCTTCTCAGACAAATCTAATTAATTTCTTTTACTGGATGACTAGAGAGTTGGACCAAGGGAAAGCCCTAGATGGTGGTGTACTTTGATTTCAGTAAAACCTTTGACATCATTCCACATAGGTGACTTATAAATAAATTGAGCACCCTAGAGGTGGACCCTAAATTGACAGACTGGGTTAAAAATTGGTTGAGTGGGAGGTGATAAAGGGTACAGGTAAATGGAGTTCACTCTGAGGAGAAGGATGTTACCAGTGGTATGCCGTAGGGCTCTGTCCTTAGTCTGATTTCTTTTTAACATTTTTGTTCTTCAGGAACAAGCAGGAAGTCAGTCCTCGCATATGGGTGACGTCAGCACCGACGGAGACCACGTGGAGCATTTCCCCAGCTTTCAAAGAAAGGCTTTGGGAATGCCATCACTCATGCGTGGTCCCCTTCCCACCCAAGGGTGCCATCTTGATCAGTCTCCCTTTTACGCGGAGTCCTTCGGACACACGTCCCTGTACCTCGGAAAAAGTCTCATAATTGTTTCTCTAATTCCGGTTTCCTGGTGGTCCTCCTGCCATCCCCAGTGCCCCTGCCCCAGCAGCAGACCCAGGGACTTTGCTGTTTTTCATTTTTTATTTTTTATTTGTGAGTTTGTCTCTAGTGCGTTTCACGCCCTTTTCAACCATTGGCCGATCCAAGGTCTTCGACCTTGTGAGGATTCTTTTTGCCCCCATGGCCTCTGGTTTCAAAAAGTGTGACAGATGCTCCAAAGACATATAGTAACATAGTATATGACGGCAGATAAAGACCAATATAGTCCATCTAGTCTGCCCAGCAAGGTGGCAGAAGTGGGTGCACTTGCCACTCCATGCAGGTCACCCCTCCCCATGCCTTTGTTTAGGGGTGTACCCACTGCTCCGTGTAGGTCACCCCTATTTGTTCAGGTATAAGAGATAGTTATGCTTATGTTGATTTTTTTCTTGTTCCTATAAAGTGATCCACTGTGTCTGTCCCATGCCATTTTGAATTCTGTCACTGTATTTGCCCCCACCACTTCCATCGGGAGGGCATTCCAAGCATCCACCAGCCTTTCAGTGAAAAAATATTTCCTGACATTGCCTTTCAGTTTACTCCCTTACAGCTTCATGTTATGCCCTCTAGTTTTACAGCTTCCCAGACTTTGAAAGAGGTCTGTTTGTCCATTAATACTCTTTAAGTATTTAGAGGTCTGAATTATATCTCCCCTGACCCTCCTCTCCTCCATAGTGTACATATTTAGGTCTTCAAGTCTCTTCTCATAGGTCTTCTGATGCAGGCTCCAAATCATTTTGGTCACCTTCCTCTGAACTGCTTCCAGCCTTTTTATATCCTTTGAGAGATATGGTCTCAAAAACTGAACACAATATTCCAAGTGAGGACTCACCAGCGACTTGTACAGTGCTATTAGTACATCTTCCTTTCTGCTGGTAATTCCTCTCTGTATGCAACCCAGCATCCTTCTGGCTTTTGCCATTGCCCTATCACACTGTTTTGCCACCTTGAGATCGTCAGAAACAATCACTCCGAGGTCCTTCTCCTGGTCTGTGCACACCAATCTCTCACCCCTATCGCATGCAATTCCCTTGTATTTCTGCGTCCCAAGTACATGACCCTGTACTTGTTTACATTAAATCTTAACTGCCAAGCATTAGACCATTCTTCCAGCTTTTGTAGATCTTTCCTCATGTTCTCCACTCCCTCAGGGGAGTCCACTGTGTTGCAAATTTTCGTGTCATCTGCAAAAAGACAGACTTTTCCATTCAGCCCTTCGGCAATATCGTTCACGAATATATTGAACAGTACCGGTCCTAGGATCAAACCTGAGGCACACCACTAATCACTTGCTTTTCAACCGAGTGAGTTCCGTTTACTGTCACCTTCAGTCGTCTGTCAGTCAACCAATTTCTGATCCAGTTCACCATCTTGGGACCCATCCCCAAACTGTTGAGTTTATTGATAAGCCTCCTATGAGGAACAGTATCAAAGACTTTGCTGAAATCCAGGTAGATCACATCCATCACATGCCCTTGATCCAGTTCTCCGGTCACCCATGACCCTAGGATCATCTTATGCTGAAGGCAAGGTGGCTCCAGTGTCCCCGGTAGCTTCTCGCTCCACTGACCTTCAGCTCTGTGGTCCCGGTGTCACTCTGAGCAAGGGTCCTCCGAAAAGGAGCAGAAGAAGAAGGCTTTGAGAACCCTGTCGGGAGCTCCGGACAAGAGTGAGTGTTCTCACGCTCCGTCCCTCAGCCCTCCTCGGCAGTCCCAAGAGTCGGAGAAGGAGCGGCTGCGAAAGGTACCTCATACGGATACGGAGGCCTCCGGTGATGGCACCCGGTCTCCTGAGTGTCATCCCGGCGAGGACCCCCTTTCCTCCTCGACTCCCGACCCAGTCACCCTGGCATCGGTGTCGCAGGGCCCCACTCCCGAGTGTGAGGCCCAATCACTGGCAGTGGAGCGCAGCGTTTCTGCCTTTCTTGCTAGCCAGCAGGCGCTGGTTCCAAGTCCCGCTGGCATGTGCCCTGAGACCTTGAGGGCGACACCTATGATGGCTCCCCAGATCGCCGTGACAATCCCCGAGAACCAGGGGCCTCGTGAGGGATCCTGGCAGAGGTCTCGATCTCCATCCCAGTCTTTGGGTGCGAGATCTTCTCGAGCCAGTGCCTCCGGCTCCAGGCGGGCTTCGTCTTCGAGAGCCCAGCACACAGCACAGGCTCTGCTAGAGCAACCTAGCTCTGAGTCTTCCTCGGAAATTTTGGGCTGGGAATCCGACGGGGACACTTCCCTTGAATCCTGGGCTCATTGGGACCTCCCCTCGGATCCTTCTCCGCATGTTCAGAAGTGGTGGTCTCCTCCCGAAGACACCTCCTTTCTGGAGTTTGTGCGGGACATGGCTCAAGACCTAGCACTCTCCACGCAATCCAAAGAAGAACCCCATGCAAAGGAACTTGATATTTTACAATACGAGGCTCCATCGCGGGAATCCCTCATGGTCTCGGTTCTGCCTATCCTAGCCCAGCTGCTCCTCCACATGTGGGAGACACCTGCGTCTATTCCCATTGTCAGCAAGTGCCTGGACACCATGTAGAGGGTCCAGCGAGGGCCCGGATTCCGGAAGGCCCAGCTTCCTCATACCTCGATGGTGGTGGAGTTTGCCATGGGGAAGCAAAAGAGCCCAAAAACTCACTTTTCGGCCCCGCTGGGTAGGGAATCTCACACTGTCTATGCTCTCGGACGTAAGGCCTATCAAGGCTCTATGCTGGCGTGCCACATCCAGGCTTATCAGCTATACATAGGCATGTTCCTTCGTGATCTCACAATAGAGCTTGGAGGTTTCCAGGCGGGCCTCGACGTCGATTACCTCTGCCATTTCCAGTCCCTTCTGAAGTCAGTGGGGGACTGTTCAAAATACCTTTCTCGTGCTGCATACGACAGCTTTGAGTCCTCCGCCCAGGTAGCTGTTGCTGGTATCGGGGCCAGACGGCAGGCCTGGCTCCTGTCCTCTGATCTCGAACAATGGGTCCAGGAAAAGCTGCTTGATGTGCCGTGCCTGGACGAGCAATTGTTCGGCAAACCGATGGAGGACAAAGCAGCGGAGATTGAGGCAGAGTACGTCACTCGCATCCATCTCTCCCTAATGACTTCCTCTCTCCTGCGGAAGAAGCAGCAGGGCAAGAAGCCTTTCTTCCAGAGGAAGGGTCTTCCCTACCGGGGGCTACCTACCTTACCCTCCGGCGCCAGCTCCACCCAGGGAGGACAGAGTAAGAATGGCCCCCAGGGCCCGCGTAAGCCTAAGGGACCCAAAAGCCAGACCCTGGCACCGGCCCAATCGGCCCCGGGCTTTTGACGCCAGATGCATAGCCGCTCACACTCCGTCGACCCAGCTACCGGTGAGAGGGCACCTGGTCCACTTTGCTACGCAATGGGAGTCTGTCACCTCGGACGCCTGGGTCCTCCAGGTCATCCGGGAGGGTTACCTCATTCACCTGGACCAGCTTCCTCCAACCTTCTGCCCCGCAGAGCCCGCTCGGCTCCCCGCGCTCTAGGCCTTCTGGGCACATGAGCTTGCCAACCTATTCAAGGAGTGAGCAGTGAAAGTGATCCCACTGCACCTCAGAGGTTGCAGGTTCTACTTCCGTTACTTCCTTATGCCAAAGCAGACAGGCAGTTTCCGACCCATCCTCGATTTAAGAAATCTCAACAAATATCGGAGGCGGGAGAAATTCAAAATGCTCTCCCTTGGCGCCTTGCTGCTCTTCCTCCAGCAGGGTGACTGGCTATGCTACTTGGCCTTTGGGATGCGTACGCTCACATCCTTATCCACCCCAAATACAGGAAATATCTGCACTTCAGGGTACAATGGGACCACTACTAATACAGGGTGCTTCCCTTCGGTCTCGCTTCTGCCCGTGAGTGTTCATCAAATGCTTCGCGGTGGCTGCAGCCCACCTTTGATTGCAGGGCACCTTCATCTACCCATATCTAGATGACTGGCTCGTTACAAGAGAGAGAGCCGACAAGGTTCAGCGGGCCATGGCCTGCACTGTCTACCTCTTCGAGCACCTTGGCTTCGTGGTCAATTACTTGAAGTCTCATTTCACTCCAGTCCAATCCCTGGAGTTCATCGCGTGTGCCTTGACACTCAGCGGATGACAGCCTTCCTTCCCCAGGACAGGGCAGATCTCCTCATCGCCCTGGCATCCGCAGTTCAGCACCATGGCACAGTATTGGCCCGAGCGATGCTCCATCTCCTAGGCCATATAGCCTCGATGGTCCACGTCATCCCCTGATGCCCGACTGCATATGTGGGCGGCGCAATGGTGCCTTCGAGTTCACTGGGCTCAGGCAACAGGCCATCTCCGAGACACCGTCTCAGTCACTCCCCAGCTGTCTGAGTCCCTTGACTGGTGATGGGACACCCGGAATCTGCTTCGATTCATGCCGTTCCAGGCTCCACAGCACAACGTGGTTTTTCTGGTGGCCCTAACTTCGGCCCGGAGGGTCAGTGAGCTTCAGGCCCTGATGGACACCAAGGTTGCCTCGGATTTCCACCTCAACCAGAAGATAGTGCTGCCGACCTTCTTTCCGAAGCCCCACGCCGACCAGGCGTCAGCAATCCTCCATACCCTTGACTGTAGGAGGGCTCTCTCCTACCTGCAGCGTACGCAAGCTCACCGCAGGTCCGAGCAGCTCTTCATCTCCTATGACCCTGCCTGTTTGGGGCTTGTGATCACCAAGTGGACCCTTTCCATCTGGGTGGTGGACTGCATCGCCTTCGTCCAGACTCAAGCTGGACTACCGCTGGACCACCGAGTCACGGCACATGGTGTTCTTGTGAGGGCAGAGTCAGTGGCACACCTGTGCTCTGTGCTGTTGACGGACATCTGCCGAGCTGCAACCTGGTCCTCGGCTAACACCTTCGCAACGCATTACTGCCTGGAGAGGGAGTCCAGTCTGGACAGTGCCTTCGGTCAGGCTGTACTCCGTAATTTGTTCGGGGTTTAGGCAACTCCAACCCTCCTTCTGTGGCTACCGGGAGTGTGGTCTTCCGGGGGCCCGGGGTCCTCGGGCTGTCTTCGGTTACCAGAGTCTGCTCACTGCTCACCGTGGTGCTTTTCTACAGGTCCCCAGTAGCCTGTAGCTGGGGATTCCCATATGGAAGGACTGACTTCCTGCTTATTCCTGGAGAAAGCGTAGTTACTCACCTGTAACAGGTGTTCTCCAGGGACAGCAGGAATCAGTCCTCACAACCCACCCACCTCCCCTTGGAGATGCCCACTCTTCTTGATATTTTTTATCTTTTGCCTGAGCTATGTCATCTGACTGATCAAGATGGCACCCTTGGGCAGGAAGCTGGGAAAATGCTCCGCGCGGGTTCCGTCGGTGCCGACATCACCCATATGTGAGGACTGATTCCTGCTGTTCCTGGAAAACCACCTGTTATAAGTGAATAAGTACGTTTTAGTGATATTGCAGGAGGGCTGCCAGACAAGGTTTGCCTCTTTACTGATGATACCAAAATCTGCAATAGAGTAGAGACCCAGGAAAGAATAAATAACATGAGGGAGGGATCCAGCAAAGCTTGAAGAATGGTCGAGAATTTGGCAGCTGATATTTAACGCTAAAAAATGCAGGATCATGCATTTGGGCTGCAGATATCCAAAACAGCGGTACAGGGTGAAGTACTTATGTCCATGAAAGAAGAGCCAGGACCTGGACGTGATTGTTTCTGATGATCTTAAAGTGGCTAAGGAGAGGCATGGCTAGCAGGAAGAAGGAAGTGATAGTGCCTCTGTATACTGTTGTGATCAACATTATAGGTATCCTTGCAGTTCAACTCTTTAATGTCCAATATCTCTTTTAAAAAAGTGGCCAGTGAAATGGCTATGTACTATATATGCACACAAATAAAACAAGACCAATTCACAAAAGAAATGGTAAGAAATAGTATAAACACTGGGACATTGCCAGGACATGATTATTATATACACAAAATCCCAATCTCATACAGGAAACCTCCAAATGAATGATAGAAATACAATATAATAAGGTTCTTGAAAAATATCACTTACGAAAAACGCAAATCAATCTGACTAGAGCACAGAGTGGGCTAATAAGTATAAAAACACTTTCAAACAGCCCAAAGCACCATCATCGGTCTCATTAGCATGTGTTTTATTGAAAATACTTTTTTGAAAATATTTCTTTACTTTATTTTTTTTTTAATTTTCAACAAACAATTTAAAAATAAAAACGCTACTTATCTACCTGAAGAAAATCCCGACATGAATTCATGTTTCAGGCCCATAAATGGACCTTTCTTTAGGGATTCCTCTGAAAAAAAAACAGAGGAAGCAACATCTAACAACAATCCTTCCACAGTGACCATTATAACAGTACTGTCAATGCATCAGGGCTCCTTTCAGAAGCCTACAGTTGTAGGCCACAGCATACTCAGCCCTGGCCAATTCAGGGAATGAAAGACCCGAGCCAGAACTTGAACAGGTACATCCATACAGCACTGCCATTGAGAAATCAGGACAGCTCTGATAAGGTGTATTTTTAACCATTAAAATTAAAAACTGTAAGTAAGGACTGTAGCATGCTGCTCTGCATTGATTTGGCATTCCTTTGCAGTCATAGTGTAACATCAAAGATCTGCAAATCAAAACAGCGGACTTTTGTGCTGTTTCCAGTCTGTATGTCTTTACTGTTTGTTGCACAGTTTTGTTTTTTAGTGCCATGAAGTCAAAGCTGACTCCTGGCGACCCAGCTGTCTCTGGGTTTCTTGGCAATGTATCACTGGAAGTAGATTGCCAGGCCTTTTCTTCCGAGGCATTGGAGGGTAAAGTGACTTGCCTAAGGTCACAAGGAGTGCCAGTGGGAAATGAATCCTGGTCTCTTGATTCCCAAGCCAGTGCTCTAACCACTAGGTTTTCTCTATAGACAAACAGGATACGTCTCCAGTTGTGGGTGATATCACTGACAGAGCCCCATATGGGAACCTTCCCAGCTGCTTCTAGATGCTTTTAGAAAACTCTTTGTGCCTGCGCACCATGCCTGATTGCCGCCATGCCTGAGGACTAGTCTTTCTCTATGTGGAGCCAGCCACATGGTTTTTTGGATTTACATGCATCACAATAGTTTTTAACCAATTTTTGTCACATACATAGTATATATTATTTTCATTTACCTGCTTGCTGCCATGCTGCTGCTTCTGTTTTCTTTAGTCAAGTATTTCAGCTCTCTTGTAAATTTCCTTTGGTTCCGCATAGACTACATTTAGGTCTGAGTTGCATTTTTTTTCCTTTATAATCTTGAAAATTGAGGAGTTTGATTTTGCTGTAGCTATTTTCCATTCAGTATGTCCCAGAAACTTGCCAGTGGGTTTAAAAAGTGCACCCAGTGCTGCAGGAACTTGTCTATCACTGACACTCACAAATGATGCCTGAGGTGTTTGGGGCCCACCCATATCCCCTTATGTCATTTGTGTTTGCAGATGACAAAACAAGCATAACAAGGTCATGAGGAGAAGCACAGTCAACATTTTGGCACTGAGCAGACTGGCCCATTGGTATTGGGAGCATTGATCTCCAGGAACAAGCAGGAATGTAGTCTTCACTTATGGGTATCGTCGGTACCGACGGAGCCTGCGCGGGAACGCTCCCCAGCGTCCAGTTAGAAAGCTTTTGGGAGCATCCCACAAGCGCCTGCGTGCTGCCTTCCCGCCTTTCCCAACTGCCTCTCTCCAGTTCTTCGTTTTCCGCTGAGCCAGCAGGTCGTGTTCCTGTCACCGCAGAAAATCTTTCCTTATTCTCCTCTTTTTTTGTGGTCGCGTCTGCCTTCCTCGACGCTATACCGGTACCGCTGGTTCTTCTTTCTTTCTTTAAAAAAAAAAAAAAATATATATAATATAGTATTTTTTTCCAAACTTTTCTTTTCCACATGCACGCGCCATTTTGGGCCTTAGGCCCAAATTTTCCTCCACTATGGAAAAACCCGCTTCGGGTTTCAAGAAGTGCACCAAGTGTGGCGGTACCATCTCCGTCACCGACACTCATGAGTGGTATCTTAAATGTTTACGTCCTGACCACTCCATCTCGGAGTGTATGGCTTGTGCCATGGTGTCCAAGAGGTGTCGACAAAACCGAGCTGCTAAGCTCAGCACCCTTTTTCCCTCCGATGCAGCTTCTGTGGCATCGACGTCTTCCAGGGCTTCATCTTCCTCCCATGAATCTTAGGTAACTAAACATAAGTCTGGCCGGTCCTCAAAGGGTAGATCTCCTTCTAAGCATCGAGATGCCTCTGGCGTTGCCCTTGAGGGTTCTCTACCGGCAAAATTGCCCCGGTGGGAGGCTTCAGCTTCCAAAGCATTATCAGGACTCCAGGATGTTCTCGAGGCCTCAACCTCGGCAGAACTACTGGTGCCATGCTCTGGGGTACCGGCTGCTTTCTCAGGTACCGACACCCAGGCATCGGCGACATCGATAGACCAGAGGTTCCTGGCTATTGAACGCAGTCTGGTGGCTCTCCTTGCGGAATCGACACCCTCAGAACCGCAACAGACAGCTCAACCGGTACCGGCATCGACTCCGGCAACGGTATCGGTACTGGTACCAACGGTATCGACATCGGTGTCCGCTTTGCCGGCACCCAGTCATGCTATGCCTTCTGGTACCGATTCCCCCTGGTACCGACTTCGATCGGTACGGGTATCGTGCTCTACAGGAGCATCCGGACAGAAGGTACTTTGAATCCTCGGAGGAGTCTGAGGATTCTGACGACTCTGTCGGTACCGGAATACTTCTCCTGGAGGAGCCTTCCTCTCCTAAGCGTAGGATGTCTCCTCCAGAAGATATCTCCTTTCAGGATTTTATCAGGGAGGTGGCTCGAGGTCTTTCCATTACTGTGGCTCCTGAAACAGAGCCCAGAGCAAAGGAGTTGGAGATTCTACAATATCCCAAGGCTCCTAAGGAGGCAGCTACTTTGCCTATCCATGAGATTTTACATGATCTCATGCTAAGAATGTGGGAACCACCTCTCACCACCTCTCACCACTCTCGTAGACTGGATACCATGTATCAAGTCCCTCCTTGTTCTGGTTTCCAGAAGACTCAGCTTCCTCACCACTCTATTGTAGTGGAATCAGCTATGAGAAGGATCAGGAATGTAAAGAGGCATGCCTGTAATCCTCCATGACGTGAGTGTAGAACTTTGGATGCCTTTGGACGTCGTACTTTCCAGGCTTCCATGCTTTCTGCCAGGATCAGTTTCTATATTTTATATATGGGAATGTTCCTTTAAAAAGTCACAGGAGATTTAGAGGTTTTGAGACCTCTTCCTGAAGATAAGAGGCAAGATTTTCTCACACTGGTTAAACATGCCCAAGATGTTTCTAAATTTGTCAATCGTGCAGCTTTTGACTGTTTTGAGTGCATAAGCAGAACCTCTGCCATTGCCATAGGTGCACATAGAATTGCCTGGCTCCAGGCATCCGATTTGGAGCTCTGGGTCCAGGATAAACTGGGCAATATCCCTTGTACAGGTGAGAATCTGTTTGGCAAAAATTGGCAAGAGAAAGCCAATGAGTTGGATGCTGACAACTCTACTTTGGATAGGTTATCCAAAGCCACAGCTGATCCTGCAAGGAAGAAATCTTTCAAGAAACCAGTCTTCTCCAAAAAGAAGAGGTTTTATCCCTCTTATTCTCAGCAGGGTCATTCTGCGGGTCAGCCTGCCAGAGTCAGCAACCACCTAAACAAAGGAAAGGAAAGACTGCTAAGCCTCAACCGTCTCAGCAGTCTCAGCCTCCACAAGGCCTTTGACTTCCGTCTAGAGAACTTAGCCTTCCTGGCCCTCAATGGGCCAAAAGCTTCCACCATCCCAGGAAGGTTGTCTCATTTTGCCCCCCCCAGATGGGGGCAGATAACAGCAGAACATTGGAGACTCTCCATTATAAAAGAGGGGTACAAGCTTCACTTTCTCTGTATGCCCCCTCCCACAATGGTAAGACAGTTCAATTCTCAGACCTCTCTCATCAACCTGTTAGATCAAGAGGTCACTATGCTTCTTGCCCAAGGGGCAATAGAAGAGGTACCCATTCCTCAACAGGGTACAGGGTTTTACTCCCCCTATTTCCTTATCCCAAAGAAAACAGGGGGATACAGACCTATTTTAGACCTCAGAGAATTGAACAAATTCCTGTTCAAAGAGAAATTCAAGATGATTTCTCTGGGAACTCTGCTGCCATACCTTCAGAGTCAGGATTGGCTTTGTTCTCTAGATCTCAAGGATGCGTACACTCATGTTCTCATCCATCCAACTCACAGAACGTTCCTTCAGTTCCTTTTTCAAGGAAAGCACTACCAATACAGGGTGCTTCCTTTTGGCCTGGCCTCAGCACCAAGAGTGTTTACGAAGTGCATGGCTGTGTTAGCAGCATTTGTTTGCACTCTAGGAATATTCGTCTTCCCATACTTAGACGACTGGCTCATTCGAGCCCCATCAGAGTCAGAGGCCAGGATTTCCCTATCTTGCACAATGCGTATCCTTCAGTATTTGGGTCTGGTCATAAGCATCCCAAAATCCAGTCTTACTCCCACTCAGTCTCTAGAGTTCATAGGAGCTTTGCTGGATACCAGGAAAGCAAGGGCCTATCTTCCCCAGGCCCGTTGCCTTCGCTTGGTGCAGTTAGCTTCTCAAGCAGTGCTAAAGCCTCATCTCACTGCTCGAGAAATGTTACAACGACTAGGCCACATGGCATCTACCGTGCATGTGGTCCCTTATACTCGCCTCCATATGAGAGCAGCCCAGTGGACTTTATCCCTCAATGGACCCAGGCATCAGGGTGCCTGTCAGACAAAATAGCAAACACAAGTCGCCTTATTTTGTCCCTCCAATGGTGGCGGTCCACTCAAAACCTGTTGCTGGGGTCCCCATTTCAACAACCTTTACCCCAGGCAACTCTCACAATAGATGCTTCACCAGTGGGTTGAGGAGCTCATCTGCAAGACGTCTCCACCCAAGGCACCTGGACTCCACAGGAGACTCATCTACACATCAATCTCTTAGAGCTCAGAGCAATCTTCCTTGCTCTTCGAGTATTCCACACCCTGCTCAGCTACAAGACAGTCCTCATCCATACGGACAATCAAGTAGCCATGTTCTACGTGAACAAGCAGGGAGGAACAGGCTCTCTGTCGCTTTGCAACGAAGCTTTGCGACTATGGGCCCTCGCCAGAGAGCATCAGATTCATCTCCTGGCAGTGTATCTTCCAGGCAGCCAGAACTCTTGGGCAGACAGACTCAGTCGAGTTCTGCTTCCACACGAATGGTCTCTACATGCAGACCAGGTGGCCGACATTTTTCAAATTTGGGGAACCCCGGACATAGACCTCTTTGCAAGTCCATTGAATGCCAAACTTCCCCGGTTCTGTTCCAGAATTCCGGCTCAGGGCTCTCAGGCCAGGGATGCTTTCCTCCTTCATTGGGGTCAAGACTTCCTTTATGCCTTTCCACCCAGTCCCCTAATTCCCAAAACCCTGTTCAAGCTTCAGAGAGACAGAGGTCGTATGATTCTCATAGCTCCACATTGGCCACGGCAAATGTGGTACCCTCTGCTTCTACATCTCTCTCAAGCTCCCTCTCTGGAGTTAGGGTCTGCTCCAGATCTCCTGTCTTAGGAGGACGGAATGTTATGACATCCCGATCCCCAGTCTCTGCATCTCAGGGCTTGGTTGCTGAAGGCCTAGATCTTCATGATCTTAACCTTTCTCAGCAAGTAAAGGATATCCTTTATGCTTCCAGAAAAACTTCCACAAGATGCTCTTATGCTTTCAAGTGGAAAAGGTTTACCATATGGTGCTCGCAGAAGGGTCTTAGCCCCCTTGCGATACCTCTGAAATCATTACTGGAGTATCTCCTTCATTTATCCAATGCAGGACTTAAAACTAACTCAGTAAGAGTCCATTTGAGTGCTATTGCAACTTCTTTCAAGCCTTTAAATGGACAACCTATTTCCTCCCATCCTCTTATAGCAAGATTTATGAGAGGCCTTCTTCTAACTAAGCCTCCCATTAAGCCACCACCGGTTCTTGGCCAGCTCATGAAGCTACCCTTTGAACCCTTAGCTACTACTTCATTGAAATTCCTTTCTCATTGCAATCACATCAGCACGTCGCATCAGTGAGTTGCAGGCACTAGTGGCTGATCCGCCTTTTACAAGGTTCCATCATGACAAGGTAGTCCTTAGGACTCATCCACACTTTATGCCAAATGTGGTCTTGCCTTTTCATCTTAACCAGGCGGTCTACCTGCCTGTGTTTTTTCCAAGGCCTCATGCATCAAATGCAGAAAGGAATCTTCATACTTTGGACTGTAAAAGAGCTTTAGCTTTTTACTTGCAAAGAACACAGCAACATAGAAAGCCCTCTCAACTCTTTGTTGCTTTTGATCCTTCTCATTTGGGACTTCCAGTCTCCAAGAGAACACTGTCCAACTGGATTGCACATTGTATTTCGTTTGCCTATCAGAGTAAGAATCTTCCTCTGGAGGGCCATGTCACAGCTCACAATGTGAGAGCCATGGCAGCTTCAATGGCCCATCTACACTCTGTGTCTATCGACGACATCTGTCAAGCAGCCACTTGGGCCTCGGTTCATACCTTCACAGCCCATTACTGCTTGGACGAGGACTCCTGCCAGGATGCCTTGTTTGATCAGGCTGTTCTCCAACACCTGTTCCATACCTAATCTACCCGCCATCCCTGGTTGGATGCCAGAGATCCATGGGGGGAAGTGGAGCCCTTTCACAGGGACGCACAACTTCTGGGGTCTCTCCCTGGCATCTAAAGCTAGGGAGTCCCCATATGTGAAGACTACATTCCTGTTTGTTCCTGGAGATAGCATAGTTACTCACCTGTAACAGGTGATCTCTGGGAACAGCAGGAATTTAGTCTTCACAACCCACCCACCTCCCTTAGGAGTTGTATCTCTCTATCTCTTTCTCTTTCCCTCTCTCTCTCTTTGTCTCAGCTTTAAACTCAACTGGAGAGAGGCAGTTGGGAAAGGCGGGAAGGCAGCACGCAGGCGCTGTGGGATGCTCCCAAAAGCTTTCTAATTGGACGCTGGGGAGCGTTCCCGTGCAGGCTCCGTCGGTACCGATGATACCCATATGTGAAGACTAAATTCCTGCTGTTCCCGGAGATCACCTGTTACAGGTGAGTAACTATGCTGTCATCCTGGACCCAACAACTGCACCAAACTCTGGCAGTTCATCAGCATCAAGGAGATCTTGCGCTCACTCAGAGTCAAACACCAGTAGGAAGTCCCGTGATTTCTCCCCTACCGTTTCTGCTCTGAGGAAGAGGAAGGATTCATCCTCGAGTTTGAAGGCATTGAAAATATCCTATATCAGGCATCGGGTGGAGGCTACATTGCATCTGCATCAGGGTTGATCGGAGTGTGATGCCAGCAATGTACAAATCTCTCCCTTCCCCCCCCCCCCCAAAGCATCCCCTATGTGAGGACAGCTTATTCTCCATGCCATCAGAAGGGCTGCAACAGACTTCAAGGATAGGACCATTCTGCCTGATACCCCTTAGTTGTTTCCAGTGATATTGATCAACACTATTGAGGTACCCATGTCTTTGCTTATAAAAGTCCTTGAGAAGCAATTGTCTAAGAGAATGGGGGAGAAATTCATGATGGTTCTTTCCCTGCAGGAACTAGCAGCTCTAGTTCTGAGGCAGCAGCATCACAGCTTCGAGCAAATTCTTGAAACACTGCACCTGCCTTCAGGAGATGGGTTGACATCAAGACCTCGAAGGGCTTCGACACTGAACCATGTACAATCGATACTGGTCTCCAGAATAGTCCCCAGAACATCAGAACCCATAGGTACACCAACACTCCTGGAGGAGTTCCAATACCCATGCAATGTGGAAAATCATTCCAGGCAGAGACTCTGACATCCATGGAGCACCTAGCTGAGTCTGAATCCTCTAGGGTAGCTGACTATGATCCTGAATAATTCTTGGAGGAGAGGTCTCTAGAATTCCCATTAGAACCCTCTACCTCATGAGTAATGCAAGTTGTCTCCTCAGGATATGTTCTTTCATAGGCAAATGGCTGTGTCCATTTAAGATGGACACAGGAACACAGAATCAAAAGATTTGGAAATCCTCCAGTATCTGGATCCCCCAAGAAAGCAGTGACAGTACCTGTCCACCGCATCCTTCAGAGGCTACAGATGAGAACGTAGGAGACCCCCCTCCCATGCCATCTGTCAGCATGAAGGTTGACTCTCATGTATAGAGTTTAAAATGCTCCCAGATTGGAAAAGCTCCAGCTTCTTCACCAGTCTATGGTTGTCAAATCCATTCTCAAATGTGCCAGAAGTTCCAAGTCACTCTCTTTGGTGCCCCGGGGGGGGGGGGGGGGGTGGAGAGAGGTTAGGACCTAGGATTCTTTTAGGATGAAATGTTATCAGAATGCCATGCTTACCTCTTGCATAGTGTCCTACCCAGCTCTTCATGGGCATGCACTTGCAGACCACCATGTGCAGCTTAGAGGAACTTACAAAGTTTCTCCCTCCAGAGTGTATAGTCTAAGCAACCTATGATATTTTTGTTCGAGAGTCTCTGCAATGAGTATTTTTGCCCAGAGACTCTCATTGGCTCTGGGTCTCGGGCTTCCAGCTCATCTTTCAGGAGCAACTTGCTGACATATGATACTATGCAGAGAATCACTTTGGAGGCAAGATTTAGGAGGCTGCTGCTATGATCAAACAGCATAGTGATATCCTGTGACTCCTCTTCAGATCCATTACCAATCTGTCCTCCGGTTCCAGAGAGGATGACAGAGGGTATCCTACTACTTGCACAGGCAGCTCTCCTCCTCCTCCATGTTTTTCCGATTCAAAGCAGGCCCCTCACTCCCATAACAGGCAGTAATGGCCTAAGAAGGCCCAGTTGGCTCCTCAGCCAAAACCAGGGATGGGGATTTGCCTAGATCCTCCAAGACATAATCGATCTTCCAGTACTGGAGTCAGACATCCTCTTTGTCAGAGGAAGGCTCACCATCTTTGCGGGGGCCAGGGATTACCAGGAGACTTGGATGCTGAACGGAGAGCACGTAGAGGGACATAGTCAAAGAGGAGTTGGGACAGATAGAGAGGGGTGCCAGTGAGAAGGGTGCAATGAGTGAGTGTGAGAAGCTTGTTTTGAATGTGAAAAGATATAGGAAACTAGTGCACTAATGCTCAGTGAGAAAGAGGGGAGAGACATGATCATACTTACGGGCACCATGGAGAAGTCGAAGAGCAGTGTTTTGGATTAATTGGAGAGGATGGATTTGATATTGGGGAAGACCGGACAGAAGAGAGTTGGTGTAATCAAGGCAAGTAATGACTAGAGAGAGCAGAAGTAAACAGTGAGGATTGGTCAAGCAGCTTGCAGATGGACTGGATCTGATGGAGAACAGTGAAGCAGTGGCGAACAACAGAGGAAATAGATGGGAATCAAAGGAGATGCCGAGGATTCTGACTGAGGTCTGAAGAGGAAGAGGAGTGCCATGGATGGAGAGAGGAACAAGTGAGCAAGAGGGGTCAGGGATAGCAAACAGCAGAGAGGCAGATTTAGCAGTGTTGAGTTTCAAGTCATCGGAGGAAAACCAATCAGCAATGATGTCAAGGTTGCAGGAAATGTGGGAGGCAACAGAGGGAGAATGAGCAGGAAAACAAAAGAGGAGCTGAATATCATCTGCATAAATAATGAATGTGATGCCAAGAGACTCGATGAGAAAGGCCAGGGAAGCTAAAAAAATATTAAAGAGAATGGGACCAAGTACAGAGCCCTGGGGAACGTCACAGTGAAGGGTTGAGATGCAGAGAGTTGAGATGACCAAGAAACCCGATAGGAACAATTGTGAAGATAGGCGTGAACCAGCTGAAAGCAGAGCCTCTAACACCAACAGAAGTGAGTTGGGAGAGAAGAGAGTGGTTAACCAAGTTGAAAGCAGCAGTGAGGTCAAGGGAGACGAGGAGAACTTCACTTTAGACTTCTAGTCAGAAGATCCAAGGGCCTCTCAAGCAGACAACAAAGTTGTAACTTCCAGCTTGTCTAACCTTACCTAGTACAGACTCTAGCTCAAGTACTTTACTCTTTCCAACTATCAGCTTTTCATCCACTGATGGCTGCTTAATTGCCCAATGCAAATAGACAGAAAAATCACACCTTACAGTTGCCTGATCTCCTCTGGTGCAGAACTCAGCTCATGCGTTTTAACTTGTCCCACTTTGATCATCACACTTACTGACTACACCTTAATTATTCGATGAAGGTCTGTGGCAACACTACTTCTTTCAGTGCAAGCTCTGTGCTTCTTGACTTTAGCCAAGGGCGGCTCAAGACAATCTGCTGCCTGAGGCGAAGGTTGAGATGGTGCTCCCCCCCCCCCGTAGAGGGGAGAGGGGCTTTCTCAAAACTCCAGTGAGGGACTGAACCAAACCAAAAAGCCGAGTAGATTATATGGAGGAAATGCAAGATGTTTGCACACCAAGAAACTAAAAGAGAGCGAGACCCACAGCACAGTTTATAAAACTAAATTATAACTGATTTTTATTTTGTTGTTATAAACTGTGTTATGGTTCTTGCTTTTTGTTTTTGAACATATATTTTGCATCCACAGAATCCCCTTCAACGGTGGGTACAGAGCAGAACCAGGGCATTCACCCACAGAATTCAATATCTTAAAAAAGATCTGATTCTGATCATCTCACTAGAACAACCACCATCATTCTCCAGTACCAGGCATATTGTGAACTAAAACAAAACCCTACAACAAAGTCACTGAGTATCTATAGAGCAAATCTACCATACCATACCATACCATATCAGCACCAACTTCC
This sequence comes from Ichthyophis bannanicus, assembly GCA_033557465.1. NCBI lineage: Eukaryota > Metazoa > Chordata > Amphibia > Gymnophiona > Ichthyophiidae > Ichthyophis > Ichthyophis bannanicus. Next base: position 293,006,369 of record CM066031.1, on the reverse strand, counting down.
AAAACTCACATAAGGAACCCATCCAAAAAAAAAAGCATCACTGTAAATACTACAGTGGGCCCTGGAATATCCAAACGCCTATTTGAAAAGCTGAACAATTCAGGTTATTACATTAGAGATCCCTACATACAAACTCCATGTTAACAGAACACCTGGTCTTGGTCATATACTCATAACACAGACCCTCACCAAGTACAGAATAAGTGACCATAACCTAAAAATAAACACATGTAGATAAAAATTAAACTGAAACCCCAAGAAGCCAGATTCTGCATACAGTGCAGTACCAGAGAAATAGAAAGAGATGCATTTCCATGTACTGTATAAAATATAAAGATAGCACCAAGTCAGATAATTACATTGAAAATATAATTCTCTTTGAACTTTGTTGTTTGCCCATTTTATCTCCTGATCATGTAGGACCAATCTGAGGTTTCTGCTTTCCTTTATCTCCCAGTGATGCAGGGCAATGTGTGGAGACTCATTGCGGTATTATGTGCATAAATTTAGTATACTTTATTTTTAAGTGTATATGCCGCCCATCTAAAATCCTAGGGGGCTTCTAAACATACACATGCAATTTAATATAACAGAGGTTACAATAAAACAAACATAACAATACAACTTTAAATTTGATTAATGAAAAGCCACTTACGTAGCTCCCCTCCCCATCAGAACATTATAAGTATCTGCACATCAGATTTATTTTGCTATGACCAGATTATTGATGAGGAGGGAAGATATAAAATGAGAAACTAATCCTGGTAGCCAATAATTCAAATGCTGGATTGGATTGTGCTAGAGCTGGAAAAGTCTGGAATTCAGCAGGGGTGAAGCTAGCAAGGTTACTAAACAAAATTAAACTGAGACGTTCCCTTAAAATGTGAAATTTCCTTGAATCTGAACTGATAAAATATTTTAAATTTCATTCTGGCAGCATAAAGAACGCAAAACTGCAAATCTCAAAAACAATACATATTCCATTACCCCTCCCCCCCTCCCAACCAACACCCTACAGTTGACCTCACCAAGAACCTAGAGTACAGAACCCATACAGCAAATCTACTAATCTCCAGGAACAAGCAGGAATAAGTCCTCACATATGGGTACGTCGGTACCGACGGAGCCTGCGCGGGAAAGCTCCCCAGCCTTTCAGATGAAAGGCTTTTGGGGCCTCCCATTGCACATGCGCGCTGCCTTCCCGCCTTCCTGACCAGCTCTCTTCAGTTTCTCTTTTTCCGCGGAGCCAGCAGGTCGTGTTCCTGTCACTGCTGAAGAAATTGTGAAATTTGTTGTTTTTCTTTAGACCGCGTACCTGCCTTCCCCATACCGAAACCGGTAACGCCGGTCTCTCTTTCTTTCTTTTAAAAAAAAAAAAAAAAAGACTTTTTTTATTTTCTTCAGCACAGCTTGGTACCTGTTGTTAGGCCTTAAGGCCTACACAAATTCTCCTCATGGAGAAGCCAGTCCCTGGTTTTAAAAAATGTACCAAATGCAGTGCTGTCATTTCTGTCACAGACACCCATGAATGGTGTCTCAAATGTTTGGGACCTGACCACTCCATACCGGACTGCCCATCCTGCACCCAGATGTCTAAACGTGGTTTGCAGAACCGGGCCAACAAGCTCCATGTGCTGTTTCCTTCAGAAGCATCACAGTCATCCAGGTCTTCCTCTCCGGATGGATCTCAGGTAACCAAAACCTCTGTGGGCAAATTCTCTAAAAGCAAATCTCTTTCTAAAGATCGAGAGGCTCTCAATTTTGAGTTCGAGGATTCTGCCCAGGCCAAAAAACCCCGGCGGGAGGTTCCGGCCTCCAAAGCAATCATGGGGTCACAGGTTGACATCGATGGCACGGCCTCGACCGATCACCTGTTGGACTGCTCTGGGATACCGGTACCGACATCCAGGCAGTAGTGGCGTCTATGGGCAGTACTGTCCAGACCATGCAGCAGGCCGTTCTGGCATTCATTAAGGCTGCGACGCCCTCGGTACCGATTTCATCGGTACCGACCCCGGTTCCGGTATCCACACCGGAACCGAGACCATCGACTTCCAAACGTCGATCGGTTCCGCATGCCGGATTCAGGCTTTCGCCCGGTACCGATCCCATGCCCGATGTCGATACCGATCGGTATGCGTATCGTACATTGACAGTACAGAGGGAAGACTCAGATTCTTCTGATGAATTCAATTCCTCTGATGACTCTGCTGAGCTTACTCTTCCTGAGGAGCCCTCTTCTCCAAAGAGGAGGATGTCTCCTCCAGAGGATTTATCCTTTCAGGATTTCATTGTTGATGTAGCTAAAGCACTTTCTATTGCTACATCTTCTGAAAAAGAACCCAGATCAAAAAAATTGGACATTTTAGGATACTCTAAAGCTCCTAAAGAGGCAGTCACTCTGCCTGTCCATGAAATCCTTCAAGAACACTTGATGGATTTGTGGGAGACTCCTTTAACACTGTCTCCCCATTCCCGTAGGTTGGACACCATGTATCGGGTCCCTCCTTCGCCTGGGTTCCAGAAAACTCAGCTGCCTCACCACTCTATTGTGGTGAAGTCTGCCATGAAGAAAATAAAGAGTCCTAAAAGGCATTCTTCTACCCCTCCAGGGCGAGAATGTAAGACCCTAGACTCTTTTGGGAGAAAGATGTTCCAGGCTAGTATGCTTATAGCCAGGATCAATTCTTATAGCCTTTATATGGGCATGTTTCTTGGACAACTTGCCCTAAAAATACAGAATTTTGCCCCCTTTATCCCTGATGATCAAAGGGCGGACTTCTTTTCTATGATGACACAACTTTCAGAGGTCTCCAAGTTCTCCAACAGGGCAGCCTTTGATTCCTTTGAGGTTGCAGGCAGAGCTTCGGGAATTGCTATTGCAGCCCGACGTCTCGCTTGGCTCCAGGCTTCTGACCTAGAACCCTGGGTTGTAGATGGCCTCAGGAATCTGCCCTGTACCGGTGAGAACTTATTTGGGGAAGACTGGCAGATTAAAGCTGCTCAAATGGATGCAGAAAATGCCACTCTAGATAGACTTTCCAAGTCTACTTCTACCCCTGGCAAAAAGAAGTCTTTTAAAAGGCCTTACTACAAGAAGGCCAGATTTCCCACAAATACTGGCCAGCAATCTGCTCAGCCTCGCTTTGCGGCTAAGCGTCAACAATCTAAGCAGGTAAAGTCAAAGCCTGCAGTGTCTGCTACACCCCAGCAGGCTCAACCCCCTCAGGGGTTTTGACTTGCCTCTAGAGAACTTGCCGTTTCTGGCTCTAGAACAACCAGAGCCCCTCACCATTCCTGGAAGGCTAGCTCATTTTGCTCCCAGATGGGAACAAATCACATCAGAGCAATGGACCCTCTCTATTATCCGGGAGGGCTACAAACTTCATTTCTCCAGCCTTCCTCCCCATACCATGGTGAGGCAATTCAGTTCTCCCCCATCTCTTCTGACCCTGTTGGGTCAGGAAGGTCTCTTCTCTCCTTGCCCAAGGGGCAATAGAGGAGGTTCCTCCTCCACAACAGGGGTTAGGTTTCTACTCCCCTTACTTTCTCATAACAAAGAAGACAGGGGGCTTCAGACCTATCCTGGATCTGAGAGAATTGAACAGGTTTCTATTCAAGGAGAAATTCAAAATGCTCTCTCTGGGCCTTCTCCTTCCATACCTTCAGAGTCAGGATTGGCTTTGTTCTCTAGATCTCAAGGATGCGTACACTCATATACTCATCCATCCATCCCACAGAAAATATCTAAGATTTCTGTTCCAGGGAAAACATTTCCAGTACAGAGTACTACCCTTCGGTCTGGCCTCTGCTCCAAGAGTCTTCACAAAATGCATGGCAGTCGTAGCCGCATTTCTCAGAGGCATGGGAATCTTTGTCTTCCCATATCTGGACGACTGGCTCATCCGAGCTCCATCTCAGTCAGAAGCCCAGATGTCTCTGGACCGCACAAGGCGTATTCTTCAATATCTGGGACTTGTGGTAAACATTCCCAAATCCCAACTCATCCCTACTCAGTCTCTGGAATTCATAGGGGCCCAATTGGACTCCACCACTGCAAGGGCCTACCTCCCTCTGGTCCGAGGCCAAAGACTAATAAGCTTGGCCTCCCAGGCTCAGTCCAGAAGTCACTTGTCAGCCAGAGAAATGCTGCAGCTTCTGGGCCACATGGCCTCCACGGTACACGTGGTGCCCTACGCTCGTCTTCATATGAGAGCAGCTCAATGGACCTTGGCCACCCAGTGGTCTCAAGCATCAGGACTGCTCTCAGACCAAATACTCACCTCAAAACGACTGTTTTGGTCTCTCCAGTGGTGGACATCCTCCAAAAATCTGTTGTTGGGGATCCCCTTCCAACCTTCGTTGCCCCAAGCAAACCTCACAACAGATGCCTCCCAAACAGGGTGGGGAGCTCATCTCCAGCACCTCTCCACTCAGGGCACCTGGTCTCCTCAGGAGACCACCCTTCACATCAACCTTCTGGAACTGCGAGCAATCTTCCTTGCCCTCACAGTCTTCCACACCCTCCTTGTCAACCTGACTGTCCTAGTCCAAACAGACAATCAGGTAGCCATGTTCTATGTCAACAAACAAGGAGGGACGGGCTCTCTGTCGCTTTGCAACGAAGCTCTCAGATTATGGGCCTTCGCCAGAGAGCACCAAATTCATCTTCTGGCAGTATATCTTCCAGGAGTTCAAAACTCTCGGGCAGACAGACTCAGCCGAGTTCTGCTCCCACACGAATGGTCCCTACATATGGACCAGATACGCAGAATCTTTCAGGAATGGGGGACCCCGGACTTAGACCTCTTTGCAAGTCCGTGGAATGCCAAACTTCCCCGGTTCTGTTCCAGGACTCCGTGTCAGGGAGTTCAGGCCAACGATGCCTTTCTCCTACATTGGGGTCAGGAATTCCTGTACGCTTTTCCACCCATTCCTTTGATTCCCAAGACTCTGTTCAAACTTCAGAGGGATCACGGATCCATGATCCTCATTGCTCCACGCTGGCCACGCCAAGTGTGGTTCCCTCTCCTTCTACAGCTCTCCCAGGGCTCCTCCCTGGACCTGGGAGCTGCACCAGGCCTTCTGTCTCAGGAGCAGGGGACTTTGTGGCATCCAAACCCCAAGTCCCTACATCTCCGAGCTTGGTTACTGAAGGTTTAAGCCTTCATGAGTTTAATCTTTCCCAACCAGTGAAAGATATCCTTCATGCCTCTAGGACACCCTCTACTAGGCGTTCCTATGCTTTCAAATGGAAACGTTTTTCCATTTGGTGTGCGCAACAGGGTCTTGACCCTCTTGCGCTTCCTTTGAATTCTCTACTAGACTATCTCCTGCATCTTTCCAATGCAGGCCTCAAGACGAATTCAGTACAAGTCCATTTAAGTGCTATTGCAGCATCCTTAAAACCTATAAATGGACAACCTGTCTCCTCTCATCCTCTTATTGCAAGATTCATGAGAGGCTTGACCCTCACTAAGCCTCCCATCCGACCTCCTCCGGTAGCATGGGACTTGAATCTAGTTCTGGGTCAACTTATGAAGCCACCTTTTGAACCGTTGGTATCTACCTCCCTGAAATTTCTTTCCTGGAAGGTTCTTTTCCTTATTGCAGTCACTTCGGCTCGCCGCATCAGTGAACTGCAGGCTTTGGTGGCTAATCCACCTTATACCAGATTTCATCATGATAAGGTGGTCCTTAGGACGAATCCCCACTTTATGCCTAAAGTGGTCTCGCCTTTTCATCTTAATCAAGAGGTATATCTACCTGTTTTTTTCCCGGCTCCTCATGCATCCAGTGCAGAGAGGAACCTTCATACTCTTGACTGTAAAAGAGCTCTCGCCTTTTACCTCAACAGGACTCAGCCACATCGAAAGTCTTCCCAACTTTTTGTGGCTTTTGATCCTTCTCATTTGGGACTTCCAGTCACCAAACGTACACTTTCCAATTGGATTGCTCAGTGTATTTCTTTTGCTTACCAGAGTAAGAACATTTCTCTGGAAGGCCATGTCACAGCTCACAATGTGAGAGCCATGGCTTCTTCTATGGCTCATCTTCACTCTGTGTCCATAGATCAGATCTGTCGAGCAGCCACTTGGGCCTCGGTTCATACCTTCACAGCCCATTACTGCTTGGACAAGGACTCCCGCCGGGATGCCTTGTTTGGTCAGGCTGTCCTCAAACACCTGTTCCATACTTAAACAACTCCTGCCCACCTTCCCTGGATGGATGCCTGAGATCCATACAAAGATGGTTTACCCTTGGAGGGGGATCTCCCAGGCATCTTAGCTAGGGAGTCCCCATATGTGAGGACTTATTCCTGCTTGTTCCTGGAGATAGCACAGTTACTTACCTGTAACAGGTGATCTCTGGGATCAGCAGGAATTAGTCCTCACAACCCACCCACCTCCCCTAGGAGTTGTATCTCTATCTATCTATCTTCCTTTCCTCTCTCTATTGTCTCAGCTTTAAACTCGAACTGAAGAGAGCTGGTCAGGAAGGCGGGAAGGCAGCGCGCATGTGCAGTGGGAGGCCCCAAAAGCCTTTCATCTGAAAGGCTGGGGAGCTTTCCCGCGCAGGCTCCGTCGGTACCGACGTACCCATATGTGAGGGCTAATTCCTGCTGTTCCCAGAGATCACCTGTTACAGGTAAGTAACTGTGCTTTCCACAACAGCACTAACTTCCAAAACTCACACAACATGGAGCATACCCAGAAAAGGGCAGCGCCATAAATATTGCAGTGGGTCCTAGAACATCCATATTCCTATTCAGAAAACTAAGCAAGCCAGATTACTACAGCTCTCTACTTACGCGAGACAGGAAATGTCTCTTTTACCCTCAGCATCAGCGGGCTCAACTTTAACAGAGTCGCGGGAAAGGAGAGGAACGCTGTTCGCGGCTTTGCAAAAATGAGCTTGGGCGCCAGTAAAACAATGGCAGGACTCTTCTGGGGCAGTGGGGTGGTTGATTCTGCCGCTGCTGAGAAGCAGTGATAGCAGCTTGTCCAGCCCTTTTTTGGGGGCAGGTTTTTGCTGCCTCCAAAAAGTTGCTGCCTGAGGCCACTGCCTCACTTAGTCTCATTATAGAGCCGCCCCGGACTTTACCTTATTGCAAACTCCGTTCTTCCCTCTGGCTCTACAGTTTGGCTTTTTTTTCATTCACTAGCAACTTTCTAAATTGGTTCCTGATGCTCAACTATATTTACCTGTGTTCTAAACCTCAGTAGTTTCCTCCCTACATATCCAAAATTTCCCTTCTGCAAGATGAGTTCAAGTCCTGCCATTTCAGAACTTACAGAATTAGCAGGAGCTCACTTCTTTCTGATCTCCATTATGTTCCTTCTAGTGGCAAACTGCTGTATAACTAATGAAAAGCTGTGCCTAGCATGTTGTCCAGCTTTTTTGGCGACGTCTAGGGAGCAACAAATAGTTCTGGCAACTTGTGTTGGTCAGTTTTATTATTAACTTGTATCAGGACTGAATGTAAAGGAAATTCTTTAGGCATAGGGAAGATTTATTTAAGGACTTGAAAGTTGGTATTTTCCTGGACATGGCTAGAGCTGCCCAGAAAAGAACACAATAATTGTTGACGTTAAGCATTGTCTTGAGCATCTGTGCACATATATTTTGAAATATACAAATTTTATTTTGCTTAATTAACAGGACTTTTATACTGCCTTCTTATACAATCAAAACAGTTTACATAGAACTTCAAAAAATGTTACAGAGAACTCAAAACAAATCAGGTAGGGGAGGCATGCAGGAAATGCCTGGAGGCAGAACTTATATACAAGGCAACATGTTGAATGGGGTTAATTGTACTTTAGGTTTGGTCAGTGAGATGACGGGACTAGGTGTTTTCTTTGAAGTGGTCGGTGAATAGAAAGGTCTTGAGGAGTTTTCGAAAGTCCTTTAAGTCTTTGGTGGTTCTGATGTTTTCTGATTTTTTGACCCGACCCTCCCCAACTATCCTTTCTTAGTAACTTTGTCTACTCATGAACCGTCATCTTTCTCAGTTTTGGAGGGATAGCTGCTGAATCTCATAATGTAGAGGAGATGTCTCCACACCAGTGTTTTCTTTTATTAGCTTGAGTAGTTAGATTTTGCTGTATTCCTAGGTTTCGTGTGCATTGGCCCTCCTTTATTTTGTGGCATTTTCTATTAAGGATTTGTGAATCTGACCTTTTTCCTTTTTGTTTAATTAGGCTTTACTGTTTTGGGTTGTGTTTCTCTGATATGTTGTATCAATTTGCCTCTTGGACTTTATAATTTGTGAATTTTATATTTATTTTATTTATTTAACTGTATTTATATCCCGCTTTTCACCGGGTCAAAGCGGTGTAACATAAAAAGGGGGGGGGGTGGACAGGAATCAGTTTTTTGGGGTCGGGGCCATCACCAGGTGACCAACAGTAATGATTTCAACAAACAATTGGGATATAGACATGGACATTGAGACGCAGTCGTTTAGAGCAAGATCTTCTTGGGGGTGGGGGGGGGGGTTTGGGTAGTCAGTGGCGTGTGTTCTCATCAATTCCGAGGTATTCCTGGAATAGAATGGTTTTCAGTTGTTTCTTGAATGCTAGGGGATCTCTGTTGCATCTGATGTGGCTTGGTAGAGCGTTCCAGAGGGATGGTGCATAAAGTTCGTAGGCTCTGTTGCAGGTCTGTTGATTGTATTTGGTTCTTTATGGGGGATGGTGAGGGAGTTGCTGGTGGTTTGTCGAGTTGTTCTGTTGTGGGCTGGTTGAGGCAGTAGTGTGCGGAGCTGGGAGGTTTGAGTTTGGTAGAGGGCTTTGTGAGTGAGTAGGACAGCTTTGTATTTGATTCTTGCTTCGAGAGGGAGTATGTGGAGCTCCCTTAGGATTGGGGTGATGTGGTGATGTGGATCTTTTTTTAAAATATGGTTTCAAGAGGCTAATGAAGCTTTCTTTTGAACTTACAGCTGTAGTATGTTGACCATCCAAACTGTTTTATTAGTGGCAGTCTATTTGACAAAAATCTGCATGGCGTCATCTGTTTTACTTTTTTGTTTTCAATTCCTTGGTTATATGGTAATTGTACAGGATTGTTCTTGGTTCCATTCTTACATTCAGAAGAAATGTTACATGTGATGTAAAGAGTTGTTTAAAATTTTAGCTGGAGAGGTTGAAATGCTTCCGGAATTCAGAGGAGCTGTATTGTTTTGGAAGAACAAAATGGGCAGACCATATTCTTAAGATTTCTGGTGCCAGATGGATTAAAAAAAATTGTATCTTTAAAGTTTGACGAGAGAAGATTTTCATCCCAAAGCTTTGTGTGAGCTTATTCAACAAGTGCTGTGGCAACTTCAAGGCAAAGAGAGTGGATATATTTGTGGCAGAGATTTGTAGGGCTGTCACTTAGAAACTGGTACATACCTTTTGAAAATATGCTCATATTGACTTGGGCATCAATGAGTTCCTCATGGCATGGACTAGCAGAGAGACATGATAGAAAACAAATTTCTTTCACATAATAATTCTCTGTGAATCCCTGGCAAGTTTAGAAAAAATCCGCTCCTGTAAAACTATTTATAATTTCCAAAACATTGCTAGATATATGCAGCACTGTCAAAGTGAGCGTGTAGGAGGCTGTGAATTTGCTTTCAGCACAGTGTGAGTTTCATTTATTTATTTAATTTAAACGTATATACCGCAGATCCTATAAGATCTCCATGGTTTACAATAAACAAAAATAAAACAAAATCAGTAATATAGCAGAACAATCATAATATAACTAAAATTACCTGAAGGCCTTACTAAGGTAAAAAGTTTTTACCTTTTTTCTAAAATCAAGATAATCTTGACGAACATGAAACTCAGAGGGAAGCTCATTCCAAGGAGCAGTACCCGATAGAGAAACCCAATGGTTCAAAATTCAGACACTATGACCAGAGGGAGGTGCTGGGTATCTTAGCTGTCCAGTCCCCTGAGATCTCAGTGACCGCGCAGAGACAAGGGCCTCCCAAGGGACCTTAAGAGGGGCCTCTACACTTATTTTCAGTGATTTAAAAATCACCATCACTAATCTAAAGAAGATACGATATTCTAAAGTCAAAAAATGAAGCCTCTCTAAAATAGAGGCGATATGGTCACAAAATTTTGCATTTGTTAATAAACAAGCAACTGCATTTTGAGACCAAACAAAATTGTGCTACAATAATCCATCGGAGTCAAGACTACTTATACTCTTATTGTGACTCACCTGCAATTCTCTCTAAATATTCTTGTACCTACAATATTGCTGGGAAGGAGCTTAGATGGAGGGAGGTTGCTGCAGAAGGGGTCCTGTGACAAAGGAAGTATCATGGGAGTTCTGTGATCATCAATATTGGACTAATGAGCCAGCATGTGATACTGCCTCTTATGTGGTTCAAACAGCCATATGACTAACAGAAACAAAATTAGCAGGCACGAGCAGTGCCATCTTATCCCATTTTGGGGTCCCAGAACCAAAACTTTGAGGAGTCACCTTGGATACCGATAGGATCATAATGTGAAGAGATCTCCCTTCATTGCCAACAACAAGGTTAGTGCTGCCCTGTGCAAATGATTTCTGTACTGCCCTGCCCCCCCCCCCCGCCCATCCCCAGTGGTTTTTAAGGGAGTTGCAGGTTTCTTTATTTTTCAACAATAGCTTTGAGGATCTGAGCATCATTTCCAGGTGCCAGTGCATACAGATTAGAGTAAAATGATCAGATTATATTTTTGAATCATATTCTTCTCCAGAAACAAGCAGGAAGTAGTCCTCACATATGGGTGACGTCAGCACTGACGGAGCCCTCATAGAAGCATCTCCCTAGATTTCAAAGAAAGCCTTTTGGGAGATGCCACCACGCATGCGTGGTCCCCTTCCCACCCAAGGGTGCCATCTTGTTCAGTCCCCTTTTTTCCGCAGAGCCCACTGGGCGTGTATCTGACTTCCCAGAAAAAGTTATTATTTTCTCAGTAAAGTGTTTCCTTTTTTTCTCTGGTTGCAACCGGTTCCTTTCCCGCCTCTGAGCTCACTTGCCTTGACATCATGTCTCGGACCCGTTTTTGTAGGTTTTTCCTCGGCGTGGTTTCACGCCCTTTTCCATTGCTGGCCGCTCCTTGGGTCTTTGACCTTGCCAGGGTACTGTTTTCCCCAATGGCCGGCAGCTTTAAAAAGTGTGATCAGTGCATGAAAAATATGTCCCTCACCGACACACATGATTGCTGCCTCTGGTGTCTAGGGGCTGACCATGACCCAGAGGCCTGCAGCCTTTGCAGAAAGATGTCCACCAAAGCCATCAAACTCCGTCAGCAGAAGCATGACAAGATCTTCAAATGGTCAGAGTCTGCCCTGGAGTCCCCAGTGACTCCATGGGAGTCAAACAGTGGTCTCTCGGCTACTGACTGGGGCCGCAGGGCCTCCGACAAGGGTTCCCTGGAGCACGAATGGAAGAAGAAAAAATCCTCGAGGAACTCCTCTTGGGACTCGGACAAGCCAGGAAAGCCCTGCACTAGGTCCCGCAGGCCACAAAGAGGACCCGAGGAGTCTGAGTGGGAGTGACTGCGGCCGGCTATGGTCCCCTGGAAGGCATCAGACACCTGAGGCCATCATCATCGAGGACTCCCTCTCCTTGCTGACGCCAGACCCGGTAATCCCGCCATCCGGGTCGAAGGCTGAGACATATCTTATGTGGGAAACCAGGATGGTGGCTTTGGAGCACAGTTTATCTACCTTCCTCGCCACACAGCAGGTGCCGATGCCTGGCTCCGCTGGTGCATCCGCCCAGACCACTGGGACTTTGACATCGAGGACTTCCCCGATTGCCGAACAGAGCCTTGTGAGCCCTCCACCTCGAGTCTATCCTCAGCAGAGGTCTGGATCACAGTCCCATTCCTCAGGAACAAGATCCTCACTGGCAAGTGCTTGCGGCTCCAGCCACGAAGCTGCCGTGGTCCATCGACCCCCTACCCAGGTCCTGCCCCGCAGGCCCGACCTGGCGCCAAATCCTCCTCCAACTACTCTGACTTGGAGTTCGAGGAGGAAACATCACTGGACACTCGCAAACACCATGATGTCCCATTGGACCTGTCCCCTCTGGCGACCTGGCATCGATCGCCACCCGAGGACACCTCATTCATATTTTTCATTCCTCGACTTCATTCGGGACATATCAAGGGCACAGGCCATCTCCACAGAGTCTGAGGAGGATCCTCGCACAGAGCAGCTAGAGATTCTCCAACACGATTCCCTGACTGTTCCTCGCACAGAGCAGCCAGAGATTCTCCAGTACGATTCCCTGACTGTTCCTGTCCCCGCCATCCTCGAGAGACTTCTCCCCCACATGTGGGAGATGCCGTCATCAATGCCCATAGTCAGCTGTCGACTCGATGTGATGTACCGAGTCTGGTGAGGCCCCGGCTTCAGGAAGCCGCAGTTACTGCATAACTCCATTTTAGTGGAGTCAGCCATGCATTGGCTCAAGAGCCAGAAGATGCATTCTTTGGTGACCCCGGGCAGGGAGGCCCATAGTAGACTGGCTAATCTACTGAAGAGGGCTTTAAACTAGATTCGTTGGGGATGGGTGAAGAAAGCCCCCAGGTAGGTGATACATTAAATACCTTTATGGAAATGGGTAACAGGGGTAACATATGGAAAGCAGTGTGTATAAATGCCCGTAGCATGGGAAATAAGATCCCTGATGTTGAAGCTTTGGTGGGAGTGGCTGACTTGGATTTAGTGGCAGTTACAGAAACATGGTTCACACTAACCATGATTGGGATGTAACTATTATCTGGCTATACTTTATTCAGAAAGGACAGGGTAGGAAGAAGGGGAGGAGGAGTGGCACTATATGTAAAAACTACTATTAAAGCTTTGGAATTACAGAGCTTAAAAGGGAGAGAGGAGGCATTTTGGGTTAAACTAGAAAGAGGGAAAGAGAAATCTATTTGCATTGGTGTAATATACAGACCTCCCTCACAAGAGGAAGAGGTAGACAGAGAGTTAATTGAAGACATACACAGCATTGCTAGGAAAGGGGAAGTGCTACTGATAGGAGATTTCAATATGCTAAATGTTGATTGGCACATTCCTGCTGCAGTATCATCTAGAAGTAAGGAGATCCTGGATTCTCTACAGGGAGAGCTATTTAGGCAATTGGTAACAGACCCCACACGTGAAGGGGCCATACTGGACTTGGTGCTTACTAATGGTGAAAATGTTTCTGTTGTTGTAGTGGGAGATCATTTTGCATCCAGTGATCACCAGATGGTGTGGTTCAGTATTAGGACTAGGGCTGTTAGAATCCATTCAAAGGTGAGGATCTTAGACTTTAGGAAGACTAACTTTTCCAAGATGGGCCAATACCTCACGGAGTCGTTAGTGGGATGGGAACAGCTGGGGGATGTAGAAAAACAGTGGGCAAAACTGAAAGGGGATATTTTAAGGGCAACCAATCTTTTTGTTAAATGGTAAATAAAGGTAAAAAGAAAAGGAGACCGCTATGGCTTTCGAAAGAAGTAGCTGAAAAAGTGAAGAAAAAGAGGGAGGCCTTCATGAAATACAAGAGATTACAGAGAGAGGAAGACAGGCATCTATATTTGGAAAAACTTAGAGAAGCTAGCAAAGTAGTCAGGAAGGCAAAGATTCAAAAGGAGGAGGAAAATAGCCAATGCAATAAAATGGGGGGATAAGATATTTTTCAGATATGTTAGTGAGAAGAGGAAGGGCAAAAGTGGTATTGTCAGACTCAAGGGTGCAGGGGAGGAATGTGTAGAAGCTGATAAGGATAAAGCGGAATTGCTTAAGAAATATTTCTGTTCTGTGTTCACAGATGAAGAACCAGGAGCAGGACCTCAGAAAACACCCACAAACAGGAACAGAAGCGAGGGACATCTTGAACAATTTTCAGAAGACTGTGTTTGTGAGAAACTAGCTCAACTTAAAGTAGACAAAGCGATGGGACCAAATGGGATAACCCTAGAATACTGAGGAAACATGGGGACCTTCTGGTAGCTCCACTGACTGACCTTTTCAATGCCTCGTTGGAGGTTGGGAGTGGTGCCAAAGGACTGGAGAGAGGCTCATGTGGTGCATTTACACAAAAGCGGAAGTAAGGATGTGGTTGAAAACTACAGGCCGGTTAGTTTAACTTCGGTGTTGAGTAAATTCTTGGAAACGCTGCTGAAAGAGGAAATAGTGAGGTTTCTGGAGTCCAGCGGATTACAGGATCCGAGGCAGCATGGATTCACTAGAGGCAGGTCTTGTCAGACAAATCTGATTGATTTCTTTGACTGGGTGACCAGGGAGTTGGACCGAGGAAAGCCCTAGGTGTGGTTTATTTAGATTTCAGTAGAACCTTTGACACTGTTGCTCCCAGGCGACTTATAGACAAACTGAGCACCCTAGGGATGGACCCTAAAATTACTGATTGGGTTAAAAATTGGTTGGGTGGGAGGTGACAAAGAGTACAGGTAAATGGAGCTCACTCTGAGAAGAAGGATGTTGCCAGTGGTGTGCCCAAGGGATGTGTCCTTGGTCCGATTCTTTTTAACATCTTTGTTAGTGATATAGCGGAAGGGCTGTCGGGTAAGGTTTGCCTCTTTGCGGTTGATACCAAAATCTGCAATAGAGTAGATACCCAGGAAGGTGTAGATAACATGAGGAGGGATCTAGCTAAGCTTGAAGAATGGTCTAGAATTTGACAGCTGGGATTTAATGTTAAAAAAATGTACGTTCATGCATTTGGGCTGCAGCAATCCAAGGAAGCAATATAGTATAGGGGGTGAAGTACCTTTGTCCACTAAAGAAGAGCGGGACCTAGGCATGGTTATGTCTGATGATCTTAAAGTAGCTAAACAGGTAGAAAAGGCGACGGCAAAAGCTAGAAGGATGCTTGGGTGCATACTGAGAGGAATGGCTAGCAGAAAAAAGGAGGTGATAATGCCTCTGTATAAGTCTTTGGTGCGACCTCATTTGGAGTATAGTGTGCAGTTCTGGAGACCGCACCTTCAAAAGGATGTGAACAGGATGGAGTCGGTGCAGAGGGTGGCTACTAAAATGATTAGTGGTCCTCATTATAAAGCATATGATGACAGACTTAAGTATCTTAATATGTACACCTTAGAGGAAAGGCGGGATAGAGGTGATATGATTGAGATGTTTAAAAACCTCCGTGGCATAAATGTTCAGGGAGAGAGCCACTTTCAATTGAAAGCAAGTTCTGCTACGAGGGGACATGGGACATGGGATGAGGGTGAAGGGAGATAGATTCAGGAGTGATATGCGGAAATATTTCTTTACGGAAAGAGTAGTGGATCCATGGAATAGTCTCCCGGTGGTGATGGTAGAGATGAGGACAGTAACTGAATTTAAAAAAGCATGGGACAAACACAGAGGATCTCTAAAGGTAAAAAGGGGACTGTTGTAGTTGTTGATATGGAAGGACAGACTAGATAGGACATGTGGTCTTTTTCTGTCGTCATATTTCTATGTTTCTACCCTCGACGCCCTCGGTAGGAAGTGCTACCAGGGCTCGATGCTTGCCTGCCAGATCCAAGCATACCACCTCTATATAGGCATGTACCTTCGGGACTTGATGAAGGAGCTTACCGGGCTCTCTGCTGACCTCGTGGATAACCACCTCCAGCCATTCCGGAACCTGACCAAGGGCGTCAGGGAGTGCTCAAAGTATCTGACTCAGGTGGCCGGTAATGGCTTCAAGTCAACAGCGAGGATAGCTGCTATGGGCATCATGTTCGATGCCTGGTGTGGCTGCACTCTTCGGATCTGGAGCAGTGGGTGCAGCACAAGCTCATCGATGTCCCATGCCAAGGAGAGAATCTGTTTGGCCAACCCATGGCAGAGAGAGTGGCGAAGATAGAGTCTGAGTTCCTTACAAGGATTCGACTCTCCAAAAAGACTGCTACCCTGGGGAAAAAGCCTCCCTTCCTGAGGATACCCGCAGTATCAGGCTCCTCCAGCTCCTCAGCAGGGCCACCATGCCAAAGGAGCAGGTCAGGGCCCCCACAAGCAGAAGGACCCTAAGCCCCCTGTGCCAGCTCCAGCACAGCTTGGAGAGAGCTTTTGACTCACAGGGCATAGCTTCTCCACCCTCAGGAGGTCAGCTGCCCACAGGTGGATGCCTGGTCCACTTTGCCCACTGGTGGCCTGCCATCACCACTGATGCTTGGGCACTCCAGGTAATCAGAGATGGCTACCTTCTTCACCTGGACAAAATGCCTCCCCCATTCTTCCCAGGAGAGCTCTCTCGGACTCCCCTGCACTGGGCCCTGCTACTGCAGAAACTTGGAGGTCTTCTCACGGATAAAGCCATGGAACCAGTACCCCATCACCTAAGGAGCAAGGGGTTCTACTCACGGTACTTCCTAGTCCCAAAACGAACCGGGTGCCTAAGGCCCATCCTAGACCTGTGAAACCTAAACAAGTTCCTGATGTGAGAGAAGTTCAAGATGCTCTCCATTGGAACATTGCTGCCATACCTTCAGCAGGCAGACTGGCTATGCTCCTTGGATCTAAAGGATGCATATACCCACATCCTCATTCATCCCAGTCACAGGCAGTACCTCAGATTCATGATCGGAGGCGACCACTACCAGTACAGGGTGCTACCTTTCGGACTAGCCTCCGCACCCAGAGTCTTCACCAAATGCCTAGCAGTGGTGGCGGCCTTCCTCCATCTCCAGGGTGTCTTTGTCTTCCCCTTTCTGGATGATTGGCTCATAAAAGGGGACATGGCCGCAGAGGTGCAGCAGGCCATGGTCCGCACCATCAGTGTCCTGCAACACCTGGGGTTCGTGATAAACCGCTCCAAGTCCCACCTGACCCCCCTACACAGGATCTGGTGTTCATAGCGGCTCAACTGGACACTTTCTAGGCCAAAGTCTTCCTCCCCCTAGACAGAGCAAGTCGCCTTGTAGCTTTGGCCACAGACGTACAGCACTGCTGCTCTGTGTCGGCTCGCTCCCTGCTCCATCTACTCAGCCACATGGCATCAACAGTCCATATTGTCCCTAACACCCACCTTCATATGAGGGCAGCCCAGTGGGGCCTCTGCTCCTAGTGGACACAGTCCACGGGCTGGCTTTGGGACAGGGTGTGCATGACCCGCCTGCTGGCAGAGTCGCTCAGCTGGTGGAAAGCCACACAGCACTTAGATAGGCATGCCTTTCCAGAACCGAGTGTCCCAGTGAGTCCTTACAATCGATGCCTCCTTACTGGGGTAGGGGGCCCATTGCGGGAGTCTCTGCATGCAGGGCAACTGATCCAGGGCAGAGATATGGCACCTGATCAGCCTGCTGGAGCTTAGGGACGTATTCCTGGCGCTCAAAGCTTTCCACCACCGCCTACAGCATCAGTCGGTGGTGGTCCAGACGGACAACCAGGTCGCGTTGTTCTACCTGAACAAGCAGGGAGGCACAGAGTCTTACACCCTCTGCCAGGAGGCAATAGCCTTCTGCTTGAATATGATCAGTCAAGGAATGCTTCTGAGGGCGGTGTACCTGCTGGGCCAGGACAGTGCTCTGGCGGACAGACTGAGCAGGATCCTACAGCTGCACGAATGATGGCTAGACCCCAGGGCAGCCCAACTGCTTTTCTGCCTCTGGGGTACCCCACTAGTGGACCTCTTTGCCAGCCCAGCCAATGCTCAGCTGCCCCGCTTCTGCTCTTGCCAGCCTCACCCATCCTGGGTGGCAACAGATGCATTCCCATCCCTGTATGCCTTCCCGCCCACGCCACTGGTTGCCAAGACCCTTTTCAAGGTCCTCTGGGACAAGGCATTGCTGATCGTGGTGGCCCCAAGGTGGCTTAGGCAGCCTTGGTTCCCGTTGCCATGCCACCTATCGACTGAGCTCTTGGTCCCTCTGGGGAACGCCCCAGGACTACTGACTCAGGAGGACGACTCCCTCCTTCACCCAACCTGGGGTCTCTGGTGCTAACAGCATGGCTCCTGAGTGAGTAGCCTTGGCATGGCTCCTGAGTGAGTAGCCGAGGGAGGTGGAGGAGATACTCCTGGCTTCTTGTAAGACCTCCACGAGGCAGGCCTAAGCCTTCAAATGGCACAGATTCTCAGTATGGTGAACAGAGCAACAGGTCAACCTGTTCTGCTCATTGCAGACTGTACTGCAGTACCTGCTTCACCTCTTGCAGGCTGGACACAAGTCCAACTCAGTCAGGGTGCACCTGAGTGCTCTCTTGGCCCACCACCACCTTATTGAGGGCAAACCCCTCTCTGCGCAGCCCCTCATTACCCAGTTCTTATGGGGCCTCCTGCTCTCTAAGCCCCCCATCCACCCACTTCTGGTGGAATGGGACCCTAATGTGGTACTGTTATGGCTCACTGGCCCTCCATTTGAGCTCCTGGCTTCTTGTCACGTATGGTACCTTTCCTGGAAGCGAGCTTCAAACCTTGGTAGCAGAGCTACCCTACACCAGGTTCTATAGAAACAAAGTCGTGCTTCACACGCACCCAAAATTCCTTGCAAAGGTGGTGTCCTCATTCCTCCTCAATCAAGAGTTGGTGCTTTCCACCTTCTTTCCACGGCCTCATGCCGACAGGGTGGCGGCCATCCTCCATACCTTGGATTGTAAGAGGGCCTTGCCCTTCTACCTGCAGCGTACCCAGGGCCACCGCAAAGCCTCCCAGCTTTTCATCTCCTATGACCCCAGTTGGCTGGGAGACACGGTAACCAAGCGGACCCTGTCCACCTGGGTAGTGGACTGCATTGCCCTTGCCTACAAACTGGTAGGGCTCCTGCTGGAGTGCCAGGTAAAGGCACATAGCCTCAGGGCTATGACAACTTTGGTTGCAAACCTGTGCTCTGTCCCCATGACAGACATCAGCTGGGCTGCCATCTGGTCCTCAGTCCACACCTTCGCAGCTCACTGCTACCTGGAGAGGGAGTCCCAATGGGACAATGCCTTTGGCCAGGCCGTACTCCGTAATCTCTTCTGGAGTCTAGGCAACTCCTACCCTTTTATCCTTCTTGTTCATGTACCAGGAGTGATGGTTCTCCCTGGACACTGGGGTCTTTTCAGAGTCTGCCTTCGGACTCACGTGCTGCTGCTCATGGCTTGACCATAGCTTTCTACAGGTTCTTGGTAGCCTGTAGCTAGGGTGTCCCATAGGTGAGGACTGATGTCTTGCTTGTTCCTGGAGAAAGCGTAATTACTCACTTGTAACAGGTGTTCTCCGGGGACAGCAGGAATCGGTCCTCACAACCCTCCCTTCTCCCCGTGGAGTTGCTGTATTTTTTTTTTTTTTTTTGCCATCTTGTTTTGCGGGCTCTAGCTATGTCATCTGACTGAGCAAGATGGCACCTTTGGGTGGGAAGGGGACCATGCATGCGTGGTGCCGTCTCTCAAAGGCTTTCTTTGAAAACTGGGGAGATGCTTCCGTAAAGACTCCATTGGTGCTGACGTCACTCATATGTGAGGACTGATTCCTGCTGTCCTGGAGAACACCTGTTACAGATGAGTAACTATGCTTTCCCTTCCAGCAACTGAAAATGTTCCTAAAATTGTAATGCATATAATAGAACTTGTGCATGTAATTCCATGAAGTACATTTTTTGCATCAAATGATATTCTTACATTGATTGTGCAGAGTATTAATGCCTGTTTATTAAGATATGCTCCCATCTTGTGCTTTACTGCTAAAATTTTGAATGGATTTTGTTCCCAAGACAGCAAACATTGTTTCTCTTATTCTATTTTTTTTTAGTTCCAAACTCTTTATTGGTTTGCCATTTAAATTACATGTATGATTAACAATGTAACAATAACAGTTTGGTCATGTGTTCAATAATTCAAAAAACCTATCCTCGAAAGAAGCTATCTGTACACTGTTAGTGATGCATTGACTTTTTTTTGTAACCCCAATTTCACATTTATGGGTAAGACAAACTAAGTTTCACCATGTATTCCCATCCTGTCTTGTGCTATCTTTCCAGTTTTGAGCAATCAGTTTAGATACTAGTAACAAAAAAAAAATGCACCTGGAGGACTGACTTTCCATATAACAATCTTATAAGATAGGGTATCCAATATTCCAAAAAGTGCCCGGGTCCTTTTCAAACCCAACCCCTATTCCAAAATGGAACTAAATTAGAACTATATAACAGGTGCAAAGGTATCAGATTCTATAGCACACTAGCAACACTTGTTCCTTATCGTCACTCCAGTCCAGTCCCTTTACTTCTGGGTTGCGCAACCCTTCCAGCAGCTTGGAGGCTGAGCCCAACCTTTTTGGAGGTGGGGGCGGTATAAATACCACTGGGACCACCCACCAACTCCAGTATTCTCAGCCTCCAAGCAGCTGGAGGGTTCCGTAAGCCTAGGGCTTACTGGAGTCCTTCCTAATCCTTTAAAAGATTTTACTTGATTTCTTTACTTGGTTACTTTATTACTTTTATTTCTTATTTTAGTTTCCTCTTTCGTTTAGGTTTAAGCTGTCTCTGCCCCTTTAATTGCTCCTGCCTGCTCTCCTCCCTCCCCCCCCCCCCCCTGGTCGGGCCGGGCATCGGAGGTTCTCGGTGCATGCAGTCCCGAAGAGGTTTTTTTTTTCTGAGCTCTGCGGCTGCCATCCGACGGTTCCCCAAGCCTCTCCTTTCATTCCCGATCTGCCCTGCCTCGCGCCGAAGCCCTTTTGGAGGCTGAGCGCTGGAGACGAAGCCGGAAGCGAATCCTTAACGCCGGACCCGTCCCGCAGCCAAAGGACGCGGCGGCGAACCCAGGGCCTCCCGATCTCGGCAGGGAAGCCGATTTCGGCGATTCTGCCTTAGGGGTGGACTCCCAGCCCCCGGCGGTATCCGGGGTAGGCAATTGACGGTCCAGAGGACAGACTCGCGGCCCCCCGTTCAGGCTCCACATGGTGAGGCCTACCACGTGTAGAGCCAACGGGCAGGGACCGCTGAGCCGGGCTCAGCCAGCACGGAAGCTACAAACCGCAAGTACTCTATTAAAAAGCTTATTTCTAGTTTAGGGGGCATTTTAATATAATTTAAAAGTTATTTTCGTTTATTTTTGTTTCATCTAGTTTTTGTTGAATTTAATTGAAGTTTACTTGAAGTTTACATTATTCTACTCCGGATCTGGTTTTGGGATGATATTATAAAATAAAAGAGGTCCTTGTTCGGGGAGATTGTTGGCCCGCTGAAGCAGAGAGCACTCCCACCGGATTAACTGTACAGTTGCTGGGACTTAGGCCCTGGTATAAGCCTACTAGCAGGAAAGGCTGGGATACCTGGAATCAGGAGCATGGCGGCCAAATCTAAATGTCCATCCTGTGGCTCGCGCAGGGGCACTTCCTCGGAGGCAGGAGTCTGCAGGGCTTGTGCTGCAGTAGCTGCCTCTGTGGAACAAGAAATGAACTTGGCCATAATCCAGCCCTCTCAGGGGTCTGGGGACCCATTAG
The DNA here is from genome assembly GCA_033557465.1 of Ichthyophis bannanicus. Taxonomy (NCBI): domain Eukaryota; kingdom Metazoa; phylum Chordata; class Amphibia; order Gymnophiona; family Ichthyophiidae; genus Ichthyophis; species Ichthyophis bannanicus. The sequence goes on along the minus strand of CM066031.1, from coordinate 292,984,942 downwards.
AAGGGGAAGGGGGGTCCCAGTTCCCTCCCTCAACGTCCTCGGATCTAACTTCCCTCCCTCCTCTCCCTTCGCCCCCCCCACCCTCTGGGGTAGGGGGCGCCGGGGATTTTTTCTCTCCTGACTTCATCCTTTTACTCCATAAGGCCTATTGCCTGCGTAAGCAAGGCTCGGGGGGCAGGAGAGGCTGTCCCATCGGCCGAAGCCAAGCCCAAGAGGGCAAGGAATCCAGACCCAGACATTCCGCCTAAACGTCTCCTCCGTTTGGGCGGTGAAGAACCTCTCGCGGCCCTCTCCCAGGGCACCCCGGAGGAAGATGGCTCTGACAAGGACTGGGACGAGGAGGAGGAGGAGCTGGAAGAAGGAGAGATCCCTGAAGAAGATCATTCCCGGATAATTAGAGTCTTTCATCGGGAGGAGCTCCCGGCACTAATCAATGAGTCCCTAAAAGTCCTCAATGTGGCCTCAGACACGCCGCTAGAGGAGGAGGCGCTGGAGGACCCATTAATCCAGGCCATTAGGAGATCTCAGAAAGTTTTCCCTGTCCACAGAGTAGTGCGTCAGATGATCCAGGAAGAATGGGATCAACCTGAATCCAGCTTGAGGGGAGTGCGGTCCATGTCTCGCCTATACCCACTTCCAGAGGCAGACAAGGAGCTGCTGAAGTCTCCCAGGGTGGATGCGGCGGTATCAGCGGTTACTAAGAAGACCACCATCCCAGTGGAGGGCAGCTCGGCCCTAAGAGATTCTCAAGACAGAAAACTAGATACCCTCCTGAAACAAGCCTTCGATGTCAGTGCCCTTGCCTTGCAGGCCTCGGTGTCAGGAGCCTGGGTGGCAAGAGCCTGTTTAAGGTGGTCACAACAGCTTCAGGCAGCAGAGGGGTCAGCAGGCGAGGCTCAGACCAACTCTGCTAAGCTGGAATCAGGAGCAGCCTACCTGGCGGATAGTCAGTATGACCTCATCAGAAGCCTAGCCAAGAACATGGCCTCGGTGGTGGCGGCTAGGCATTATCTGTGGCTACGGAATTGGGCAGCGGATGCCTCCTCCAAGGCACGTCTGAGCCGCCTTCCTTTTAAGGGGAAGCTGTTATTCGGAGAGGACTTGGAGAAGTTGGTTAAGGACCTGGGCGAGTCTAAGGGGGGCAGGCTTCCTGAAGATAGACCGAAGCAAGGACGACCCCTAGCCTCAGTGCGGAACCAGCCCAGGGACGCCCGTAGGTTCCGTCCAGCCAGGTCAAACCCCTTTCCCAGGGGTCGATTTCCCTCGAAGGGACAAGGTTTTAGAGGGTTTCGGGGAGCAGGCCGAGGCTTCGGGGCGGCCTCCTCCTTCTCCTCTCAGGGTAATAGAAAACAATGAGGTGACGGGGGTCCAGGGGGAAGAAACGTCGGTAGGCGGTCGCCTAAGGCGATTTCTCCCCGCCTGGTCCCGAGTCACGTCCGATCGTTGGGTCCTAGAGGTTATCAGAGACGGCTATGCTCTCGAATTTGCAAAACAAATACTCCCAGCCTTTGTCCAGTCTCCCTGCGGTTCTTCTGCAAAGAGGGCGGCGGTAGAGACAACTCTTTCCCGTCTAATAACGCTCGGGGCCGTGGTCCCGGTACCACCAGACCAGTGCGGTTCTGGTCGGTACTCGATTTACTTCGTAGTGCCAAAGAAAGAAGGGGCCTTTCGCCCGATCCTAGATCTAAAACAGGTCAATCGCTGCCTCAGGGTTCCGCATTTCCGGATGGAGACCCTACGGTCAGTAATAGCAGCCGTAAGGGGCGGGGAGTTCTTAACATCCCTCGATCTGACAGAAGCCTACCTGCACATCCCGGTCAGGGCATCCCATCAACAGTTCCTGAGATTCGCAGTTCCAAGGGGCCACTTTCAATTCCAGGCCCTTCCCTTCGGCCTAGCTACGGCTCCAAGAACATTCACCAAAGTGATGGTGGTGGTAGCGGCCTTCCTACGGAAAGAGGGAATACTAGTACACCCCTACCTGGACGACTGGCTAATCCGGGCAAAGTCGGAGGAGGAAAGCCACTCCGGGACGACAAGAGTGATTCAAGTCTTAGAAGAATTGGGCTGGGTCATCAATCGAGCAAAGAGCAGGATGACTCCCTCCCAGGAACTCGAGTACCTCGGTGCAAGGTTCGATACCAACAAAGGAAGGGTGTTCCTGTCTCGATCAAGATCAAGAGAACTGAGACTCTTAGTCACACAGTTTCTGGCCAGACGAAACCCCATGGCACGGCATTATCTTCAGGTCCTGGGGACAATGGCAGCGGCGATAGAGGTGGTACCATGGGCCCGGGCCCACATGCGGCCTTTGCAGAGGGCCCTATTGCATCGGTGGTCGCCCCAGCATCATACTCTTGCCCACCCACTAATTTTTACACCTGTCCCTCCCACACAAAAATGAAGATGATACCAAATTAGCTTAGAGTATTGGTGACAATACTAATTTAACCTGTAAATAGTTACCCTGTGAATAGTTACCCCGGTTGTCCTATGTTTCTTTTCCTGTTCTATGTAAACTCAATGTTGCTTGTATGCATTGTAGTATGTTTTGTTCGATGTACACCGCACTGGTTATAATAGCGCGGTATAGAAGAAATGTTAAATAAATAAATAAAATAAATCATTCCATGTCAAGGCAGTTACCTTGCGCTCCGCGGACCAAACAGGCTCTACGCTGGTGGCAGTGCCCAAGGAATCTGGATTGCGGGATGCCCCTCGAGCCTCCTCAGTGGTTATTATTGACGACGGATGCCAGCCTGGGAGGCTGGGGAGCTCACTGCGAGGACCAGTTCGTCCAGGGCAGCTGGACTCCGTTGGAAGCACAATGGCCCATCAACAGACTGGAATTGCGGGCCGTCGGCCTAGCGCTCAGGGCTCTCGAGACCTTAGTGCAAAAGAGAGCAATTTGCGTTCTCTCCGATAATGTCACCGCGGTGGTTTACATCAACCATCAGGGCGGCACCAGCAGCCCCGCCTTAGAAAAGGAGGCGGGCACTCTGTTCCAGTGGGCGGAAACTCGGTTGGAAGCCCTTTCTGCCCAGCACGTAGCAGGTACGGACAACGTCACGGCAGATTATCTCAGCAGGTGCAAGATAGACCACGGAGAGTGGGAACTGGAGCAGGAGACCTTTGACCAGATAGTAGCCCGTTGGGGACTCCTGGTCATGGATCTCATGGCGAGGTTCTCGTCCGCCAAGGTGGACCGATTCTTCAGCTGCCGAAAGGAAAGAATGTCCGAAGGCCTCGATGCCTTGTCCCAGAAGTGGCCCTCGGAGGGTCTGCTCTATGTATTTCCTCCCTGGGTTCTGATCGGAAAAGTTCTCCAGCGCGTGGAGTCTCACCGGGGATTCGTAATCCTCATAGCTCCGGATTGGCCTCGTCGCCCCTGGTATGCGGATCTGGTGAGGTTGACCGCCGACAAACCTTGGCGGCTACCGTGCAAGAGGGACCTTCTGAAGCAAGGCCCGGTTCGTATGCCTCACGTGGATCGATTCTCGCTTACGGCTTGGCTATTGAAAGGGCGAGGCTCCTGAAGAGAGGTTACTCAGGAGTTGTTATCTCGACTCTGTTGAACGCTAAAAAGCGCTCGACCTGTCTCTCCTATGTTAGGACTTGGCGTATCTTCGAAGCGTGGTGTGCGGAGCACCGGTGGAAACCCCTTTCCGCCTCAGTCCCTGAGGTCCTCGAATTCTTACAGGCAGGATTTGACAAGGGTCTAGCACACAGCTCTCTGCGGGTCCAGCTGGCGGCAATCGCATGCTATAGAGGTAAGGTCCGCGGCAAGTCCCTAGGGGCGCACGCGGACGTCTCCAGGTTCCTAACAGCGGTGAGACGCATGTGTCCTCAACGGAGGTCGGTCGTCCCCTCTTGGGATCTCAACCTAGTGCTTAACGCCCTGATCAGGGAACCCTTTGAGCCAATGAAGAGGGTTTCCTTAAAGGACCTAACCCTGAAGACAGTTTTCCTGGTCGCTATCTGCTCGGCAAGGCGCGTTTCCGAATTGCAAGCGTTGTCCTTTCAGCCCCCCTTCCTACTATTTCTCAAGGACAAGGTAGTTCTACGAACGGTCCCTTCCTTCTTGCCCAAGGTCATCTCTCCTTTCCATGTGAATCAGGCAGTTATCCTTCCGGTCCTCTCCGCCGAGGGGCCTGAAGGCAGGGATAGCAAACTGCGGCTCTTGGATGTCCGGAGGACCTTGAAACGCTACCTCTCCCGCACAGCCCCCTTCCGGAAGTCTGAGCGACTATTCGTTCAGTTTGGGGGTCCACACAAGGGAGAGGCGGTGGCCAAGGCCTCCATCTCCAGATGGATCAGAGAAGCGATCGCTTCCGCCTACATACTGAAGGGGAAGCAGGTACCAGCGGGTCTCCGGGCGCACTCCACCCGAGCTCAGCTACCTCCTGGGCAGAGTTCAGTCTAGTCCCTCCGCTAGATATCTGTAGGGCAGCGACTTGGTCTTCGCTGCATACCTTCACCAAGCACTACAGGCTGGACATCCAGAGTGCGGCGGATGCTCGGTTTGGGCTGGCTGTCCTTCAGTCCGGTATGCCGGATCCCACCCAGGAATGAACTGCTCTTTTACATCCCAGAAGTAAAGGGACTGGACTGGAGTGACGATAAGGAAGAAGTAATTAGATCTTACCTGCTAATTAGTGTTCCTGAAGGAACGACAGTCCAGTCCCTGATCCCACCCGGTTATTACCTATCAGCCAGAAGGAAGCTTTGGACCGAGCGTGGGGCCAGTTCGGGGTGAAGGGCGGGGAGAGAAAAATCGGATTCGGCAGCCTCAGACATACCCTCCCTCCGTCTCCATTTCTCCCCTCATGCTCTCTATTGTCTATATGAAAAAAAAGAAAAAAAAAAAGTTTTTTATGCATTGTTGGACTGTGTTATGTTCTATAGTTTGTTTGTGGTGTTATATACGTTATTAATGGAATTACTTCAGGTCTGCTTTTTCATTCGATTACTGGAGTTGGTGGGTGGTCCCAGTGGTATTTATACCGCCCCACCTCCAAAAAGGTTGGGCTCAGCCTCCAAGCTGCTGGAAGGGTTGCGCAACCCAGAAGTAAAGGGACTGGACTGTCGTTCCTTCAGGAACACTAATTAGCAGGTAAGATCTAATTACTTCTTAGACCCTGAGCCACCCAGCTTAGATATCAGTCATAATGGCTGATGAGCCACAAAGAAAAGAGTTTGTCAGAGAAGCAGACAAGAAGACTAATCAGTTTATCCCAGAAAATCTCCCAAGAAGATCAGGAAGGGAATCCTCAAACTCTTTCCTAGCCCTTCTGTATCCCAACACAATCCTCCTCCCCCCCCCCCCCCACACACCTCCCAGCCTAGAGACTCAGAGTAGAATTTGGAAACTGTCTTACTGGAGGACTTCAGACCCTGACAGAGATCCTCTAACTCCACTCCTCCTCCATCTCTTAACCTGGTTAGTACTGAAGCAGTACCTTAACTGAAAATACTGATAGTAGGCCTGAGTGGGAAACCAAACTCCTGCTGCAGTTCCGGGAAAGATTTAAAAGTATCTCCGGTAACCACTCGTTCAAAATTATGGATACCAGCAGCCATCCACTAACACCAACAAACTGGTGCCAATTGGATCTTAAATTTTGGATTATATCAGACAGGTATTATTTTAGAAAAGGAAGAAGAGACCAATAGCTTTTGACATGGTCTTAAAAGCCATGTGAGTATCTACAAAAACAAAATAATCCTGAACTGAAGCAAGAAGGGACATCGCTGGCCACTCTCCTTAATTCCTGGAATCAAAATGATCTTGCTCTTTCAACCAGATAGGACTACCAAAACCTTGAGGAGAGAACTATTTATTACCCTGCCTTAAACAATAATCTGAGCAACTTGGCATCCCACTGCCACTTGCTGAACTTTAACTTGTATGTCGCAATTCTAGGGGGTTGATTATTCCACAAAAATTGTAATATTAGTTCTTGCAGTCATTTATAGATACCCCTCCCTTTCATCCAGGATAACATGCTAAGAATATAGTTTACCTTAAGGACCACCTTCATGTTGTACACCTCCAGTCTGCCCCTACCAAGACAGAAACAGAGGCAACCGTGACTCTATGGTTTGCTTAACCATGTCAGCTATAAAGATATATCTCCAGGAACAAGCAGGAATAAGTCCTCACATATGGGTACGTCGGAACCGACGGAGCCTGCGCGGGAAAGCTCCCCAGCCTCCTAGAATGGAAGCCTTTGGGACCTCCCACTGCACATGCGCGCTGCCTTCCCGCCTTCCTGAACAGCTCTCCTCAGTTTCTCTTTTTCCGCGGAGCCAGCAGGTCGTGTATCCTGTCACCGCTGAAGAAATTGTAGTTTTTTGTTTTGTTTCTTTAGACCGCGTACCTGCCTTCCCATACCGATACCGGTATCGCCGGTCTTCCTTTTTTCTTTCTTGAAAAATTATTTTCTTTTCTTTTATTATTTTTCAGCACTTGGTCACTTCAGTTAGGCCCTCAGGCCTACTTGATTTCTCCACATGGAGAAGCCAGCCCCTGGATTTAAGAAGTGTACCAAGTGTACTGCTGTAATATCAGTCACAGACACCCATGAATGGTGTCTTAAATGTTTGGGGCCTGACCACTCCATTCCGGACTGCCCTTCCTGCTCCCAAATGTCTAAGCGTGGGCTGCAGAACCGGGCCAACAAATTCCATGTGCTGTTTGCTTCAGAGAATCCAACATCACAGTCATCCAGGTCATCATCTCCGGATGGATCTCAGGTAACCAAACCTTCTGTGGGCAAGTCCTCAAAGAGCAAATCTCCTTCAAAGCATCGAGAGGCTCTTAGTTTTGAGGACCCTGCCCCAGCCAAACAGCCCCGGCGGGAAGCCCTACCTTCCAAAACGCCAATACAGGGGCTACAGGTTGACATCGATGGCACGGCCTCGACAGATCACCTGTTGGACTGCTCTGGGGTACCGGCCCATACCGGTACCGACATCCAGGCAGCCGTGGCGTCTATGGGCAATACTGTCCAATCCATGCAGCAGGCCGTCATGGCTTTCATTAAAGCTGCAACGCCATCGGTACCGCTTCCAGCGGTTCCGGGCCCGGTTCCGGTATCGTCCGCCATGCCGGAACCCAGGCCTTCCTCTTCTAAACGCAAATCGGTACCGTATGGGCTTTCGCTCCATACCGCTTCCATACCCGGTACGCCCGATGTCGATACCGATCGGTATGCGTATCGTGCGTTGGAGGAAACTAGAGAATACACCGATTCCTCTGAGGATTTTGGCTCCTCTGATGAGTCTGCAGAGCTCTCCCTTGACCTTCCTGAGGAACCTTCTTCTCCAAAAAGGAGAATGTCTCCTCCAGAGGATTTGTCCTTTCAGGACTTTATTTTAGAAATGGCTAAAGGCCTTTCTATCACTACCTCCTCTGAAAGGGAACCAAGGTCAAAAAGATTGGATATTTTAGGATACTCTAAGTCTCCTAAAGAAGCAGTTACCCTGCCTATCCATGAAATCCTTCAGGAACAATTGATGGATTTCTGGGAGAACCCTTTAACTCTGTCTCCTTATTCCCGTAGGTTGGACACCATGTATCGGGTCCCTCCTTCTCCTGGTTTTCAGAAAACTCAATTGCCTCACCACTCCATTGTGGTAAAGTCTGCAATGAAAAAGATCAAGAGTACTAAAAGGCACTCTTCTACACCTCCAGGAAGGGAATGTAAGACACTGGACTCTTTTGGTAGGAAAATCTTCCAGGCTAGTATGCTTATAGCCAGGATTAATTCCTACAGCCTCTATATGGGCATGTTCCTAGGGGAACTTGCCAAGAAAGTACGGCATTTTGCCCCCTTTATCCCTGAGGATAAACAGGAGGACTTCCTTTCTGTTGTGAAACAACTTTTAGATGTTTCTAAGTTCTCCAACAGAGCTGCCTTTGATTCCTTCGAGGGAGCCAGTAGAGCTTCTGGCATTGCTATTGCAGCCAGACGTCTGGCTTGGCTCCAGGCTTCTGATCTGGAACCCTGGGTTCTAGATGGCTTACGGAATCTGCCCTGTACAGGTGAGAACTTATTCGGTGCAGAGTGGCAAGTTAAGGCCACTCAAATGGACGCTGAAAATGCCACCTTAGAGAGACTTTCTAAGTCCACTTCTACTCCCACTAAGAAGAGGTCTTTCAAGAGGCCTTATTATAAGAAGGCCAGATATGCTTCCAATACTGGCCAGCAATCTTCTCAACCTCGTTTTGCGGCTAAACGTCAGCAAACAAAACAAGCAAGAGCAAAGCCTGCAGCAGCTACTGCAGCTCAACAGGCTCCACCCCCTCAGGGGTTTTGACTTGCCCCTAGAGAACTTGCCATTCCTGGTTCTGGACCAACCAGAACCTCTCACCATACCTGGAAGGTTAGCTCACTTTGCTCCCAGATGGGAACAAATCACAACAGAGCAATGGACCCTCTCTATCATCCGAGAGGGTTACAAACTTCATTTCTCCAACCTTCCTCCTCATCACATGGTGAGACCCTTCAATTCTCCATCTCCTCTCCTAGCCCTGTTGGATCGGGAGATCTCTTCTCTGCTTGCCCAAGGGGCCATAGAAGAGGTTCCTCTTCATCAACAAGGGTCAGGTTTCTACTCCCCCTATTTTCTCATTCCAAAGAAGACAGGGGGATTCAGACCAATCCTAGATCTGAGAGAATTGAACAAATTTCTGTACAAGGAGAAATTCAAAATGCTCTCTTTGGGCATTCTCCTTCCATACCTTCAGAGTCAGGACTGGCTTTGTTCTCTAGACCTCCAGGATGCGTATACACATCTACTCATCCATCCATCCCACAGAAAATATCTTCGCTTTCTGTTCAGGGGAAGTCATTACCAATACAGAGTACTTCCCTTCGGTCTCGCCTCTGCCCCAAGAGTCTTTACCAAATGCATGGCAGTCGTAGCCGCATTTCTCAGAAGCATGGGGATTTTCGTATTCCCATATCTGGACGACTGGCTCATTCGAGCTCCAACTCAGTCGCAGGCGCAGATTTCCCTAGACCGCACAAGGAGCCTTCTGCAGTATCTGGGACTGGTGGTAAACCTTCCCAAGTCTCAACTCAGCCCTACTCAGTCTCTAGAATTCATAGGGGCCCAGTTGGACACCACCACTGCAAGAGCCTACCTTCCACTGGTTCGGGGTCAGCGTCTGCTGAGCTTGGCCTCCCAAGCCCAGTCCAGTACTCACTTGACAGCCAGGGAAATGCTACGCCTCCTGGGCCATATGGCCTCCACAGTACATGTGGTGCCCTATGCTCGTCTTCATATGAGAGCAGCTCAATGGACCCTGGCCACCCAGTGGACTCAGGCGTCGGGAGCACTCTCAGACCAAATACAAACCTCAAACCGTCTGTCTTGGTCCCTCCATTGGTGGATATCCACCAAGAATCTGTTGTTGGGGGCTCCCTTTCAGCCCTTGCTACCCCAAGCAACCCTCACAACAGATGCCTCCCAATTGGGGTGGGGAGCCCATCTGCTAACTCTCTCCACTCAGGGCACTTGGTCTCCACAGGAGGCCACCCTTCATATCAACCTCCTGGAACTGCGAGCAATTTACCTTGCCCTCAAGGTCTTCTATACCCTCCTTGCCAACCTGACTGTCCTGGTTCAGACAGACAATCAGGTGGCCATGTTTTACATAAACAAACAAGGAGGGACGGGCTCTCTGTCGCTTTGCAACGAAGCTCTCAGATTATGGGCCTTCGCCAGAGAGCACCAAATTCATCTGCTAGCAGTGTATCTTCCAGGAGTTCAAAACTCTCGAGCAGACAGGCTCAGTCGAGTTCTGCTGCCACACGAGTGGTCCCTACACGTGGACCAGATAACCAGAATCTTTCAGGAATGGGGGACCCCGGACATAGACCTCTTTGCAAGTCCGTGGAATGCCAAACTTCCCCGGTTCTGTTCCAGGACTCCGTGTCAGGGAGCTCAGGCCACGGACGCCTTTCTCCTCCATTGGGGTCAGGCGTTCCTATATGCCTTTCCACCCATTCCACTGATTCCCAAGACTCTGTTCAAACTCCAGAGAGATCACGGCTCTATGATCCTCATAGCTCCACGCTGGCCACGCCAAGTGTGGTTCCCTCTGCTTCTACAGCTCTCCCAGGGATCCTCCCTGGACTTAGGAGCTGCACCAGACCTTCTGTCTCAGGAGGAGGGGACTTTGTGGCACCCAAACCCCAAATCCCTACATCTCCGAGCTTGGTTACTGAAGGCTTAAGTCTTCAAGACTTTAATCTTTCTCAACCTGTGAAAGATATCCTTCATGCCTCTAGGAAACCTTCCACGAGGCGGTCTTATGCTTTCAAATGGAAACGTTTTTCCATTTGGTGTGCTCAGCAGGGCCTTGACCCTCTGGCACTTCCTTTGAATTCCCTCTTAGACTATCTCCTGCATCTTTCCAATGCAGGCCTTAAGACGAATTCTGTAAGAGTCCATTTAAGTGCTATTTCAGCATCCCTGAAACCTGTAAATGGACAACCTATCTCCTCTCATCCTCTTGTTGCAAGATTCATGAGAGGCCTGACTCTCACTAAACCTCCCATCAGACCCCCCCCGGTCGCATGGGATTTGAATCTAGTGCTTGGTCAGCTTATGAAGCCACCTTTTGAGCCGTTATTTTCTACCTCCTTGAAATTTCTTTCCTGGAAGGTACTATTCCTAATTGCAGTCACTTCAGCTCGCCGCATCAGCGAACTGCAGGCTCTAGTGGCTCATCCACCTTATACAAGATTTCATCATGACAAGGTGGTTCTTAGGACGAATCCCCACTTTATGCCCAAAGTGGTCTCGCCCTTTCATCTTAATCAAGAGGTATATCTACCTGTCTTTTTCCCGGCTCCTCATGCATCCAGTGCAGAGAGGAACCTTCATACTCTGGATTGTAAAAGAGCTCTAGCCTTTTACCTTAATAGGACTCAGCCACATCGAAAGTCTTCTCAACTTTTCGTGGCTTTTGATCCTTCACATTTGGGACTTCCAGTCTCCAAGCGTACACTTTCCAATTGGATTGCTCAGTGTATTTCTTTTGCTTACCAGAGTAAAAACATTTCTCTGGAAGGCCATGTCACAGCTCACAATGTGAGAGCCATGGCAACTTCTATGGCTCATCTGCACTCTGTTTCCATTGATCAGATCTGTCGAGCCGCTACCTGGGCCTCGGTTCATACCTTTACAGCCCATTACTTTTTGGACAAGGACTCCCGCCGGGATGCCTTGTTTGGCCAGGCTGTCCTCAAACACCTGTTCCATTCTTAAGCAACTCCTGCCCACCTTCCCAGGATGGATGCCTGAGATCCATACGAAGATGGCGAACCCTTGGAGGGGGATCTCCCAGGCATCTCAGCTAGGGAGTCCCCATATGTGAGGACTTATTCCTGCTTGTTCCTGGAGATAGCACAGTTACTTACCTGTAACAGGTGATCTCTGGGAACAGCAGGAATTAGTCCTCACAACCCACCCACCTCCCCTAGGAGTTGTATCTTCTATCTATCTGTCTTCCTGTCCTCTCTCTATTGTCTCAGCTATAAACTCGAAACTGAGGAGAGCTGTTCAGGAAGGCGGGAAGGCAGCGCGCATGTGCAGTGGGAGGTCCCAAAGGCTTCCATTCTAGGAGGCTGGGGAGCTTTCCCGCGCAGGCTCCGTCGGTTCCGACGTACCCATATGTGAGGACTAATTCCTGCTGTTCCCAGAGATCACCTGTTACAGGTAAGTAACTGTGCTTTATTGCAATCATCTCCTCTAAGGATCTACTAAACCTTACTCTCATATATTTCAAAGATTCACTTTTCCATTGAAAAGATACTGAGAATTATCTCCATGAACAGCTAAACAGTTGAGAGACATCACTTCTGATTTCAGCCAATTCACTTTCTATGCAAAAATCTGTGAAAAGGACTCAATAACCCTAAGTAGTGATGGACTAGAATCAACCTGCATAAAAATACATTTTACAGGTAATCTGCCCAGTAGTGTAACCCCTTTAATGCTCTTTTCCTGCCTAATCCCAAATGCCAAGGACTCCAGTGCAACGGCAAATAACAAAGGCAATAATGGGCACCCTTGTCTTACCATGATACTGCGAAATGGAGGAGGAGAGTACAATATTTCACATAAACTCAAGCTCTTGGGCATGTCTAAAGTAGGTGGACCATCTTTAAAAATTCTTTGCCAAATCCAAACCAATTTAAAATGAAAATTAAATACCACTTTTCTATCTGGTCAAAGGCTTTGCAATTTTCAATAGACAACATATCGCAAAACACTATGGCATTAGTACTGTCATTCTGCTGGGCAAAAAATTAATTCTGATTCTGATGATTAATGGTATTTGCAGGCTATCACTTTAGCATATATTTGGCAGTCAACAGTAATTAATGAGATTGGCCTGCAGTTGCTAACCAGCTTGGGACCTTTACCATGTTTTTCAATCACAATGATCTCAGTTTGCAAAAAAAGTCCCTAGAGTGCCTGCTCCCATCTGCCATCAATCCTTCATAAAGCAACAAAAGCTTGGGTGCCAACCAAATAGCAAAACGTTTGCAAAACTGCACTGTAGCCGTCCAGACCTGGGGTCTTGTTGGTGCACTTACAATCACATCATGTGCAATGGGAGCCTCTAGCCATGTCTTCTAGGTCTCAGTTATTACAGGAAATGGAAAGCGACTGAAAAAGTTATTGAGAGTCTCCTGTGTGGGGGAAATTTGGGAGGCATAAAGCTGTGCATAAAACTCCTGGAATCTTGTGAGGATCCTCCTTATCCTTGTGAGGATTTAGTAAAGGCTGTTAGTGTAGCTGGGTTTAAAAAAGGTTTGGACAAGTTCCTGGAGGAAAGGTCCATAAACCATTATTAAGAAGGGACCCAGGATATCAATGCTTGACCTAGTACAAGCATTGCGGAACCTGTGTCTTTTGGGGAAACTACTAGGTACGTATGACCTAGATTGGAAACAGGATACTGGGCTTGATGGATCTTGGTCTGACCCAGTATGGCATATCTTATGTTCTTATGTTATCCTGCATCAGCCTCTGGCTATTCTTACTGCAAAAGCTGAACCTGCCTCGGATTCCATTTGGTTTTTTTTAATTACTGAGCCAGAAGGTGCCCACATTTTTGTTATTTTCTTCTTAGTATTAAGTGTTCTGACAAAAGACAGCAGCTTCTGCCTGATGGCTTAGTATAGAATTATAGTCATATTTTAATTTGTGAAGCTGCAAAGGTAAGGCACCAATTCTGCAATGACCATGTTGCTGTTCCAACTCCTTTATCTTGTCCTCCAAAACCACTAATCTCTGCTTCCTACTCTGCTTTTGAGCTATCGAATAGGAAATAATTTCATTCTATGTTCTGTCTATTTGTGTAGGCCCTTATGCTAGCCATGGGTTTTCATGAAAAAGGCCGAGCATTCCTGAAGAGGAAAGACTATGCAGTAGCATTGCCACTCTTACTGGATGCCGATGAACATTTCTGGTAAGAGCTGCCTAAATCTAAAGTGTTTTCTCTGAACTTTTGAAATCTATAAGATGGTGCGATACTGAAAAAGACCTTTACTTTTTTGTGAGTGATTATTTCTACAGTTCTTTCTAAATTCAGATTTATAATTTGCATCAAAAAATTAAATCAAGAAAAAACACACATCAGGTGATCTTACAGTAAAGAAATAAAGATAGAAATAAACAGCTAGTTACTAACACGCGCTACCACGGTTAATGAATGTTACTAATAACTAGGCCCCATCTCATGAAATAGAATCTGTCATAGAACAGAGCTTATTAACAGCATTAGCATGCTCTAATTACTCTAGCTGTCAAGAGTTCAACACAGTCCATGTTTGTGTCTAGCCCACTTTCCAATGAAAGAGAGAATTTCTAATAAAGAGAAAAACAATTCTGAAAAAAAAATAGAGAAATTAAAATCTGCCCTATTATTCTAATATGGAGCAATCAACTAACCACTCCTATAAGAACAACCTCTCAGACACTTCCTCACAAGCAAAATTAACTTTCCATTATATTATTTCTTAGGAATTTTTCCAACTCAGTGGGATCAAGAAATGCGTAGCTTGTTCCCCTAGCAAGTTAACAAGCAGTTCATGGGAGCTTAAGAAAAATTGCCCTCAGTCTCCAGCTGTTTTGTTGTCTGTCTTGACTAGATTGTAAGCTCTGATGAGCAGGGACTGTCTCTTACATGTCTCTCTACAGTGCTGCATATGCCTTGTAGCACTATACAATGGATTAGTAGTAGTAGTAAAAGTACCCATGCCTTCAGTGTAGGAAACTTTCAAAAGAACTATGTGTATCTCAGTACATCAGGGGGGGGGGGGGGGGGAAGGAAGTGCTCACAAAAACGGGCATCTTTTTCTTAAAATAAGCTTTCAAAACCATAATCTTATCTGCTTTTGAAGAGAAAGAGATCAGTAGAGTGGCTCTCATAACACTTATTCTAGGAAGACTCTAAAAAGTCCAAAAGCTGGAGGCCATTAGGAAATATTACCACATTGAGCCCCCGCCCCGGATTCGCTCTCCAACTGTATATTTGAAAGCAAATAATAAATTTAGGAGATACCTATTGAGTCAACATTAGAGTAATTCAGACATCATGTAAAAACATTTCAAGTTATTCCAAAAGAGAAAATAAGTTTTGGAAAAGTCAGTACTTGCAAAGTCGTAGTTTTAGCCACATTTTGAGTAGATTAAATTTTTCAGACTGTCTTTGGCATTTGCTAAACCATGATTTGCAGAGGAAGATACTTGGGCCTTCAAGATGATTAACTGCAACTCAGCCTGCCCAGTTCTCTCCTTCTGTTCATTATTTTAGCCACTGTTTTCTTGGGAGAATTACAGAGTTAAGTCCCAAGGCCATAAAACTGGTGTGTTAGCTGCTACCATGGGGCTAACACAGGATTAACGTCTCGCGGTACCAGCTAACCCACAAAAATATCAGATATCGTGGGCAATTTTCTGCAATATCTGATTTTTGCATGGTGTATGTCCCTAGGGGCGCCATCAGGGTGGGGAGTGGCATGGTCATGGTCATGGTCATGGTTGGCAGCCAGCACATGAAAAAGATTTTGCATAGTGGCTGCCTAAGTTGGTCCCAATCTCAAAAGGTGGCATTATCTGCCTGGAGGCCCAATAATGCGGGCTCTTCACTTCAGGCAATCAGGCCTCCTCTCCTTCCCAATATTGCCGGTGCTGCAATCTGCGCCATTTTGATTTCGTCGCATATAGGATTGTTCCTGCCCCATTCTTACCCTAGACCACCATGGATCTTAAAGTATGTACAGAGGGGGGTTGGGGGTATCATGAGGCCGCCCCTTTGTCAGCTGGCTAGCCAGGATGTTTCTTTTGTAATGGGAGGAGGGAGGGGGGTTGTGGCCCCCCCCACTCTTTCACTTGTGTGTTGGAGGGAGGGCAAGGAAGGGGGACTTAGCAGACTGGTTAGCCTGGGACACTTGAACCCAGTGGGGTGCACTAATCTCCCCCTTGACAGCTCCCGATGTCCAAGGGGATCTGTGCTGATGGGGGACCACCAGAGTTATATTTTTTATTGCCAGTGCCGCGGATCGCAGTTCTGACAATATTGTGGGGAGGAGGAAGGCCCGATTGCCGCAGTTGGGGGACATAGTAGTGATCAAGGCAAAGAACTGCTGACAGCTCTGTGCACCCAATCCCTCCTCATGGATTTACTGCAGGGACCCGTGGGACTTTTCCTGCAGTATCTGTAAAGGCAAGTAACATGGCATCTCCATAGGAAATCCAGACCTCCGTAGTATCTGCAGGACCTCCCCTAAGAATGCCCCTTACAGATACCATGAAGGTTTGCTGCTTACTGCACAGTTTGGGCTGCTAATATGGTTTCTCCAGGAACAAGCAGGAAGTCAGTCCTCACATATGGGTGACGTCGATGCTGACAGAGCCCGCGCGGAGCATTTCCCCATCTTTCAAAGAAAGCTTTGGGAATGCTGCCATGTATGCGTGGTCCCCTTCCCACTCAAGGGTGCTATCTTGCTCAGTCTCCTTTTTCCATGGAGCCCAACAGACGCATGTCCCATTTCCCCCAGAAAAATTCCTAAAAATTATCCTCTATAGTTGGTTTTTCCTGGTTTGCATACCAGTTCCTCTTCCTGCCTTGAACTGGTGCCGCTCTCGGCGCTGTTCTCAGCTCCTGCTTTTTTTTCTCCATCGAGGCTTCCCTCGACCGGCATTCGTACCATTTTTTGCCCAGGGGTCATCGACCCCGCCTGACTCTGGTCCACCATGTCTCCTGGTGGCTTCAAAAAGTGTGATCGCTGCAGTCAACTTATGTCCATCACAGACACCCATGACTGCTGTTTGCACTGCCTTGGCCCGGACCATGACAGTACCTCCTGAGACCTGTGCCAGGCCATGACTTTGCGAACCAACAAGAAGAGGTTGGAGTTACAGGAGATGTTGTTCCCGCGGTCCGGCTTAGCCCTGCTTCCCCAATACTGTGCCCAAAGCTGAGCATCTCTCATGAGGCCCAGGCATCTTCGGAGTCCCGCAGCGACAGCTCCTCCATAAAGACGCCGGACCCTGGCAAGAAAAAGAAAAAAAATCTCGAAGCCAATCGAGGTTTCACCAGGGAAAACCCAGTAAGGTCCTGCGGTGGGACTCGGGCGACTCCAAACAGTACCCCCTAAGGTCTCTCGGAAGGAGTCCTTGTCCGGCAGTGACCGTGCAAGGCTCACTAAGGCTGTGGTCTTCATCAAGGATGCACTTGCAAGAATGCCGGCACCGGGCCCAAGAACCTCGGTGCCCGCGATGAATGCTGTGGAGCCTTCTGGCATTGAGGCCAGAATGGCGGTCCTGGAGCAGAATATTTCTGCCATCCTGACCATGCAGTAGGTGGTGATGTCAGGTTCATCCACATCATGCAGTAGGTGGTGATGTCAGGTTCATTGACTGTGGTGACATCTCTGGGCATCGAGCCAGGCCCTGAGCGCCACCATTCGAGGTCCGGTCCCGATCCTTGGGTATCCGGTCCTCCCTGGCTAAGTTCCGGCAGTCTGTCCCAAGACCCATTGGGGGATCTTAGTTCCCCGATGCAGGCCTCAAGGCGTGAGAGCTCCGAGCCTCGGACTTCTCAACGCCCTCAGATTCAGTCTGGGAGACCGACATCAAGGCCTCACCCAAGACCTCTCGACACCGGGTCATCCCCTCAGAGCTGTCTCCTCTGGAGCTCCGGCACCATTCCCCACCCAAGGATGTGGCGTTCCACGACTTCGTCTGGGACATGGCCCGAGCCCTCTCGGTCCCGACCGAGTCTGAGGAGGACCCACCCACTGAAGAACTGGAGATCCTCCAGTATGAGTCCCCACCAAAGAAGGCTCTCAGGGTAGGGCAAGGCAGAACGCCTCAGACAGCTGTCAGGAGAGGTCCAACACTGCAGAACGGTGCTGGCTTGCCTCCGCCTGCTGGGACACATGGCCTCCACAGCCCATGTCACAACCTTAGCCCACCTGCACATGCGGACAGCCCAGTGGTACCTGCATTCCCAGTGGACCCAAGCCACAGGCAGACTCCGGGACAGAGTCATGGTCACCTTCCAGCTGGCGATGTCCCTCTTCTGGTGGCAGGACCTGGGCCACCTCCAGGTCGAAATGCTCTTGTCAAGCGCCTCCGCCACAGAGGACCCTGACCACAGATACCTCTCTCCGGGACTGGGGAACTCGCTGCAAAGCTCACCGCACCCAAGGCTGCTGGTTCCAGGGGGAGTTGCTGCTACAGATCAACCTCCTGGAACTCTGGGCAGTGTACTTCACCTTATGAGTGTTCCACACCCTCTTGCAGAACAGACCTGTCCTGATCCAAATGGACAACCAGGTTGCAATGTTCTACATAAACAAGCAGGAGGGCATGGACTTGTACTCCCTCTGCCAGGAGGCCATAGCTCACCTCTCATTTGCGCACTCAATGGCATGCTCCTGTGAGCAATTTACCTCCCGGGTCAAGACAACTGCCTGGCGGACAGACTCAACAGATTCCTGCACCCACACGAGTGGTGTCTCGACCCCACAGTGGCAGAGACATTCTTCCGCCTTTGGGACTGGCCTGAGATAGACCTCCCTGGACAACACACAATTGGCTCACTTCTGCTCCAGTCAGCCACATCCACAGAGGGTAGCGGCAGACGCATTCCTGATCTCATGGTCCAGGGGACTGCTATATGCATTTCCACCGACTCCTTTGATTGCCAAGACTCTATTCAAAATCCAGAGCGAGAAAGCATCAGTGATATACAGATTGCCCACAGGTGGTCCAGGAAACCCTGGTTCCCACTGTTGCTCTCGCTGTCAGTGACACTCCCAGTCCACCTGGGTCAGGCCCCAGACCTCCTGACCCAGGAGGAAGACTCCCTCCTGCACCCCAATGTGGGGTCGCTGACACTGATGGCCTGGCTGCTGAGAGGGTAGCCTTGGCCCTGCTCAACCTACCACTAGAGGTTGAGGAGATCCTGTTGGCCTCCAGGAAGCCCTCCACGAGGAGGGCCTATGCCTTTAAGTGGTGAAGGTTTGCCCTGTGGTGCACAAACAGGAAGGAGAACCCGTTCTCCTGCCACAAACAAATGGTTCTTCAGTATCAGTGCATCTGTCATGCACAGGACTGAAATCAAACTCTTTCCGGGTGCACTTGAGCACCATAGCTGCTCACCATCACCCAGTAGGGGGCAAGCCTTATATCCAGCCAGCCACTGGTCTCCCAGTTCCTATGGGGCCTCCTGCTATCTAAGTCCCCTATCCATCCCCCCCCCCAAGGCGGCAGAATGGGACCTCGACGTGATGCTCTCCCAGCTCACCAGACCACTGTTTGAGCCCCTGGCCACCTGCCATCTCAGATACCTTTCCTGGAAGGTGGCTTTCCTGGTGGCCCTGATGCAAGATTCAAGCTCTGGTGGCGGACCCCATACACCAGGTTCTTCAAGAACAGGGTGGTGCTCCACACCCACCCTAAGTTCCTCCCGAAGGTGGTAACCCCGTTCCACCTCAACCAGGAGGTGGTACTTCCCACCTTCTACCTGCAGCCTCATGCCTGCAAGAAGGAGCTCATACTCCATACACTGGACTGTAAATGGGCCCTGTCCTTCTATTTACAGTGGACTCAGGGCCACCGCAAAGCACCTTAACTTTTCTTGTCCTATGACCCCAGCAGACTGGGGCTCCCTGTGACCAAGTGTATCCTCTCCTCTTGAGTGGCGGACTGCATTGCCCTCACTTATGAGCATGCAGGCCTCTCCCTGGAACACAGCGCATTACGTGAGAGTGAGGGCCTCATCGGTGGCCCACCTCCGTTCTGTGCCGGTGACAGAAATTTGCAGAGCCACCACTTGGTGATCCATCCACATGTTCGCAACACACTACTGCCTGGAAAGTGAATCTCGCAGGGACAGCGCCTTTGGTCAGGCAATGCTGCGTAATATCCTTGGAGTGTAGGCAACTCCTGCCCTCCGACCCTTCTGTGGTCAGGTTACTGAAGTGATAGTGTTGCTGGATGCTAGGGTCTTGCAGAGTCTCTCAGCAGGGACTCACCTTCTGCAACTTGCGGCCACCTGACAGGTCGCCGTTGGTACTGTCGTGGTTTGGTCTTCGGCAGCCTGTAGCTAGGGAGTCCCATATTTGAGGATTGACTTTCTGCTTGTTCCTGGAGAAAGCGTAGTTACTCAACTGTAACAGGCTTTCTCTGGGAAAAGCAGGAATCAGCCTTCACAACCCTCCCTCCTCCCCTTGGAGTTGCCGTCCTTCTTTTGTTTGACTGCCATCTTAGCTATATCATCTGACTGAGCAAGATGGCACCCTTGGGTGGGAAGGGGACCATACATGCGTAGTAGCATTCCCAAAGGCTTTTTTGAAAGCTGGGGAAATGCTCCACGCGGGCTCCATCAGCGTTGATGTCACCCATATGTGAGGACTGATTTCTGCTGTTCCTGGAGAACACCTGTTACAGGTGAGTAATTTTGCTTTATTGCACATACCCCACAGTCTTTGTCCTCACCACAGTTTGGCAGATATCTGCCCAAGAGATAGCCCAGACAGCTGTCAACCCAGGATCCTTCTGAGTATCAATACAGCAATAGGCTCTACCCTCCGACATAAGGGCCATTACTGTCCTACCACAGTTCAGGAAGGCACTCAAATACCACCTCTTCCTTCAATACTACCCTACCAGCAATTGAACCAAAAGAAGTGACACACTCTTTAAACCACCCTTCCGTGCTTTATATTACTATGACTCTATTCTGTTCTATGTAAATATCTCATGTATATAGTTTAACCCGGTTCTCCAAGTTGGTACTCCTGTTCGATGTAAACCAAACAGCTTGTTGTTATGGTCTTTATGTTATAATGTAAACCGCGCTGATGCCGAATAGTGCGGTATATAAGAACTTGTAATAAATAAATAATAAATAAATAAATAGGCAGTAAAACAACCTTTGGAAAGGAACCCTTCTAGGACTGAAGACAAAGTGGCCTGACTGATCAGTAATGCTAACATTTTTTGAAGAAATCTGGGAACCTCCTACTCTGTTCTCTGATGAGATTTTGACTCTAGGGTGCCCATCTTAATGACCATAGGTGGTGGGGGTGAAGGAGTACTTTTACTGATATGCAGGGAAATCCCTAATTTCAAAAGTCAGTTATCTAGTTTTCCTGAAGGGTGATTCCAGTCCATAGGCTGCTGAGTAGATGATGCTGTTACTCTTTCAAGGATCCCCAGCAGCTCCAAAGGGGCACACTCCTTTGATCATGCCCCTTCAAGTGTGAACAAGTGGTTGCACATCACATCAGACTCTGCTTTTATCAGTGGTTGCCAGTAATCTCCATGAGCAAGCAGGAATGAAGTCTTCACATATGAGTGACGTCTGTACCGACAGAGCCCAAGTGGGAACACTCCCCAGCGTCCAAAAGGAAAGCTTTTGGGAGCAGTCCACTGCGCCTGTGTATCTGTCTTCCCAGCTCTTCTCAGTTCTTAATTTTCCGTGGAACCAGCAGGTTGTTCTTTTCCTGTTACCGCTGAAAAACATTTCTTTTTTGGTTTAATTCTGTGCTCTGCCTTTCCGTCGACACCGGTTCCATCTCTTCGACTCTGGCCCCAATATCTTTTTTATTTTCTTTAAAAATGTTTCCTTTTCTTTTCAGTGGTACTCACTGTCAACGAGGCCTTCAGCCTACCTTTTTTCTCTTTATCTAAAGAGACCCTTAAACATGGAAAAACCCATCAGTGGGTTTAAAAAATGTACCATTTGTTCTGGTACAATATCAATCACAGATAAACATGACTGGTGTTTGAAATATTTGGGCCAGGACCATTTACCAAAGTCTTGTCCTTTGTGCCAACAAATGACAAATAGAGGCCTACAGAATAGAGCCAGACATTATGGTTCCCTATTCGTCCTGGACTCAGTTTCAGTGGCTTCCACATTATTGAGAACATTGGCCTCCTCACGTGGTTCTTGGGTCTCAGCAAAGTCCAAGCATAAAAGTAAGTTCAAGACATCGGCATCAAAGACTGATACAGAGTCAAGAGAAAAGTCCCACCATCGGCACCGGGACTCACCGAAGGGTGCTTCCAATTCAGACCGGCTAGCCAAAAAGTCCCAGTAGGAGGACCAGCCCTCTAAAGCACAAGAAAGACTCTGGGATACTCCCAGGGAATCAACTTCTGGAGAGCTACTGGTACCGTGTTCTGGCATGGTGATGCAAAGCCCCGTAGGTGAATCTACCCAGACATTGGCCATCTCCCTGGACCAGCGCATGCTGGCTCTCGAGAGGAGTTTGGCCGCACTCCTGGCAGCCTCTGTACCGATGGTATCAACAGCTCCAGCAGCGCAGGCTTCGATACCCAGCCAACAGTCAGCGGTATTGGCCCTGTTGTTGGCCTTTGAGCTGGTGGTACCAGCAGGCTAAAACTGTGAGGACTCCCGATTCCGATACCTTGGAGCATTGGTATTGGCATCGACCCTCGACATTGACGAAGTATTGGAGTCAAAAGCATGACAGCCGATACTTTGATTTTTTTTCGGACTCTGACTCCTCTTCATCCAATTCTGTTGGGGACTCTCACGATTCCCAAGACCTTCCCAACATTCCTTTGGACCTGTCCTCTCCTCAGGAGTGGCGTTTGTCTCCACCAGAGGACATGTCTTTCCAAGAGTTCATCTGAGACATGGCAGAAGGGCTGCAAATCACCGTGGCCTTGGAGAAGGAACAGAGGGTGGAGGAACTCAAGATCCTCCAGTACCCTCCTATGCCTAGAGAAGCAGCCACATTACTGTTGCATTGCATCTTGTAGGATCTCATGTTCCACATGTGGGAGGCTCCCCTCACGATTCCACACATCAGTAAAAGACTCAATATCATATACCGAGCTCCAAACAGTCCAGGCTTTCAAAAACCTCAACTCCCTCACTAAATGGTGGTGGAAAATCGGCCATGTGCTGAATAAAGAGTTCAAAGAATCAGTCTTCCATACCTCTAGGTAGGGACTCCAGGATACTTGATGTTTTTGGACATTGATGTTTTGAGGCATGCATGCTGACCTCAACGATTACTTCCTACATTCTGTCCATGGGCATGTTCCTCAAGGATGTCACCATGCTTCCTGATGATAAGAGGAGTGCCTTCCAAGCCCTTATCAAGCAAGGTCAAAATACCTCCAAGTTCCTCACCAGGGCATCTTTTGATGCTTTTGAATCAACCAGCAGAGTTTCAGCAGTCTGCATTGGGGCTCGAAAGATGGCCTATTTACAGGCCTCAGATCTTGAACAATGGGTCCAAGACAAATTGGCTAATATCCCATGTACTGGAGAGAACCTTTTGGGAAAGGTTGGAGAGAAAAGGCAGATTTGATTGCAACAGATGATCTCACCTTTAAACGCTTCTCCAGAAAGATGGCTTGATATTCTGCCAAAGAAGCCTTTCTACTCTAAAAAGAAGAGCTATTATCTTTCTTACACACCTACAACTGCTTACTATCCTCAGCAGCAACAGCAGCGCCAACAGGGCCCTCACCAACCAAAGAAGCCCAGGGCTCCTAAGCCCCAGCCAGCGACACAGGTATAACCTGCACCTAGTTTTGACTGCTTCCTAGAGAGCTTTGCCTCTCTCCCTCTATGCCCACAGATGGCACCTCATCACTTCAGAACAATGGACTCTAAATATCATTCACAAGGGGTATCCACTTCCAGGACTTACCTCCCCCCCCCCCCCCCCGGCTTCACAGGGTGCTATCTCACAAACCCCCTTCAAAACACACTCTTGAAGGAAGAGTTGTCCACCCGGCTATCTCAGGGCGCCATAGAAAGAGTTCATTCCCCTCAAGAGGGGATGGGCTTCTACTCCCCATATTTTCCAATTCCAAAGAAAACAGGAAGATACAGGCCCATCCTGGACCTCAGGGACCTAAACAAATTCCTGGTCCGAGAAAAATTCAAAATGATTTCTTTAGGAACTCTTCTCCCATACCTCCAGAGGTACGATTGGCTATGTTCTCTTAACCTAAAGGAGACCTACATGCATTTACTGATCCATCCTCAGCACAAACAGTATCTGCGTTTCAGGTTTCAACAAGGCACTACCAGTACCGGGTACTGCTCTTCGACTTAGACTGCAACCACTGCCATGCATTTTGTGAAGACCCACAGTGCGAGGGCTATCTCTGCACTTTGGGAATTTTCATCTTCCCTTACTTAGATGACTGGTTAATCAGGGGAGACTCCCCTCAGGAGGTAAAAATCTCCCTGCATCACAGCATCACCATACTCCAACATCTAGGATTTGTCCTAAACTTCCCAAAATCCTACCTCGTTCCAATCCAAAGGCTCGAGTTCATCGGAGCACTTTTGGACATTCAGGCCCGAGCTTTCCTTCTGCAGGATCACTCTGCCCGCCTCATCAAGCTTGTAAAACACATACAGCAACAAAGGCTGGTAACGGCTCGAGAGATGCTTTGTCTCTTGGGACACATGGGCTTGATGGTTCATGTAGTCCCCTATGCTCGCCTACACATGCAACAAGCCCAATGGACTCTGTCTTCTCAATGGACCCAGGCCAAGGGGTGTCTCAGAGACAAGATACTCATCACCCCTCAACTGGTCAGGTCTCTTCACTGGTGGTATTCCCCAAAGAACCTACTTGGCGGGTCACCTTTTCAGCTGTCTCCACCTCAATGCACTCTGACGACAGATGCCTCCAAACTTGGTTGGGAAGCACATCTGAATGACCTGACCACACATTGCAGATAAACCTCCTGGAACTGCGGGCTCTAACAAATGCCCTTTGGGTTTTTCAACCCCAGCTTTTGGACCAACATGTATTAGTCAGAACAGACAACCAGGTCGCCATGTTCTATGTGAACAATCAAGGGGGAATGGGCTCCTATCCCCTATGTCATGAGGCGCTTCGCCTCTTGTTTTTTGCCATCACACACTGCATTCACCTCAGAGCGGTGTACCTTCCGGGCAAACTCAATGTCCTTATGGACAGACTCAGCTGTGTCCTTTATCCACATGAGTGGACACTACATCGAGAAATGGCTGCTTGGCTCTTCAGAATGTGGGGACTCCTGCTCATAGATCTCTTCACCATTCAACAGAACACACAGCTTCCACAGTTCTGCTCATGGCTTCCGTCCCTGCACCGACAGGCTCCAGACGCTTTCCTTCTCCGTTGGGGATGGGATCTGCTTTATGCATTTCTACCCATCCCCTTAATACCGAAGACATTCTTCAAGCTACAGGCTGATAAGGGTTCCATGATCCTCATAGCCCCTTTTTGGCTCCATCAATTGTGGTTCCTTCTGCTTCTTTGCCTGGTGAAGTTGAAGCTCCTCAGCCTTGGATGTGCATCCCACCTCCTTTCCCAGGACCAAAGGATGCTTCTCCATCCCAATCTTTACACCATTCACCTCACAGCTTGGCTCCTGAAGGGATAGGTCTTGCTAACCTCGACCTGCCATGGGAGGTCAAGGTTATCCTGCTTGCATCACACAAACAGTCCACCAGGTGATACAAAAAGGACTGCTACTTCTGGAGAGAGATCTACAATTGTAAGTATTTACTTCTGGGCATTTTTCTAAATCTTGGTGAAAAAGGAATTCTTTAGATTAAAACTGATTAATCTCTGAATCCAGTGTATTTGTTAAATCAGTCAGGGCCTAGTAGCAGCAAAGAGCTTTCAGTTTAAATTTAGAACACAGCAGAGAGCTTTCTTGTTAAATATAGAACCCAGCAGAGAGTGTCTAGTTTAGATGTAATACTCAGTCAGGACCTAGCAGCAGCAAAGAGCTTTCAGTTTAAATTTAAAACACAGCAGAGAGCTTTCTGGTTAAATTTAAAACCAAAGACTCCCTCAATCCAAGCAAGGGCTGTGTGAATCACCCAGGAAATTGGTCACAGATTACCTTAGAAGCACAGGAAAGGGGACTGTGCAGAAGCCAGTTTTCAATAAGTTCTTTCCCTCCCTCCCTCCCCCACACCCACCCATCTTTGGGATAATCGTAGCTTTATAGGTGCTTAAATCTCTTAAAGGAAAGGGAGGTGCCATATTCACTCTCAGGTGCAGCTGTTTATCCTCATCAGTCATACAGTAAGGACCTGAGATGAATTAAGCTTCAGGTGAACAAAGTACATTAAACGTATTAGTTATAGTTTTATTAGTATAAGTATTCTAGCAACCCTTAGTAAGTAAAGAACTTAAATATCTAAACACATCCTTAAAACTAAGATGCAGACAGCAGTCCAGCAGCGAGATGGGGGTTTTCCAGTCTTTTGCATTGAGTGTCACATGTATGATTTTCTCCCAGTTGGTGAGGGGTCTTACGTGTGCACTAGGTGCAAAGAGCTCTTTTCTCTCAGGGAATGAGTCCGATCTTTGGAGGATAGAGTAGCAGACTTGGAGGACATAAGAAAGACAGAGAGATACATAGACGAGACCTACAGGGATATAGTACTGAAGTCCCACCTCCAGTCTGGCAGCATCCCTGTTGCCATGGAGGAGAGAGGTCATGTGACAGGAGAGCATCACTCTGGTGCGGCAGGAAGTGATCCTGTAGCTAGGACCTGTCCTCCAGGTGATGTAAAACCCTCTCGTACCGAGAAGGTGTCTCCAGGACCATGTGCCCATGAGGGAAGGGTTAGGACAGCCGTTATAGTTGGTGATTCGATCATTAGGCATGTAGATAGCTGGGTGGCTGGTGGACATGAGGATCGCTTGGTAACATGCCTGCCTGGTGCGAAGGTAGCGGACTTCACGCACCACCTAGACAAAGTCTTAGATAGTGCTGGGGAGGAGTCTGCTGTCTTGGTACATGTCGGTACCAATGACATAGGGAAGTGTGGTAGGGAGGTTCTGAAGGCTAAATTTAGGCTTTTAGGTAGGAAGTTGAAATCCAGAACTTCCAGGGTAGCATTCTCTGAAATGCTTCCTGTTCCATGCACAGTACCCAAAAGGTAGGCAGAGCTCCAGAGTCTAAATATGTGGATGAGACGATGGTGCAAGGATGAGGGTTTTGGATTTGTTAGGAACTGGGGAACATTCTGGGGAAAGGAGGGGCTCTTTTGAAGGGATGGGCTCCACCTTAACCAAAATGGAACCAGGCTGCTGGCATTAGCCTTTAAAAAGGAGATAGAGCTGCTTTTAAACTAGATAATAGGGGAAATCCAAGAGTCACCCAAGAGCGCATAGTTCGGAACAATGTATCCTCAAAGAATATTAGCAAAAGTTTGAAGTTAGGGCATATTAGTAGAGAGGTTCCAGTAAAAACTAAAGTAGCCCAAATGCCCTTGAGTACAGAGCAGACAGAGCTTAAAGATTCCAAATTACCCCTGCCTACCGATATCCAGATTAATATGAATAAAATATAGCCTCTAAAATGCTTGTATGCAAATGCTAGAAGTCTAAAAAAATAAGATGGAAGAGTTAGAATATATAGCACTAAATGAGAGGTTAGATATGATTGGTATCTCAGAGACATGGTGGAAGGAGGACAAGCAGTGGGACACTGTGATACCTGGGTACAAACTATATCGTAATGATAGAGCTGATCAAATTGGTGGAGGGATTGTGTCACAAACGATTAAAGTTTTGCAGAAAACAAAATTCACTGTAGAATCTCTATGGATTAAAATTCCTTGTAAAAAGGGGAAGGGGAAGGCAATGGCAGTGGGGGTGTACTATAGACTGCCTGGCCAGAATGAACAAATGGATGATGAAATGCTTAAAGAAATCAGTGAAGCTAACAAAAGTTACAACACAGTAATAATAATGGGTGATTTCAATTACCCCGGTATCGACTGGGTCAATGTCACGACAGGTCATGCTAGGGAGATAAAGTTTCTAGATGAAATAAATGACTGCTTCTTGGAGCAGCTGGTTCATGAACCGACCAGAGGGGAAGCCATTTTGGACCTAGTCCTTAGTGGAACACAAGATCTGGTGCAAGAGATCAGGGTGTTGGGGCCACTTGGCAATAGTGATCATAGCATGATCACGTTTGATTTAATAAATTAAGCAAGGACAGAAAGGAAATCCATAGTACTACCTTTTAACTTTCAAAGGGAGACTATGTTCAAATGAGGAAAATAGTTAAGAATAAACTAAAAGGAGCAGTTGCAAAGGTTAAAGATTTACATCAAGCTTGGGTGTTGTTTAAAAATACTATCTAGGAAGCCCAGACCAGCTCTATTCCACGCTTCAGGAAAAGTGGAAGGAAGTCCAAAAAACTGCCAACATGGTTTAAAGGTGAGGTCAGAGAGGCTGTTGTTGCCAAAAAAAAGCATCTTTCAGGAAATGGAAAAAGGAGCCAAATGACAAACTGGAAACAACACAAGCACTGGCAACAGAGATGAAAGGAAGGCAGGCAAAGAGAGAATTTGAGAAGAAGTTTGCCGTGGAAGCAAAAACGCATACTAAAGACTATTTCAAATACATTCGTAGGAAAAAAACCTGTGAGAGAGTCAGTTCGACCATTAGATGATAGAGGGGTAAAAGGGGCATTAAGAGGGGAAATGGCCATAGCGGAGAGACTGAATGAATGAATTCTTTGCTTTGGTCTTTACTGAGAAAGATATAGGAATGTTACCCATGATTGAAATGGTATTTAAAGGACATGCTGCGGAAGAATTGAAAGAAATATCAATATAATGGGAAGATGTATTACAACTATTTGATAAATTGAAGAGTAGCAAATCACCTGTACCGGATGGTATACATCCAAGGGTGTTGAAAGAACTGAAATATGAGATTGTAGACCTACTATTAGTAATCTGTGAAATATAAAATCATCTGTAATATCTAAAGCTTGGAGGATGGCCAATGTAACGCCAATTTTTAAAAAGGGTTCCAGGGGTGATCCGGGAAACTACAGACCAGTGAGCTTGATGTCAGTACCGGGAAAAATGGTAGAAACCATCATAAAGAACAAAATTAGTGAACATGTAGATAGTGGCTTAATGGAGACAGTCAACATGGCTTTAGCCAAGGAAGGTCTTGTTTTACTAATCTATTATGTTTTTTTGAAGGTGTGAATAAACAGATAGAGAAAGGTGAGCCGGTTGATATAGTGTATCTGGACTTTCAGAAAGCCTTTGACAAGGTCCCTCATGAGAGACTTCTGTCAAAATTTAAAAGTCATGGGATAGAAGGAGTGTACTATTGTGGATCAGAAACTGGTTAAAAGATTGAAAGCAGAGGGTATGGCTAACTGGTCAATTTTCCCATTGGAGAAAGGTGAATAGTGGAGTAACCCAGGGATCTGTGTTGGGTCCGCTACTTAAAATATTCACAAATGACCTGGAAATGGGAATAATGGATGAGACAAAACTATTCAAAGTTGTTAAACCCATGAGGATTGTGGAAAATTGCAAGAGGATCTTGATAAATTGGATGGCTGGGCATCCAAATTGCAGATGAAATTTAATGCGCACTAGTGCAAAGTTATGCACCTAGGAAAGAAAAACCCAACCTATGGTTACATGATGCAAGGTTCCTCAACAGGAACCACCACCCAGGAAAAAGATTTAGGCATCATCGTGGATAACATGTTAAAACCCTCTGCCATGTGTGCGACAGTGGCCAAGAGAGCAAATACAATGCTAGGTATCATAAGGAAAGGAATGGGAAATAAAGGATATTATAATGCCTCTGTATCGTTCCATGGTGCGAATATTGTGTGCAGTTCTGGTCGCTGTATCTTTAAAAGGATATAGCACTATTAGAAAAGGTACAGAGAAGAGCCACCAAAATGGTAAAGGGGATGGAAGGATACCCCTATGAAGAGAAGCTAAAAAGGTTAGATCTCTTCAACATTGAAAAGAGACGGCTGAGGGGAGATTTGATAGAGGTCTATAAATTAATGAATGGGGTGGAACGGGTAAACGTAGATCGATTGTTTACGCCATCAAAATATAGAAAGACTAGGGGGAGTGGTTACCTCCAATATGGCGGTGGCGTGAGTTTGTTTGGAGTATACCTAAATGCAAGGGCAAGCACAAGGCTCTGCCCGCGGAGCCTTACCTGCTGTTACCTCGGGTCCTATGGACCGTTTTGTGCAATTATCGGAGCAGAAAAAGGGGGAGATTCGTGCGGGCGCTGTGACACCGGTGGAGGTAGACCCGGTGTTACTTGCCCTGGAGGTGTCTCTCTCCCCGGACGATTGACCGCCTCCTCAGCGTCTGACCCCCCGGAGTCTCCTCTCGCGAGAGGTGAGTCAGCTCACCCGGATGGTGTCGGAGCTGTCTTGCTGGAGCGGGCCTCGCTGGAACAGAGTACCGGAGTGGCCCCCTTGGCATCGGGGGCAGGAGATGTGACCAGACGGCAGTTGGTGGAGATGGAGGTTCAGTTACATCAGAATGGAGATTCAACTGTTGGGAGTTCCTCGGCTTATGCTTTATTGCCTCCAGTTACTCCTCTGAAACGCCCGAGTGAGTTCTCTTTGGAATCCATTTGGGAGGCAATTTCACAGCTTTCGGTCGTAGTTTGCCAGCAGTTGGCGTTGTCCTCCCAGCGCCTGGAGAAACTGGAAAGTGCTACAGACGGTATTAAGGAAGAATTGACTGTGATTGGTGAGAAGATTAATACTGGGGAACAAAAAGTTTCTCGAATTTCTGCATTGACTGATTCACTTGTGAAGGATAATTTAGTAATTCAAAGGAAACTGGAAAATTTGGAAAACGCTGTTCGTGCATCTAGTATACGTTTGTTAAATTTTCCAATGGTGGGTGGTTTCTCTCCTGTGGATTTATTTAGGAAATATTTACATGAATCTTTGTCAGTTCCTGATGATTTAATTCCTCCAGTTGTTAAGGCCTATTTTCTTCCATTGAGTAAAAGTGGAGGTCAGGCTGATGTGGGGTCTCTCAGGGCAGACACTCTTGATGTGTCTGCCTTGTTAAAGTCCCCCATTGAAGCTGATATTAAGGTATCTACTCTGTTAGTCACTTTCGCACTATCTTCAGACCGGGATTGGCTGTTGAAGTTGTACTTTAAAAAGCGTTCTGTACTATTTATGGGTAAGAGAATTGTTATCTTCCCTGATGTATACTGAGAGACCCAAAAGAGGCGGAAGGCTTTTTTGCTTTTGAGATCTGGTGTTCTTTCTATTGGAGCTACAATGTTATTGCGTTTTCCTTGTAAGTGTATAGTTTATTTTAGAAATAACAAGTATGTTTTTCTTCAGCCTGAGCATCTGTCCATGTTTGTATCATCTCATTTGTTGACTTCATCACCTATGGATAACTGATCGTCATATGGAAAATGCTCCGAATCATGCCCCCCTCTTGGTAATTTTGTAGTTTATTGTTTCCTACTTTTTGGAACGAGGCTTTACCTGGCCTCGTTTGGTAGTTTTCCTTACACTTCTTCACCGCTTAGTGGGCTATAATTGTACTGTGTTAAATTTGTATGATGTTGAAATATTTCCTTTACTTTTCTGCGCAGTTGAGTTTTTCTGTACAAGCTTTGCTTGGTCCTTAATGTAAATTGCATAAATATAAAATAAAAAAAATAAAAAAATAAAAAATATAGAAAGACTAGGGGGCATGCAACAAAGCTACAGGGTAACCTATTTAAGACTAATAAGAGAAAATATTTGTTCACTCATCATGTAATCAAACTCTGGAATTTGCTACTGGAGGATGTAGTAAAAGCTGTTAGTGTAGCCGGATTTAAAAAAGGTTTGGACAAGTTCCTGGAGGAAAGGTCCATAAACCATTATTAAAGTGGACCCAGAATATCCACTGCTTGCCCCAATACAAATATTGTGGAACCTGTGTCTTTTTGGGAAACTGCTAGGTACTTGTGACCTAGATTGGTCACTGTTGGAAACAGTTTACTGGGCTTGATGGACCTTGGTCTGACCCGGTATGGCATATCTTATGTTCTTAAATGGCAAAGGTTTGCCCTCTGGTGTTACACAAAGGGCGTAGACCCCTTTGCCTGCCCGTTAGAATCCCTTCTTCAATATCTCCTCCACTTGTCCTTGGCAGATCTTAAGACCAACTCAGTCAGAGTTCATCTCAGTGTCCTTGCTGCCTATCTCCTCGGACCCCTTAGTAGCACGCTTCATGCGGTGTCTCCTGCTGTCCATGCTACCCATTAAGCGGCCTCCTGTGGCCTGGGACCTCAGCGTGGTTTTAGCTCAGCT
Organism: Ichthyophis bannanicus; assembly: GCA_033557465.1. Taxonomy (NCBI): domain Eukaryota; kingdom Metazoa; phylum Chordata; class Amphibia; order Gymnophiona; family Ichthyophiidae; genus Ichthyophis; species Ichthyophis bannanicus. The sequence goes on along the minus strand of CM066031.1, from coordinate 292,953,259 downwards.
TCTAAAGCCTCCTTTTGAGCCTTTGGCTACCGCTTCTCTGAAGTTCCTGTCTTGCAAGGGTAATTTTTCTCATAGCCGTAATGTCAGCTCTCCGCATCAGTGTTCAGTATGGTCCATATCCCCCAGAGGCAGCTGTAAGCGAAACGCTGATGGGACGTCCGAGTGGGCGTTGGGGTTATTCCATCTTGAATGGTCCGGTGGAGAGCGGAAATTCATAAGTTGTGAATTAGAAGAAGATGAATTATTGAGTCTAAATGATTAGTGGTCTTCATTATAAAGCATATGAGGACAGACTTAAGGATCTTAATATGTACACCTTAGAGGAAAGGCGGGATAGAGGTGATATGATTGAGATGTTTAAATACCTCCATGGCATAAATGTTCAGGGAGAGAGCCTCTTTCAATTGAAAGCAAGTTCTGCTATGAGGGGACATGGGATGAGGGTGAAGGGAGATAGATTCAGGAGTGATATGTGGAAATATTTCTTTACGGAAAGAGTAGTGGATCTGTGGAATAGTCTCCCAGTGGAGGTGGTAGAGATGAGGACAGTAACTGAATTCAAAAAAGCAAGGGACAAACACAGAGGATCTCTAAAGGTAAAAAGGGGACTTTGTGGTTGTTGATATGGAAGGACAGACTAGATAGGCCATGTGGTCTTTTTCTGCCGTCATATTTCTATGTTTCTAAGTTAAGTCCACTGTGATTTTTTACCATTTAATCCACTGATGGTTAATAAGAGGAGTTTTTGGGCAGGTCATTGATGCATAGTTTGGGTGATAACGATGGCCATTTTGATTATGGCTTAATTGTTCACCTCTTGAGATTCTGAGACCTGCTCTTTCTCCTTTTTGTTTTTTCCTGAAGAAATGTACTATAGAAGTGGTTAATGTGTGGAGCTATTTTGAATTTTTTGATGAACCTCTGTTCAGTATCTGTTGACGAGAACTGTCTGGCAGCTTCCTGGTCCTCCATTCATACGTTTCCTGCACACTATTGTTTGGACAAGGATTCCTATTGGGATGCTGTTTTTTGGCCAAGCTATACTCCAGCACCTTTTCAGGACTTAATTTGTCAACTCCTATCCTCTATCCCTGACTTCTGCAAGAGACCAGACTTCCATTAGAGGGGTATAGCAGACTGGAATAGAGTCCACTGGGCCACATTTTGTCCACACTCTTTGGCTCTATCCTTTAGCCTAAAGGATCACACTGCTCTCCCCCCATGCCAGTCTGGTACCTGAGAGCTAGTGAGTCCCATACGTGAAGACTGCATTCCTGCTTGTTCCTGGAGATAGCATTTTTACTCACCTGTAACATGTGATCTCCGGGAACAGCAGGAATCAGTCTTCACTATCCGCCCTCCTCCCCTAGGAGTTGTAGGGTATTTTTATTTTTTCCTCTATTGCTCAGCTACAAACTCAACTGAGGAGAGGAGCTGGGAAGGCAGATGCACAGGCATAGTGGACTTCTCCCAAAAGGTTTCCTATTGGACGCTGGGGAATGTTTCTGCGCAGGCTCTTTCGGTACAGACGTCACCCATATGTGAAGACTGATTCCCGCTGTTCCCAGAGATCACCTGTTACAGGTGAGTAACAACACTCTCTCAAGATTACAGCTAGAGGAGCCGACCCTCCCTGAGTTTGGAGGAAAACTCGCCCACCTCTCCAAATCAGCCATCTACCTTTGAAAACATTCCCCCTCACTCCTCAACAACAGATACAACAGCTGCATCCCTTTTTACAGTTTTTAGTAGATTAGAATTGTTTTCCCTCAAATTAATAAAGGAAAATGTGATTAACATAGAATTTAAGTAAATATTAATGAAGAGCTACAGTTCAGCAAAACTGCAAACCGTAGGTTTAGAAACCATTATGTTTTTAAGGTCCATAACATTTCATTCCTGAAAATGTCCTGCTATATCATCTTGCTTACATTTATATGCGATGCCTCAACATGGGAACTACATTTTCTGCCTTTGTATATCTTAGTCATGGCACCTCAGTGGCACTTCCTGGGGCTGATTTCTATTTACTATAGTTCTCTTGTGTCTTGCAATAGAAAGAAAGACCAGATAGCTATCTAATTCTTACTCGGTTGCATTACATAAAGCAAGGTAGGACATATGCAAGTCTGTGGTAGAGCTATCCTGACTCACTCACTATGCTAATACAGAGTACCTCTTTCTTTTATTTTATTTAGGACCAGTGGGATAGCCAAGGCCAATTTTTGGGCAAGACTTGGGATTCCATAAGGCAATGTGAATGTTGAAACTGCCTCCAGTCCTCTTATTCAGCTGTTCTATTGCTGCTGACTGGGTGGGCCTGATGCCAAAATGAAGGAGCCATGGCCACCCTTGGCTATGCCACTGTTTAGGACAGGGAGTTCTGGTCACCCACACACAGTCATTTCAGTTGTGTGGACATTTGTTTTATATTTTCATACTAGGAGTCTCCATGTAAACCTGTATCTCCCCCTTTCTTGATGATGTACATAGCATAAACATGACATGAGTATTCCTGTGGATACCACTGATGTGACAGCTGCTTCATATACTGAGCCAGTCTCTCCTTTGCTGAGTCACTCAAAGGAGGTTCTGTGGAGAAATTCGGTGAGGAGACTATAAGATGGCATTCCGCATCTCCTGCACTCCACTACTTAATACTCAGGGCACATCAGAATTACTCTAACCCTTGTAGCTTTATTGCCTGCACAGTTTCTTTATGATTACAATCACATGATACTTGAGAAATATCTATATCTATAGCTTTTATAAAATATAATAGACAGCAGCAGCATGTTAAGAGTGCAGGACTTTTAAGAGAGAATTTTATAAGGAGCCATGTAAAGTTATGCAAGGTATCCCTCTAGTAATTTACTAGAGGGATACCTTTTATAATACAGTTGTTTAGTAACTACCCTCTGAAAGCAGACCGAATACTTTCTAATGTAAAGTTATGCAGCATAAATGTGTGTAAGTCATGTATTTGCTATGACTTACTTGTGCAGATGGGGTTGTACACATATAGTTTAAGCGGTCGCTATTTTATAAGCATGCACATCAGGCTGATGGTGTGTACTTTTGATATGGGCATGCACGGGGGGTGGAGTTGGGCAGATCATAAGCAGAGAGCAAATCTACATGTGTATGTTACAAAATTCTATAACTTATGCACATTCTTTAAAAATCTAAGTGGAGGCTCTAGGGCTGGTGTAAATGAACGCACCTAAATACAGAAACATAGAAACATAGAAAAATGACGACAGAAAAAGACCACATGGCCCTTTTTATAAACTACTTACATGACCCTATTTTATAAAGTAAAGTACACACATACTTTATAAAATAGACATGCAATATGATGTGTAAACTCCACTGGAGTTTAGAAAATTATCCTCTTAAATTGCATATCCCCAAAAAATTCTTCTTGGTAATAAATACAGTACCTGGAAATATATAGTGCCAGAAGTCAAAATTTAGGACATTGAGGAGATGATTTTAGAAGTGTTAGGTTCTATTTACACATGTAAAATGCTGATTTACACATGTAAATGGTCATACTTGTCTGAGCAGTGATTTTAGAAAAAAGTCTGCTTGCAGATGTATACATGCAGGGAGCATGTTCTAGGCATGGATTAGGTGACTCTTATAATTATACATGCATTTACACGTGAAACACGTGTAACCATCATCCAACTATTCTTTTGGAACTAGGGTTTAGAGGAGTGATTGGGGGGGCAATTGTGCTGATCTCTCTGGTGTTCAAAATAATCTCAAACAGCAAATAAAAATTGAATTAGGAGCTCAGCTCCTTAATTGACTTTCCTTGTATGCAATATATGTAGGCAGTAAAGTTCATCGCTTATATATACAGAAGGTAATTTTATAACAGATCGCCTAGGTTAAGACAGTCAAAAAGCACCTATTTTAAGCCTATAAAATACTAGTGTAAGTGGCAGAGATTACACAGACATTTGCATCTGCTGTATAGCAGGTGTAAATAAAGGCACATAAAGTTCACAGATACGTGCACAAATGAAAATATTTTATAATCAACATCTATACTTGCTAACTCTGCCTACACTGTGCCCAGACCATGACTTCTCAACCATGCCTACTGGCAAAGTACACACCTTCATGTCAAAGTCTGCACTTTTATGCTGGTCAAGATTTTGTAAGAGGCCATCCGTGTGTTAATGGCTTTATTTATTAATTTTTTTATGTTTCATTTATGCATTTTATACAGTAGTAGAAGCATAAGACACTTGCATAGGAAATTAAAATTCCTGTGAAACAAAATCGTCACACAAAATAAGGTAAAACAAGTACAGTGGAAAAATATATCAAGCAGTCCTACCTCTAGCCCACAAAAGAGGACTCTTGGTGTAAGAAAATAATATAAAAATTGATACTCTACAAGAAAAAAACAGACACTAAACAACCAGCATTTCAAACATCACAGAGTAGGAGCAACTCCTTGCCCCAACCCAGAGGATCTGCAGGCATTCAAAAAATTGTGAAGGAAGTAAAAAATATATAAATAATACCTTGCAACTTGATAAGACACTTGCAGGAGCATTTAAGGAAAAATACCCCCCCCCCCCCCAAGCTGCAGAGCCTATGGCTGCAGGATCAAAAACTCCCTCCTGCTACGTTGGGTTTCTTTGGTCAGGTCTGGGAAAAATCCAAACCAGACAGCCTTTGAAACGCAAATTTAATTTTCTGAAAAACAGCTTGAGGAGCCATTCCCTGTCTGAGACGAGAGCTAATATAATTATGCATGTAGTGGAAGTAATCACCTCCAAATCAGAAGTTTCTAACAAAGCAGGCACATTCAGGATATCAACAGATTGAGGGCCAGGGATCTCAGCACCAGCTGAGATCTTCCGGCCACCAGGTAAATAATAGATCTTAACTAGAGATGGACAAGACTCAAATGGAACCCCCAAAATTTCAGATAAATACAATTTAAACATTTATTTTGCAGAAATATTGGGGGAGTGGGGAAAATTAATCAGGCGAAGATTAGCTAGCCTACTATAATTATCCGGTTGTTCCAAGCGAACTTTTAAATTCTTAGCATATTTAACAAAGGCGTCCGAATAAGTTTCCAACCGGCCAGTTCACTGATATAAATAATCTATAGATGTTTTAAGCATTATCAATCAATTCAGAATTATTTGTAGAAACCTCCGTATTACGCTGTCCCTAGACTTGTAAAACCTGTACTTGAGGGGAAATGGCCTCTCCAAGTTGCTTAATGGCAGTCCAAATAGTCTCCAAAGTGAACTGCTCCAGCCGATGAAGCACAAAGAAAAAAACTGAAACACCCCTTTCAGCATCCATATTGTCAGCCGTACCTACAGCATCTATGGGGGGGCAATCCGATGACGACTCCTGTCATCGAAGGGGAGCTTCCTCTCTCAGGCAGTGTCACAGACAAAAGATGGTCCAACGAGGATACTTTTAACACTGGCCAAGGAGATGACCCCAGCAAGGATGCCAAAACGCCAACCACAAGAGATCCTGCAGTCCCCGAACCACCAGGGCACAACTCCTTCCAAGATCTCTGGGCGGTGTGAGATCACTACCCGAAGTAGACTCTGAGCTACCCAGCTCCAGACATCTCTCAGCTGGGGATTCCATGCCCGCACTTGCTGGCTTCTGCTCCCAGCGATATACAAAGGCATCCAATGGTCCCGCTAAGGTAATCAGAGAAGAGGTGAGCTGGGCAGACTGGGATAACTTACTCTGCTTCATCTCTCTTTTTCCCCATTAGGCAAAAACTCTGGTGCAATGAGTGCTGCCTGCTGCCATCTTGGGTCCTCGGGAATTTTCTTTTCACATTAATGCCTTTATTTATTTGTTTGTTTATTATACCGCATTATCTTTGATTCAATGCCGTTTACATTATAACAAAAACAAGAAGTGTACATAGAACAATGGGCACATTAAACTTGAGGCGTATATGGGGGGTCTCTACAAAGCCTCAGGTGAGGCTGCACTTTTCTTGAACATTTTTTTGTAAAATGGTTGTTCTGCGAAGTACACATACTTTTCAAGTGAGCTTATATGCATTTTATAAGAGACTCAAGACCGAACACAATTTAGGATAGCTATCCAGAGGGTCGCCATGAGTTGACTCCGACTCGACGGCACTTAACAACAACAAGAGAATCAGCATTCAGTAAGTGTTTAATAAAATATACAGCAAATTGTGAATTTCTTGATATATAAGCAAAACCTAGATGATATAAGCAAAACTGGGCTTTGAGAGCAAGATGATACTCATATACTTATAAAACTAAATTTCAAAGCTGACGGACTTTTTAAGAAATCTCAAATGTATTGACTGATATGAGTTAAGATATATATTGCTGATCATCCAACATATATTGTTCTTCATCTTTATCTTTATTCCCAAACTTGATATACCGCTTTGGCCGAAACATATAAGCGGTTTACAATAATAAAAAAAGACTACGCCTCCTAACTATAGGAAAAAGAACGCCATAATAAAAATAGGATAGAGGGAAAAAGGACAGTTCAAACATACAATAAAACACCACAAACATAACAGGACCAAACTCAGGAAGGGACGGTAGTGGGCAGATCGAAAGCTTGTTGAAATAAATGGGTTTTTAGTAGTTCTTTGAATTTTGAATAAGAGGGTTCTAGATGGAGGGAAGTAGGAAGGGCGTTCCAAAGAACCAGGCTAAGAAAAAAGAAAGCTGCGTGACGGGTTTGTTCTAGATGAGCCTGGGATGGTGACGGCAAAGACAAACGATTAGCATGTAAGGAACGCAAGTGACGATATGGTGTATGGAGGGAAATGAGGTTACATAAGTACAATGGAGTAGATGTATGAATAGCTCTATGTGTCAGAATGAGATATTTATATTGAAACCGTAAACGAAGAGGCAACCAGTGAAGATGATAGAGAATAGGGGAGACATGGTCAAAGCGACGAGCAAACGTAATTAGGCGAGCAGCGGTATTCTGTATGAGCTGAAGACGTTGCAACTGATAAGCTGGCAGATTAACCATGAAGATGTTACAATAGTCAAGCCTACTAGTGATTAATGCCAACACCAAAGTGATCAAGGAACTAGTGGGAAGGAGGGAACGAACAGCTCTGATCCGACGTAGTGCTGAAATATGAGCATGAAAGGAAAGAGAAGAATCTAAGACCACTCCCAGATAACGGAAAGAGGTGACAAGAGGGATCGACGTCTGATCAATCAAGGGTGCTATTGTTGGACAAGAGCCACGTAAAGAAGCCCACATTGCAGTTGACTTAGAGGGATTTAAGTGCAAGAAATTAGAAGAGAGCCAAGAAGCAACATGAGAAAGACATTGGTTGAACCGAGAAAGGTCCAACTGAGCAAATCATGAGATTTGTTTAAAACCTTGTGGGGGCCAATATATTCAGTACTTTTAGAAGGTTGGTCACTGGGAAACTGACTGACTAAGAGTGCTGACCACGATATGCAGTGGCACTATCCGGTTAGTGTGGGGCAGTCCGAGGGCAGAGCAAGGACGACGTCTGTGCTATCCAGAAAAGTGCTGACAATCTGCTTAGTGTATTTTCAGTTAGCACTTATCCGGATTGCAACTTAGGACAGCCAGGGCTGGTGTTACCTATCAGGAAAACTAGGTGGTTGCCTAGGGCGCCAGCCCTCCAGGGGCACCTGCTGCTACCCCTCCCTGGGGCCTGCACGATGGCAATAGTCCCCAAATTGTGACACGGCGCTTCCTAACACTCAGGCATTGTGTCATGGTTTACTCCTGGTCAAAATGTGCCATTTCCATTCCTCCCTCCGAAACCGGAAGCAGAGGGGCACGGAAATAACACATTTTGACTAAAAGGAAACTGCAACGCAGCGTAGGAGTGTTAGTAAGCACTGTTGCAGTTTAGGGGCTATTGCCACCATTGCAGGCCCCAGAGAGGGGTAGCATCAGTGGCTGTGAAGGTGGGAGGGTCACGGGGGATGGCAGGATAGAGGGCTCGCCTAGAGCACCTCCAATCCTTGCACCAGCCCCGAGGACAGCTTTTCATGTGGCCTAAGTTTCCCTGTCCAGATTCTGCTGCTAAATATCCCACTGATATTTAAGCGCCATGGCCGACCGCCATGTCGGTTGAGTATTTTCATTTTATCTCTTTTATTATTGAGCCACAATTTTATACTTCAAATACCATACACACTTCAAAGGAAAAGCTAATCTGGGTTGCAACATCTTTTAATTTTTTTCCCTGCAGAGCCACTAGATGGCTCTTGATTCCTGTTCTAGCAGATCTCGCAGAGTACCAGTCTCAAAATCCTATATTAATCTTCTCTTGTAAATTCAAAATATATTATATTCAGTGTTCCATGATACTTGTGTTCTAATAAAAATTATCACCACTAAAAGGAATGTGTCAGTAACTCTAGGGCTTAAATTTTTGTTTAACTTGGCTTTTTGAATTTTAATTTAATTACTCGCCTTTGCAAACCCAAGCTCTAGGCGAGCTACATTCAGTTACTGTATATATTTCCCAGGCCCCGAGAGCTTACAGTCTATTTATATCTAAGACAATGGAGGAGAAAGTGACATGATTCATAGTGCATAGCATTTTTATCCAGTCATGAATAACTGAAGATAATTTATTTACATAGTAACATGGTATATGGCTGCAGATAAAGACCAGTATGGTCCATCTAGTCTGCCCAGCAAAGCGGCAAGAGTAGGTGCACCTGCCGCTCCGTGCAGGTCACCTCTCCTCGTGCTTTTGTTTAGGGGTTACCCACTGCTCCATGTTGCTTTTCATAATTGAACAACTAAAGAACTTTTGTTAGAATAGTGCTAAACATGCTGCTGAAACTAAACCGATTACTTGATGGTCATGGCTGTATAGACCATTAATACTCTGCTTTGGGATGTTTACTCTTACTCTTTTGTGATGTCATCTGAGTCCCAGTATTTTGATTCCTTTGGTTTTGCTTTTTACTGCCCATCATTTTTAGCTCCAGAAAATCTACACAGTAATTTGAGTTTCTGACAAAACCTGCAGAATTCCAGCAGCTTTCTAGCACATCTCCGGCCTCACAGTGGAGCTGGTGAAAGTATACATACTTCCAAACCAGGGTACTTATAGCATGAAATTTCATTACTTTTAACCAAAAATGCTATTCTCCAGGACCAAGCAGGAAGTCAGTCCTCACATATGGGTGACGTTGGCGCCGACGGAGCCCTCGTGCGGAGCATTTCCCCAGCTTTCAAAGAAAGCCTTTGTGAATTGCAGCGCGCATGCGCGGTCCCCTTCCCGCCCAAGGGTGCCATCTTGCTCAGTCTTCTTTTTTCCGCGGAGCCCGACGGATGTAGTTCGTTTTTCCCCGAGGAAAAAGTTGATTTTCCCTATTTTTCTCTTTTTTCTCCGGTTTGACGCCGGATCCTTTTCCCGCTCGGACCGATATCGAGTCCTTTTCTCTCTTTTTCATTTTTTGTCCTTTGTGACTGGCGTTCGCGCCTTTTTTCTTTTTTCCCTGGCAGCCTGGTCTTTTGACCTAGCAGGGGCCCTTTTTGCCCCGATGGCTACCAGCGGGTTTAAGAAGTGTGATCGGTGTAAGAAACGTATGTCTCTTACCGACACACACGACTGCTGCCTCCGTTGCCTCGGACCCGATCATGACCCGATGATCTGTGGTCCGTGTGGTAAAATGTCCTCAAAGGCGTTGAGGAGTCGGCAGCACCAGAAGGATCAAATTTTTTCTGACTCCGCGTCCGGCCGGGCTCGGACCTCGTCAGAGGCCTCGACGTCTCGGGACTCCGGCCCCGAGCAGCGTCGGGGATCCTCTGAGCGGGGGTCTCCTTCGCGGGAACATCGCAGGAAGAAGAAACCCGCGAGGGCGGCGTCGGTGGACGCTCCTGGTTCCTCGAGGGCCAGGTCGCATAGCCCCGATAGCCGCCCCGGGTCTTCGGAGTCGGAGAGGCCTGCCAAGCATCCTCGTGTCGAGATGGAGTCTCCTGGACACGTAAGTGCTGTTGTCCTCGTGGACTCTCCTCTGAGGGAGCCGACGTCGGGCCCCGAGTCGGGGGCTGCTGGGTCTCCTGAGCTTGGACTCAGGTTGACGGCCTTGGAGAGCAGCTTTGCTGCCTTCATGGAACAGCAGCGGGCATTAATCGCCGGTCTCACCGGTGCATCTGCCCCGACCACCGGGACCTTGACGTCTAAGTCGACCCCGGAGGCCGAGCCGATCCTCGGCCACGGTCTCCCTCGACCTCCCATTCGGGACCGAGGTCATCGACGCCAATACCCTCAGCGTCGGGGCGGAGGGCATCGGTGCCCGCCCGACCGGAGCCGCTCGATTCCTCCTCCGGGGAGTCGGGCTGGGAGACGGAGGACGAAGAGTCACCCGACACCCATCGGACTCGGTGTGTCCCATCGGACTCGCCCGAGTCCGAACCTCGGAGATGATCCCCACCGGAGGATACCCGGTTCTTGGACTTCGTGCGGGATATGGCCAAGGCCTTGGCCTTCCCCGCGGATCCCGAGGAGGAGCCTCAAGCCGAGGAGCTCGAGGCCCTCCAGTATGACTCTCCCCCGAAGAAGGCCTTTACTGTCCCGGTTCCTCCGATGCTGGAGCGGCTGCTCTTCCGCATGTGGAAGACCCCGGCCTTGACGCCGGTGTTAAGCAAGCGGGTCGATTCCATTTATCGAGTCCGCAAGAGCCCCGGGTTCCAAAAGGCACAATTACCGCACCACTCCATGGTTGTGGAATCGGCCATGCATCGACTGAAAAGTCAGAAGATGCACTCCTTGGTGCCTCCCGGCTGGGAGGCCCAAAACCTGGATGCCCTCGGTAAGAAGTGCTTCCAGGGCTCTATGCTTGCTTGCCGTGTCCAGACTTACCAGCTCTACATGGGCATGTACCTCCGGGACCTGGCAAAGGAGATTGCCGGGTTCTCTGCTGGTCTCTCCAAGGAACCTTTGCACAGGTTCCAAGCCTTGTCCACCGGTATTCAAGAGTGCTCGAAGTTTATCTCTCGAGCAGCCTACGATGGCTTCGAGGCTTCGGCCCGAGTAGCCGGGGCCGACATCGGTGCCTGCCGACAGGCTTGGCTACAGTCATCCGACCTCGAGCCATGGGTCCAGGACAAGTTGGTCAATGTCCCCTGCCGAGGTGAAAACCTCTTTGGCAAGCCCATGGCTGAAAAGGCTGCTGAACTTGAGACCGAGACTCTGACCAGGACTAGGCTTTCCAGGAAAACCTCTGCCCCTTCTCAGAAGAAGAAGGGCTCGGGGAAAAAAGTCCTTTTACCCGAGGAAGTCGTCTGCCTATAAACAATACCCTCATTATCAGGCCTCTGCAGCTCCCCAACAGGGTCAGCAGGCCAAGGGGCAGGGTCAAGGGCCCCGTAGGCAGAAGGCCCCCAAGCCACCTACACCGGCCCCTGCTCAGCAGGGTGGGGGTTTTTGACTCAAACAGCATAGCCTCTTCTCCTCAGCTGGCTTCTCTCAGCACAGGAGGCCGGCTGGCCCACTTTGCCCACAGGTGGTCAGCCGTCACATCAGATACCTGGGTTCTTCATATAGTCCAAAAGGGCTATCTTCTCCATTTTCACCAGGTACCTCTCTCCTATTTTCCAGGGGAGCCTCCAAGACCCCCTCTGCACAGGGACCTACTCCTTCAGGAGTTAGCAAGTCTGCTAAAGGATCAGGCTGTGGAACCGGTGCCCCACCACCTGAAAGGTCAAGGCTTCTATTCCAGGTACTTTCTGGTACCAAAATGAACAGGAGGACTCAGACCCATCCTAGACTTGCGAAACCTCAACAAGTTTCTGGAGAGGGAAAAGTTCAAGATGCTTACCCTTGGAATCCTGCTGCCCTACCTCCAGCAGGGAGACTGGCTATGCTCCTTAGATCTAAAGGATGTGTATACTCACATCCTTATCCATCCAGACCACAGACAATATCTCAGGTTTGTTGTGGGAGGAAACCACTATCAGTACAGAGTACTACCCTTTGGCCTGACCTCCGCTCCCAGGGTGTTCACCAAGTGCCTGGTGGTGGTGGCGGCCTACCTGAGGCTTCAGGGTCTCTTTGTGTTTCCGTACCTGGACGACTGGCTCATAAGGGGCCAATCTTCCCAAGAGGCCAACCAGGCCACCTTCGCACTGTGGCTCTGCTTCAGCACTTGGGGTTTGTCATAAACTTCGCAAAGTCCACTTTGCTCCCGTCCAAGAACTTAGAGTTCATAGGGGCCAGACTAGACACTCTTCAAGCGAAGGCTTTTCTGCCTCTGGACAGGGCCCACAGGCTAATGGATCTGGCCAGCCAGTTTCGCAGCAATTCCCTGGTCTCTGCCAGGCAATTCCTGAGACTACTCGGCCATATGGCTTCCACGGTTCATGTCACCCCCAATGCCCGCCTGCACATGCGACCTGCTCAGTGGAGCCTTCGCACTCAGTGGCATCAAGCCACAGGGGGCCTAGCAGACTCAGTGAGGATCTCCGACCTCCTGGTCTCCTCTCTGCAATGGTGGCTTCATCTTCCGAATCTGGTGCTCGGAGTGGTTTTTCAATCCCCTCCACATACTCAGGTGCTGACAACCGATGCCTCTCTTCTCGGTTGGGGAGCACATTGCCAAAGGACATGTACTCAGGATCTCTGGACTCCTTGGGAGGCTACTCAACAGATAAACTTCCTGGAGCTACGGGCGATACGCCTAGCTCTGAGAGCCTTCTCCCACCTCGTCTCTCACCAGTCTGTACTGGTCCAGACGGACAATCAAGTTGCCATGTTCTGTGTGAACAAACAAGGAGGCACAGGCTCCTTCCTTCTTTGTCAGGAGGCACAACGACTGTGCTCTTGGGCTGTCAATCACGGAATCCTTCTCAAGGCTGTCTACCTCCCAGGTTAGGAAAATTGCCTGGCAGACAGACTGAGCCGGCTCCTGCAACCACATGAATGGAGATTGAACCCATTGGTGGTTCAGCAGGTCTTTCTCAAGTGGGGGCTCCCCACCATGGACCTTTTCGCCAGTCCTCTGAACCGGCAACTCCCGAGATTTTGCTCCAGACAACCGCATCCTCTCAGAGTAGCAGCGGATGCCTTTCTGATCTCGTGGTCCACAGGCCTACTGTATGCGTTTCCTCCCACACCACTAGTGTCCAGAACGCTGTTCAAAGTCCTCAGGGACGGGGCTTCATTGATTCTCATAGCCCCCAGGTGGCCGAGGCAACCGTGGTTCCCGCTTCTGCTACAACTGGCGGTGGACACACCTCTTTCTCTGGGGTTTCAACACGATCTCCTGTCTCAGGATCAGGGGACTCTCTTGCACCCCAACCTCCAGTCCCTTCATCTGATGGCCTGGCTGCTGAAAGGTTAGTCCTAGCTCCCCTACTGCTACCTCGAGAGGTGGAAGATGTAGTCTTGGCCTCTCGGCGTCAATCCACCAGGAAATCCTACGCTCTTAAGTGGCGTAGATTCTCCGCATGGTGTGCTCAGCACAGTGAGAATCCCTTCTCATGCTTGGTAGCGGTAGTGTTGCAATATTTGCTCTACCTCTCCAATCTGGGCTTTAAGTCTAACTCTGTCAGAGTTCTCCTTAGTGCTCTCTCAGCACACCACTCGCCGGTGGACGGCAGGCCTCTTTCCAACCACCCTTTGGTGGCTCGTTTCCTCAGAGGCCGCCTTCTGCTTAAGCCTCCTTTGCGTCCAGCGGCCCCTGAGTGGGATCTGAATGTGGTCTTACAGCGGCTTACTTGTCCGCCTTTTGAACCTATGGCTACCTGCCCTCTCCGTTTTCTCTCCTGGAAAACTTTATTTCTGGTAGCTCTCACCTCTGCTAGGCGAGTGAGTGAACTGCAGGCACTAGTGTCTGATCCTTCTTATACTAGGTTCTACAGGAATAGGGTAGTCCTACGGACTCACCCTAAGTTTCTTCCTAAAGTTGTCTCACCTTTTCACCTCAATCAGGAGGTGGTTCTTCCGACCTTCTTTCCCAGGCCGCATGCCAACCGGGCTGAGCTGGTCTTGCATACCCTGGACTGTAGGAGGGCGTTATCCTTCTACCTTGACCGTACGCGGGAGTATCGGAAGGCTGTTCAGCTTTTCGTTTCTTTTGACCCCAATAAGTTGGGGCTCCCTGTCTCCAAGCGTACGTTGTCCATATGGGTTGCTGACTGTATCGCCTGGGCTTATGGGGCAGCCGGCCTCTCGTTGGAGGGTCGAGTCACGGCTCATCGTGTCAGGGCGAAGGCTGCGTCAGTGGCTCATCTCCGCTCTGTTCCGTTGGCAGACATCTGCCGGGCCGCTACTTGGTCTTCAAGCCAGACTTTTGCGGCCCATTACTGCCTTGAGAGGGAGTCCCGCAGGGACAGTGCTTTCGGACAGGCAGTACTCCATAATCTCTTTGGGGTTTAGGCAACTCCTACTCTCCGGCCCTGATGTTGGGCTACCGGTCAGGGGCGTTCTCAGAGAAGATGCCTTCCTTCTGTGCTGACGAGCTCGAGGGAGCTCTTTTTTCCGCTTGGGGTCTCCGGTAGCCTTAAGCTGGGGAGTCCCATATGTGAGGACTGACTTCCTGTTTGGTCCTGGAGAAAGAGTAGTTACTCACCTGTAACAGGTGTTCTCCAGGAGCAGCAGGAATCAGTCCTCACAACCCTCCCTCCTCCCCTCGGAGTTGCAGTCATATGATTTATTTTTGCTAATTTTTTGCTGTCTTTAACTATGTCATCAGACTGAGCAAGATGGCACCCTTGGGCAGGAAGGGGACCGCGCATGCGCGCTGCAATTCCCAAAGGCTTTCTTTGAAAGCTGGGGAAATGCTCCGCACGAGGGCTCCGGCGGCACCCATATGTGAGGACTGATTCCTGCTGCTCCTGGAGAACACCTGTTACAGGTGAGTAACTACTCTTTTTCAACTATTTGTGTTTGTAGGTGGCATAATGCACTGCTGTTTATGAAGCAGAATGTTGCTATGGAATAAATATCCAATATAGAAGAGACATCTAGGTACCTCCAAAGTATAATAATGTACAAGAAGGAAACTGAATTCTTTAAAACAAAGCATGCCAAACGTATACCCAACGTGACCCCATTTTAACATCTGAAAATTCACACAACTAGAAATCAACTTGTAAGCCTCCACTCCCGTTCCTCCCCACTGTTTCTTCATTCGCTTAAGCAGAAGAACAATAGCAGCAATAGCAGTAAACCTAGGATCCATGAAATGTAGTACATTAACAGGCTTCGACCTACCACACAGGCTGGTGATCTAAACTAAAAGGAACCCATACAGGAGGCCTGTAAATGCTTGTTATGCTGATTGCTGCTGCAAGTTGGAATAGAGGCCTAGAAAGATGTTGAATGGTCAACTTTCTGTTGTCTCCATCGATTGTGACCCCGTAGTTTACGAACCACTGCTCTAAAAGAACAAGTTGCAGTTTGATGTCCCAAAGGGGCAGATTCAGGGCCAACATCAGAAAAAGCTTTTCATGGAAAGGGTAGTGGATGCAGAGAATGGCCTTTCAGTAGAGGAGATGGAAACAAAACAGGACCCGAGAAAGCATGGGAATAAGGACAAAGGCTCTCTAGTTACAAAGAAGTGAGGGAGAAAGCTAGATGTCAACTGAGGTCTATGAAATTGGGCAGACTAATCAGACATTATGGGCCTTATCTGCCATCATACTTTGTTCCTCTGTGCAGTCTATTGGAGTGTTTCATTTAACTTGTGATATATATAAAGAGATGGAACGTAAATCATCTAAGAGTGATAGAAGTACCACACATCTGTTTACCTGCTAAAATACTAAATAAATCAAATATTTTCCCTAAAGAAGTCTTAGAAAAATGTTCATCTTTGATAGCACATTGACTCAATGATAATTTCAAAGAAAACTTCCATTCTTGATCCTGACACAGCCAGGAAGTTGACATTATGGTACTCTTCTGTTTCTGCTTATGACTAACAAGTGAGGCATTGAGCAGTTTGCTACTCTTTTGCAGCAAGTGTGGCACAGAGCTGCTTAATTCTGTGGATAATTATGCTGTGCTGCAGTTGGATATCGTCTGGTGCTACTTTCGCCTGGAACAACTAGACTGCCTGGATGATGCGGGAAAGAAGTTAGATACTGCCCAGAAATGCTTCAGAAAATGCTATGGGGAAAATCAGGAACGACTGATCCACATAAAAGTAAGATTGTGGAAGCTGTGGTGTATCCCCACAATGAATTTAAGACCACTAGGCTGAGTGGCTGCCTGTGAAACACTGGATAATAGACTAATACATGAATATGTCATATCTATGCAATATAACACCTGTACAGAAAAACTAATAATTTCTATCACAGTTCCGGTCTTAAATAGGCACTGTGATATGTTTCTCATTTCTTTCTCTGATGCATTAATATATACTGGTGAAGTAAAGAAGTATTAACATCTCGCTACCTCAACACTTTCTTCATTTGAGCTGTTCTTTTACCTACCTGAGTGCTGAGCCTTTCAGAAAACCGTAGCACTGGGACATTTGTTGGAAAGGGAAGAAAAGGTTCCTTTGGACTTTTCCAAAGCTCACACTATGGTGAAACAGTTTTAATGTAGTTATATTAAAGGTGTGCAGGTCAGAAACGTTTTTCATTTTGTTTAATTTCCCATGTTTGTGGGATTCTTATTTTATTTTGTGCGTTTTTCATTTTTATTTCGGGAGGGAATGTTGTTAATGTGCACTATTGCTCGGTAGTGCATACTATTGGCTAAAAGTGTGCGTTATTGCTCAGTAGTGCACATATGCATGAAAGTGCATACACTGCTTGTGTAACATAGTATCAAAGTATATGACGGCAAATAAAGACCAGCATGGTCCGTCTAGTTTGCCCAGCAAGACGGCAAGAGTAGGTGCACCTGCCGCTCCATGCATGTTGCTCTTCCCCATTTATTTATTTAACAATTTTTATATATCGTCTTTCTACAAGTCAAGACGGTTTACATAGAACATTTTGTGGCAGTATGTTTCAACTGTTTACATGGAACAAGGTAACGATGGATACATAGGATAACGAGAAGAACTAATTACAATGATCAATGATCAACTATTTACATATGTATTTACAAGGAACCATATGGTTGTATAATAGAATTTGAGTGTTGCAGGAGGAGTAGGGAGGAAGGTGTAAAGGGTTAGGAACTAAGGTGGAAGGGAAAAATGTTCAAGGAAAAGATGGGTTTTTAACTTCTTTCGGAACTCAGAGTGGTTTGAACAGTTCCGAAGTTCGTGAGGAAGGGTATTCCATAAGGATGGAGCATAGAGGGAGAAGGCCCTGTTACTTGTAGATTGTTTGCAGTGTCTTTTATTTATAGGGATGGTCAGTAGGTTTTTGGTAATAGAGCGGCATGTTCTTGTGTTATTGGAGGAGAGAAGGAGAGGGGAGAGGCATGGAGCTGACTCATTGGAAATAATTTTATGTGTAAGAGTAAGGACCTTGAATTTAACTCTGTATTGGATGGGGAGCCAGAGGAGATCATAGAGGACTGGTGTGATGTGGGAACGTCTAGGGTTGTTGGTTATAAGCCGAGCTATCGTGATCTGGGCTAGTTGGAGCGGTTGAATAGTGTTCTTGGGAAGGCCATGATAGATATGGTTACAGTAATCAAGAGAAGGGGTTGTGAGGGCCTGGCAGACAGTACGAAAGGATTTTGGGCTTAAGAGGGGTTTGAGGTTCCGGAGGGTACGCAGCTTTGCGTATATTATATTAGTGGTTCTCTTTATTTGGTCAGTGAAGGAAAGGTTCTGATCCAGGATAATACCAAGATATTTCACTTGTTTTTTTATAGTGAGTGTGAGATCGCCGATAGTAAGAGTGGGAGGTGGGGTGTATGCAGGATTGGAAAATACCTGGAGAACCTCAGTTTTGGATTGATTGATTAAGAGGTTGTGCTGGGAGAGCCAAGTTTTTAGGCTAGTTAGGCATTCACTTAGTTTAGAAAAGTTAGGGTTAGAAAGGTTAAAAGGGGTGAAGCACATCATGTCATCTGCATATAGCTGATACTGAATGCCATAGTTTTGGAAGATCTTGCAGACAGGTTGGAGGAAGATATTGAATAGAAGAGCGGAAAGACTGGATCCTTGGGGGACACCTTGTTTTAGGATAAATGGGAGGGAGATATCGTTTCCAATATGAACCTGTTGGGTTCTGTTGTCTAGGTAGGAATGGAACCAGTTCAGGGTTGTGCGCCTCAGTCCTATTTTATGGAGTCTGTTTAGGAGTTGATGGTGAGGGAGGGAGTCGAAAGCAGCTGATAAGTCAAGGAATATGAGCAGACATCCTTGAGAAGGGTTCTGGGTGTGGAGGTATAAGGAATCGAGTAGGGAGGTAAGAAGGGTTTCAATTCCATGGTTCTTTTTGTAACCATGTTGGAATAAGTCGAAGGGGGAGTGATCATCAATATAGTTCTGAAGTTGGGTTTGGACCAGCTTCTCAGTTATCTTAGCCAGGAATGGGATACTAGAGATGGGTCTGTAAGAAGTAGGGGAAGTTGGGTCAAGTTTTGTTCCTTTTAGGATTGGGCGGATAGTGGCACACTTAAGAGGTAGTGGTACAGAGCCAGTCTGGAGGGATGTTTGTACAATATACAGAATGTATGGGCTGAGAGAACTTCTGGTAGATTTGATCCAGGGGACAGGGCAAGGGTCAAGGGCAGAAGTTGAAGCATTTAAATCCTTTATGACATTAGATACGTTTTCTAATGTAAGAGGGTCAAAATCGCTCCAAGAGTTTGAGGGGGTAGGCTCATGTAGTTGGGTGCTGTAGTCAGCAAAACGTTGGGTGCTGTAGTCAGCAAAAGGTTGGGGGTTATTAGTAGATAGGGGAGGGAGGAATTTGGAGATCAGGTGGTTGGCTAAGGCTTGTGCAGTTATTTTTGGTGGCTGGTCCTGATGTAAGGGCTCGTTAATTAAGGATTTGGTAATAGAGAACAGCATGACACTGCACTTCTTCACATTAAATCTTTCCGTAAAGAAATATTTCCGCATATCACTCCTGAATCTATCCCCCATCACCCTCATCCCATGTCCCCTCGTAGCAGAACTTGCTTTCAATTGAAAGAGGCTCTTCCCCTG